>VZRN01001377.1:736099-767614 GCA_013397935.1 Dasyornis broadbenti
AGCGTCTGCGTAACAGTGCTTCAAATTGGCATCAGACAGAAACCGGACTTGCTCGTGGCGTGGCTTTTCTGCTCCTTGTCTGGCTGCCCTCCAGTTGTCCCTCGCTCCAAGTTCATTTCTCTTTCGCTTTAAAATGAGCAAGAAAATAGATAAATAAATAAATACCCAAGCAGAGACACAAATGTGCTTTTCAGCAAAACTTGTAACTCGAAGGGTAATCTCCATCATTCTTGTTGTGCTTAAACTGCATCCTAAGGGTTTTATTCCTGTAGCAAACAGAGCTCTGTGGTACAGGCAGAGGATCTTTATTGTGCGTTTAAACCCTTATCTACACCTACAGCCCGTGCTACAACTCTCTCTGAGGGCTTTGTTACACTCCCGATGAGCTAGCGCTCATTGTTTCAATCAGCTGTTAAAATCGGCAGCAGGCACGAGATCAGATGGGAGTTTTATGATCTGTGTCTAATGCTGGGCAACTCAATTAATTTTTATTAAGTCCTCTGGGCAAATGCGTGAAGATCTGTTCAGGAGGGGGTGATGAAGGGATTCCCAGTTTGCGAGGCCTGCCAGATGATGCACAGCATCCTCCTGTCTGGGAGCCCCTGCAGTGATGCCTGGAAACACCAGGAGAAAAGCCAGGAGCGTACACGGAGGTATGAGACAGCAAGTGCCAGGGAGGCTAGGGAGACTTGGGAAGAAACATCCGTTGTCTGCATCCCAGTGCCAGCCTGGCCCTTTGGCAGTTGGGATTCAGTACAGTATTTAGGAAAGGCTTCACTTTCCCAGTGCCTGTCTGGTCAGCTGGTGTTACAGCCTCATACAGCAGGACACTCACTGTCACAGGATATATCCTTATTTCGCAGGCACACAAAAACTTCCTTATCTCTGCCTGTGCTCTAACACACTGTGCTTGCATCTGTCTGCAATCTGAAGTGCCAAGTACCATCCCTGTGGCACCATAAGGGTGTCTCTTATCCTTAAAGGACCTTCATTTAAGGTTTGTCTTCCTGCTGAATAAAGCTGTGTTCCTCCCCCCCAGCCACACCACGCTGGACTAAATGCTACGCTTCAGTTACAAAGACAATGAAGATAAAGGATCTTAGCTGGTAAAGTCACAGAGCATCTCTCTGGCTGGCACAAAGGAAGGCACTGGCTGGTTTATCTGTGCTGGTTTAGGACATGAACCCTCCTGCCTCCCAGCAAAGCAGGCAGGACAGGCTGCACCTCAGTTCGCAATTCTGAATATTATCTATGTTCAAACCTTGAGCTTATCTATGGCTAAAATATGGAGAAGGCATTCTGAAGAAGTAAATGAAAGCATCCCTCACCTCAGCCGTTGATTTTCAGAAAGCAGCAGTGCCATTTGTCTTGTCCAAAGGCATTACCATGAGGCCATTGATGACAGGGACTTAGCAGGCTTTCACTGCCCTCTTTTACATCAGTATTTGAAAGGACCCACTGGCTCTATTAAGACAGAGACAATAACAGAGAAAGACTAAATTTACCCAAAATATGAATCAGCCTGAAAAGATCCATTTTAAGGAAAAATACTCAAATACATGCCCGCATCAAATTTCTTCCCTCAATCATTTTTGCAATCATTGCTCCCTTCACTTGACTTCTGATCACGGAGCTATTGCACTCTAAAAGATAATTCATGCTGTTATCACACCTAATTAAAAGCTACTTAGCTGTAGAATGTGGGCCTAATTTATTTTTAGATTCTGTGCAGAACTGAAATTATCTGCTATAATAATCTGCACATAAACTTGTTTTTCTTCAACATTTGTAAGAGAGATCTGTAGCCTATATGAATGTTCAATGAAAGATTTCTTATGCGATTCCAACAAGCAGAAGGTATTACAAAAGAATAGTTGTTTATGCTGTAAAGAGTAAAATAAAATTATGAGAAACTGAAGCAGTGGATGGCTTTTATAAAGGTAGGCAGAGCAGTTTCAAGCCAAATCCACTTTGTTGGTGTGTTTAGGAACAAGCTGCTGCAGCTACAGAGAGGTGGCAGAATATCCTCACACATAGACCTGGAAACAGAAGGCAGTGAGGAGACCCTGCACAGGGGCAGCCTGTCTTTGAGCACATTGGACTGGATACAACCCTGATGGAACTGGGAAATGGAGTAACCACATGCCTTGGCCACGGCTGACCTCACAAGCCCCCCTTGGAGCTCTTCCCTCCCTGTCGTTAAGAGTATGGATGGTCTGCACACTGGAGGCACATTTGGTGCACATCCAGGCTTCCTCTCTGGTGTTTAAACAAGCACCAGGATACCTCAGTGGGTCTGATTGTACTGATGAACATGGTGGGACCAGGGAACCAGCTGGATTGGTGATCATCTATGCTCATTAATTGTAAGTGTGCTGCAAGTCAATGCCATGTAGCCTGGGCATAGCCTGTGGTGGGGCACACACTGGGGACTGTCCCCAGCAAGCAACAGAGATGGGACTGCAGTGCTTCCCATCTCCTTCACTCTATGCAGTCTGCCAGCTCTGTCCCAGGAGGCTTTTCAGCCACAAACTTCATTCTAATTCACTCTATACACACCCTGTTTCATGCAATAAAATACCATTCTTGTGGGCTGCTGCGCAGTTTTATATTTACTCACACAGCATAGGTTGGGGAAAGAATGAAAAAAAGGAAACATCTCTGCGTTAATACCAATGTCTTAGGGCCACAGGGGCACCAGATGGGAGATCAGGATCAAGCACAGTGCAGCATGGATACAGCCAGTCTGTGCCCGTGGAAGTTCCTGGCTCTGTTTACTTAGTGATAAATACAAAGCTGGTGATGCCAGAAAGCTGCATAAGGCTCATTTCTCTGCAGAAATAAGCAAGAGACAGAATCGGTGTTCAGCTTTGCAGATTATCTGGGAACAATGAAAGTCAGAGGAAAAAATAGCCTCCCCTCCTATGCTTAGATAAAGATGCAAAAGATGCAACATCATATTAAGGCTATTAGCTCCAGAAGATTTTTTAAAGGTTTTAGTACTATGGAGGATGCAGCTTGGGTCTGCATGAGTGAGGGTCCACAGAGAAGCTCCTGGGCTGCAAGCACTGCTGAGGGCACAGGAGAAGGGGCTGGAGCTGCTGCCTAGGGGCACAGACATGCAGTTGCCTGGTGCCCAGCTCTGACTGGATAAGATGCTTAAGTGCTGTCTCCAAAGGGAACTTTTCCTTGGCCTTCCAAGTCTGGTCCACACACACTGGAGCAAATTATTGCAGTTGAAAGTATGATTTTATATATGTTCTTTTGGGGTTTTGTTTTGTTTTGTTTTGGGGTTTTTTTGTTTTTTTGTTTTTTTTTTTTTCTTAATTTAGGTAATTACTGTGGTCCTAGCAGCTATTTTTATTTAAGTGCCACCTTAAACTTCAGTTACACCAGGCAAAACTTGAGTGCTGACATACTTGTCCCAGTATGAAGCTATCTGATATTAACTTAGGTATCTTCTGGTCTTGAATAGCTGTAACAACACAGGC
Source organism: Dasyornis broadbenti (assembly GCA_013397935.1). Lineage (NCBI taxonomy): Eukaryota > Metazoa > Chordata > Aves > Passeriformes > Dasyornithidae > Dasyornis > Dasyornis broadbenti. The sequence goes on from VZRN01001377.1 coordinate 739,591, forward strand.
TCTATTCTATTGCATTAACACAAGTGCTGACTGGGTCACTTAAACTGTTATCGGTGTAATTAAAGTGGGACAGCTCTTGTGTCTCAATAAACACTGAGAAGCTGACTCTGTCTGTCTCTATATCAGGGAGAGACTGGCTTGACACAACCTCCCAAAAAAAACTGTACTGTGAAGAGGTAGGGGAGCACTATGTAAATTACAGCTAAACCAGCTTATTCTCTCATCTGTGAATGGTGGCTGGCCAATTTAATAAGAAATAAATGACTGCAGTCAGGGCAAATCTATCATGTAAAGTAAACACTCTTGCCCAGGAAAATATCAAGTTAATCTATGAAGTTGATTTCTCCTTCATTAAAATTATGAGGACTATCTTCTACTCTCCAGTTACTAGTGACTGAAAATCCTGCAAAAATATTGCATTAGGCATGCTAACAGCAATAACCTGCTCATTTTTGAGTAGAGTACAACCAAGTGGTTAGGATGACTTCAAATAATCTTCAAATGGCTGGATTATTTTAAGCCATAAATTCAAAATCTTCTGGGATCACAATAGTTGTGTCTCTGAGCTGTGTTACTGCTTGATAACAGCAGTGAAACACTGCAGACAGATGATAAAGCAGTTTGATGTGAGCTCTTGTGAATGACACCATGGAAGAAATCTGTCCCGTGAGACCTGAGGAATCACAGCCATGAAGAAGAGTAATTGCGGCCAGATAAAAATGGCAGCTTGCATAGCACATCAACTTGATATCTGAATAAATATAATTGAGCACATTTACTTGGACCAAGGGGGCTTTCTGTGTGCATAATTTCTAATCATCATGAGAAAAGATTGCACAATTTAAGTAACACATACACAGTTTTGTTTTTTTTTTTTTTTTCTTTTTTTCCAATCTGTATTGAGAAAAAATTGCAGTTGAGGAAAACTCAGCTGTTGAGGTAGCCCAAGCAGTGTAACTCTCTACATATATCATGGATTTCCATGAATTTAGGTGGTTGTGTAAATATATATATATATATATATGTGCGTACATATACCTATATGTAACTGCACATACACAGTCAGCAGTCTATTTGCAGGCCTGCATCTATTGCCTTTTGAGCCACAAAAATCAAGAGTCCCTAGATCCAAACAATTCCTGTTCAAATATCAGCGTTCGAGACAACAGGATGGTCACACTGCAGAAGAACCTCTGCCAAGAGGTGGGATTTAGAGGCTGTCAGAGTCAGAAAACGAGAAGCTCCAATGTTAAGCCTGGAGTGGGCTTTGGTGGCTGCTTGCACCCCCTGGGCTGCTGCCATCAGGTGTCACACTGCGCCCAAGTTGCACCTTACTGACCGTGGGTGGGTAGGTCTGATTCTCCAGTCCTTTCCCCACACCTCTAATCCCAGCCTGCTCTCTCACTTCCTTCAGCCCTGCTGGTTGGTGAACCCACACCAGAGCCAATTCGTTTCACTAACCCTGCTCAAACCACTCCAGTTGTCATCACAGAGCAGGGCTGCATTCCTGCTCTCCTTGTAGTGGTTCCAGGGCTTGTCAGACCTGCTCTGAGCCACCCCACCATTGCAAAAAACTAACAGGACAGCAAAGGTCTTCTCCTGGATTTGCACATTGAACTGCAGCAGCAGCAGGGCTGTCACACACCACTGGAGGGCAGGGGCCAGTCCCTTGGAGTCAGCAGCTGGGTGGGCTGAGGGCTGATTTCGCAACATAGCCAGTCTGGTTTAACGTGGTTCATTTTCTGCCAGGTTGATCAGTGACTGGCAGAAAATGGGGGGAAAAAACGAAGAAAGCTGATCTGCCTCACAAAGGAACTCAGTGAGTGTCAGCATTGCTACATGGGGTGGAGTGGGGAGAGCAGGAAAGAGGGAAAGAAGAATATGGAGTGAAGAGAAGAAGGATTTCAACTTTTGTGAGAGCTGGTTAGATTGACTCAGTGTATGATGCAGCTCTGCTCATTAAAAGGCAGCTGGTCACCCAGAAAACCTTCCCTACCTAAAGGAGGCCAGACCCCTGTTCCTCCCTGTGTGCACGGCAGGAGGGCTGCCCAAGGAATGACATGGGAAGGAGTGGGTGGAGGGAAGGACTGCCAGTGGGAGTCCCTGTTGTGAAACCACAGCCTGAATGTTAAAACTCACAGTCCTCACACTGCAGGCTGGCTTAGGGAACTGAAATACAATTTTTAAGACTTCCAGAAAATTGTTTTAGGAAAACAGTCCCCGTGCAACGTAATAAGTGGTTGCACTTCCACAAATAGGCAGCAGCATGGGCTGCAGACTGTGGGGTGCAATAGTCCGGACGTATGGTGAGATTGCACGCCAGCCACACTGCCCTTCAGTCACCCAGGAACACACAGAAACAAAGGGCAGAAAGAAAAGTTGTGTAACAGAGTCATCCTGAATGAGCAGCAGAGGCAGAAGGGAGCTACCTGTGCAGGAAGTAGAGATACACCCTGCCCAGAAAGCGTGGGTAGGAAGAAGGACCTGGACCTAAATTTAAGAGGATATTAAAGTTAAGTTATTGATATGCATGTTCCCAGCTCTCCTCTGGCAGCCCAACAGCACCCCTCTGTCCAAGTGCCTTACGTCACATCTGCATCCATCACTTTGGAGATCCACACTGGTCCTTTAAGCCCCTGCTCTACCAACCATCCCCATTACTGTGCTCTCCATCCTTCACCTTGGTTGACTCTCGATTCATCTGAGGAGGAGGGAGAGGAGGAGGAGGAAGATGTGACCATTAAAAAGCAGCAGCAAGAATCCTCTCAAAAATTTTACATCGAATGTTCAGCTTGGCTGGTAAAGTGACTGAATTCACTGGGTAATGAACCAGTTTTTCCCGTAGAACTAATGAAACAGAGGAGGAGTTGTCAGGGACTTAAGAAATATACTTTACACACACAAGAACAGTGTAATGCTATGCAGAGATGAAGACGCAGGAGCAGAATTGTCCAGATCATCACCTAAGGAGGACACAGGCAGTCCACTGTCTTGGCTGCTTTATCCATGAGAATGAACACCCAGCACACATCTTTTACTGGGAGTGTTTTCTATGCCTCTTTCTGAACAGCCACATTCAGCATCGTCTTCCTCAGATGAATCAAGATCAGTCAAGTCAATACAGCGTGAAGGGCAGAAATGGAGGATAATGCTTGAGTGCTCTGCCTCTAAACAAAGCAGCCAAGATCATTTCCAACACTTATCTGCTCATTAACTCTGAGGAGAAAAACTGCTTCCCTATCCGTTGCATGGCTAGTGCTTATGCTTTTCAGGAACATATTTTCAGTGGGAACGAGAGTATGGCTGTGTATTTCTTCTGACTAGCCAAAGTAAGGGCTGAAGGTGCTTCACAGGTCTCTCAAGGCCCATGATTTCAGTTCACTGAATGTTGCGGTATGGAGAACAGGAAAAGCCACATGCACTCCAAACTGGAGCTCTATTTTTGAATGTGTCTGTGCTGTGGGGGAGCCAGACTTGTTCAGGGGACTTAGGCAGGTTGGATACAAGACAACATTGCAGTGAGATGTTTTTACAGAGGATTATGGACTTTGCCAGACTTGCTGGACATTCCCATTTTACAGGTTGCTAGCAATGCAATGGTTGGAGTAGGTTGATATAAAATCATATCCAAAGATATCCTCCCCAGCTGCCTGCTGGTCTGACTTACAACAGGGCTTTGCAAATCAGCAGTAGAACTCTACACCCTAATCTCACCAGCTATCATTGTTTGGACCTGGGATAAATCAGACAGAGAAGAACAGAAAAGTTTTTTTAACAGAACATTAGTTTCTGTTTGGATTGTTTCTTTTGAAAACTCACAGCTTAGGATGCACTGTAAAGAATGACCAGGGAACACAGAATATGGCCAAGCCCTCAACCAAGCTGAACCAAGCCAGAATTGCTGAAGCAATGGTAGATTTACATGCCTTTCTCTGCATCTCCTCCTGGGAGAGCTGGGAACTGTCAAAATCAAGAATAAATTGAAAACAGGGATGGCTCAGCTTTACCATGGTATCAGCTAGATTTCCTCAGAGTATGTTTAGATAATAGCACTAAAGAAAATAGAAGCTGGTTTACAGTAGAGCTGCTGTTACCTGTGTCATTCAACTGCTGGAAAAGCAGCACCAGGTAATTTTCAGGGAAAACTCATTGCATATAAGTATGTGAGGGAGGAAAACATCCACAAATGAGGACCAGGAGGAAAACAACAGCCATACAGTCACAGCCGGGAAAGCAAAGGGAACTGACACTTGTGTGGATGCAGAATAATGAGCTTTGTGGAGCTATGACTGACAGTGGGGCTTATCAGCAGCCTGAAATGGCAGGGACGCTCCTCCAGAAAATGATATTGCAAATGAAGTGGAAGAATGAAAAATTATGACAGTGACTCTGACAAGCTCCAAGGAAAGCGAATGCTTCAGCAGGCCTGTAAGCAGCAGTGACACTGGCTGCAGATTCTCTCCTGAGGGCAGCTCAGTCCAGCAGCCACAGAGAGAAGGAGCAGTGAGAACAGAGCTCAGCCCTGACAGAGATTTCTGCATACTGCAGAGAACTGAAAAGCTTCATAGAAGGACCATTATTTACATAACTCTTATCTTAAGACCTGTGCCCTCTTATGTGCCATCCTCTTCTTATCTGTTGATCTTCTCTGGCTTTATGCCATCATCCAGAAACATCCCAGTTAAACTGGCAAGCTCTTGATTCTCACACTTCTTTAAAACCCAGGCTTCAACAATTGGGACCAACAGCCAACTGCCCTGTGGGCAGTGGGGTTTGGGGAGTGTTTGAGGTATTTTCCCACTTTGCTTTCCACTGGGACAAACCTAAATTTACCTGCACAGACATCAGAGAGTTCGGGATTTTCCTGCTGACGGTAACTCTTGCCAATGGGGACTTTAGTTTAAAGCAGGAGTGAGTGGAGGAGGAGGAGGCTAGCTGAGTCCACAGTCCATCTGCCCATGCAGGACTGATGGTCTGTCAGGCTTTATCACAGCCCCAGACATCATTAGCCTTCGTAGGATTTGCATGCAACAGAAAAGAGAAACAGTCAAGAAATAAGGACCCTCTTCTGGCTTCCCCAAGAGCAGAGGGAAAAGGCTGCTCCAGGGCTCCTTGCAAGCATCTGTTATACAGCCTCCCCCAGGGCAGGCCACCTGTCAGCCTCCTTCCCCATGGACATTTCCATTTGGACACTGCCCTTTGCACTTGGCTTTGCTTTGTAATGACACTATGTGGACTCTGAAGCAATTGAAAGAAAAAAAAATTATGATGCATGTGCTCCCCTATGAAGAATACATTTATAATTAAGCTCTACAGATGGAGCTGGAGGACTGAAATGGGATTTTCTCCCTCTCCCGTTTTTTTACTTTCTTTCCCCTCAGCATATATTTGTTTCAACACACTTTCCTGCATTAACCTCAGAGATGGACATGTTTTCATTTCAGGCGCTTGACCTATTGTCCTTGGTATTGTATTTAACCAAACTCAGCTCTAAGCCCCTAAGAATGAATGGATTACTATCTCTCTATGAATTCTGTAAAAATGCTGTAGGAAATGTCAGCTTCACAGTTTCCAGGGCTTGCGTTTAAAGAAAAAGGATTACTGTGCCAAGCAGTGATTTACCAGCTCCTAGCTCCTGCAAGTGAGACAGATGCGAATCTTTATCAAACATCTGAGAAAAACCGGGATTAAAACTGTACTGCTGCAGTCCAAACACTGCACTGTTTGCCCTGATGTCCTCTGGTCCCCTGTCCCAGGGGAGGCTGTGCCCATGCAGTCACCCTCGCTCGGGGCTCATCATCACAGCTGGGGACACCCAGGGGTGCTTCCCACACGGGCAGTGTCCTCCCTCAAAGGGAGACAGAGGTGTGACTGCCATCCAGCTGGAACATCTCACAGCCTGCCCAGGGAGAGCTCACCTTGTTGTTCCTCTGGTGAACCCTGGTATGACTTGTACTGAGCAGCACAGGCCTCTGGCTGCAGAGCTTCTGGAGCCTGTTTTTCCCCAGGTTTTTAACCCAAGCATCACGTGCTTGGGTTACCTGTGATAAGGTGAGGCAGCCCCAATCAAGGCAGCTGTCAGAACAAGACCCCCAGGGGCTGTGTGGGGATCAGCCGGGCTGCTGAGACACCTCGAGCCCATGTGGCTTCTCTGGTAAGTAATAATGCAAGTCAGCTCACCTACCTGTGCTTCTGGGGGAGGGCACGTGGGGTACTTGGCTGCTGCCTTCATGACACAGGGGAATTTGAGATTTAAGATTTCTATTTCCATACCAAACTTGGCTGAAACCAGGCAAAAGGAATTAGGAATCCAAGAGATTCAAAAGACAAGTAATATTTTACGTTGTGATTCCTGGGGATGGTGCTGTGCAGGGCCAGGAGTCCGACTCATTGATCCTTGTGGGTCCCTTCCAAATCAGCATATTCTGGGATTCTGTGATTAGTTTCTTGCATCATTCAGTTAGAGACCACAGTGCATATGCCAGTAAAAAAAAAGTGTGTATATGTTGTTCAGGTATTCCTTCCTAAGGATTAACCATTTGCTGGTAGGAAAACTGTTCATTTCATTTCCAATAAGGAGAGCATTAACACTTATAAAAAAGAATCTCAGGGCAGAAGATAAGAGGACATCTGGCAGCAATCCTTATTCCCTAAGTGGTCTCCAGCTAGAAATCAGATTTGAAGCAAATAAACAAACCTGAGCAGGAGCATGCTCATCTAGGTGCTCTTAAAAATGAGCAGTATGTATAGCTCCTAATTACAGTGACATCTGCTTTGTCCTTAGTAAGTGACAACTGAGAAAGTCTCTTCCCAAAAACACTTTTGACATTACCGACATAATCAGAAGTCATCCCAATATATGCAGGCAATTAGTGATAACCACCTTTCAAATAAGAAGTAAATCTACCACAAGTGTCAATATTCATCTGGAGAGTATGAATCTTTGAGTCATATTTAAATGAGTTTCCTTAATTAAACTGACAATGAAGTCAGTTCATGTTTATGAAAGTGCTCCTCTTCCTCTATCATCACAGGTTAAAGACTCTCTGGAACTTTCTCTCCCTTCTTTATTACGAGCTTGTAGAATTGAAATGTTTGATATTCTGCAGGCTTGTGCCTATCATCATGTGGGCTCACCCACATGTTTTGGATGCTCACAGAAAAAGAACTCATGCTTTAAAAAGCTTCAGCACTGCTGTGTCAAATGTAAGTAGGGGCAGGTATGAGTCTTGCCCTGCGTAGATGGGCTGCTGCCTGTCAGGGTATGATGTAATGTGACATGCAACTGTACAGATCTTCATTTAGATTCTCTTCTACGTTTCAAAATCACATATAAAATTACATATAAAAAGGTGAAGCCGTGTATGAAAAGATGATATTACTGTTAGGATTGAACTTTATAGCATTCATAAAAAGGGGCAACTCTGGCCATCAAATGGCCGTGCAGCCACACTTGTTTTTAGTTTTCAAAATACGGTGCTTATTAAGAAGAAACTGTCTGATAACCAAATAAAAAAGCAAAAACAGCTGCCTAAATCTGTAAATGCAGGACCTTTCTGCACATCTTTATTAAATTGAAAGTATGAATAGTGCTATCTGAGCTAATAGTTCTTTTTGTAAGTATCTGGGGTATTTTTAATGTGCCCGAGATGTTAGCTCTCTGGCTAAAGTGGTCCTACATACTCAGCTCAGCCTGCCTTGAGCCTGTATGATTTTAAAAGACTATAATCTAGGATGGAATTGCAAGTCAGATCTAGGGCATCTGTGCCTGCGGTATTGTTACATTGTCTACCAGCATCATTCAATCTCCCTTTGCTGTCTGCATTCAGTCCTTGTAAATAAAGTAAATACTGCCTCCAGCTTAGGCTCTGCTTTTTCAATTGCAAGTCTCAAAGCTGACAACAAATAGGAGGTATGCATTATCAACAAGACTTTGCTGAAATCTTGATGGAGCTATTCAAAGCAATTTTTCTGTGAGAGACTGTGTTTGAGATAGGAACCTGCCATGTCAAAGGGCAGGCTACTCTTTCTCTACCTGACACAAATCTCTCCGTTAACGTTTCAATAAATGCTGCTCCTCAGTGGCCTCCTGGGAAAGGATCAGGGTCCAGGACAACAGCTTTTTTAGGGATTGTAGGAAAGAGCACATTCTAAGTAAGTAATGGAGTTTTCTTTCAATTCTGAAGATGAGTCTGGAGTGGTTCATGCCCTGAGTACGTAATCATCTCTAGCGTTACATTTCCTGATGTATTTCTCTCTTTGCACAGACTTGCATCTATTTTCAAATAGAAGTCAAATGCAAGTCTCCTTTCCCTGTCCTTGAAAACTAGCTCTCGTGTAAGCTACTCTCAAACTATCCTCCCTCCAAAAAGTGTGACATGTTGTGATTTTCTTAAACTGTCCGATGAGAGGCATTAGACACTGTTCACAGGTGATAAAGGGCCTGTTTCTAAGCTTTGTCAATTTAATTTTTACTAGTTAATTAGAATCAAAACTTCAATAAAATGTTAGCTGAGGCGAAAACGTTAATGCAGGGGGTGTTCAATATCTTGAGTTACGGGGGAGTTCCTGACTATGGCTACACAGCTAACCGTAGATAGGAGAGCATGGTTGACATCCCAGGTCAAAAATACATCCCTGCATAAGCTGCGGAATGCCTGCGGGTACCTGAGCTGCTCTGCGAGAACTTTCAGGATCTTCCAAACTGTTACCAGTCAGCAGAGGGCAACACAGCCACAAAAACAGGGAAAAGCTTCACAGGCTCTTCACAAATATGTAACCCAAACCCTCAGCTCCCTCTGCTAACATGAGCAGGATCAGGTTCCAGTCTACTGCAGCCAAGGATGAAACATTTTGTACAAAACACTCTTTTCCCCAAATACAGCTGATAAGTAAATGAAAGGACACATAATAATTGAACCAACTACAGTTGTCAAAATCCCAGTAGAATAATTCAGAATTTCTATGTGATAACCAGGAAATAACTGACTACAGTAAAACCTGTGAGGTGGCTGTATACATTTTAAATGTAAGTTCAGCACAGGGAAATGGGACAGACTCTAAGCTGGAGAAATAAACAAATGCAAATTCTGGTGGGACCTTGATAAAAAAGTTGTAAGAATTTTTCACTCTTGGTGGCAATGTTACAAATACTGGATCAGACCCCGAGAGTCCAAAATTTAGCACAATATGCCTTTCACCTATGTGGTACCCTGGCATCCAAGGGGCAGTAGTATGGAGTGGCTTACTCCCACTCTGCACCTGGGTTTTCCTTTGTGGAGGGTGGAATTTGTGTCAGAATGGGGTCGAGGATAGATGCACAGTGAGGAAGCTCAACAGAGCTGCAGTAGAAACAACAGATAGAGAACATGGCAGGACAGAGGCACCCACTGGAGATTTCTGACCTTTTTTTAAAAATAGTCACTGCCTGTATGCCAAGTCTCTGAGAATATGAAAACCATATCAGCTGGGATCAAACAGCAATTACGCTCTTCTGACAATGACCAGAAGTAGATACCTAGAGAAATGTTTAAGCAAGGAAATGCCTGTAGAGATACTGCCCAGAACATCCTGCCAACCAGTCACAGCCTGCAGGGCAGGGACTGCCTGGACCATATGGGCTGTGTTTGTGTTTACCAGCTCTTCACTAACTTCTCTGATGAGTCTTTAAATGCATGAAGACCTTTATCACCCTCCAATTCCTGTGGCAAAGAGTTCACAGAGCCAGTAGATGTCTGAAGAATCATCTTGGGTTTTGCCCTGAAACTTATTACCCACTGGTTTCCCTCATGTGCTTGCACTGGAAGGGGTGGTGAAAGCTGTGTCCTGTTCCCTATTGCCCCAGCACTTAGAAGCTGCCTTCCTCTCTCCTCTGTCACCTCTTTTCCAGCTGGAAGAACTGTACTCTTTATTTCTCATAGGGAAGAAGCTGCATTCTTTTGAACACTTTTGACATCCTGCTCTGAACATTTTCCAGTCCTAATCTAGCTCTTTTGAGAGGGAGTTGAACTTTCCACTTCTGTATTGCAGAGAATGACTGTGAAATCTACTAAAATAACAATTATAATTGAACATTGCTAACGTACAACACTATTCAGCTGCCTATCTGCCTTGCAGCAGAGATGTACAATAAATACTACTGTAACTTAAACAAATGACAATCCGAAGTCAAATGACACTAATGAAAATCAGAAGATGATGAAAATCATTCCTTCTTCTTTACTCTCCACCCTAGAGAGGAAAATGATCTCCTCCTTCCAATTCTGTAACACAGCATCCCGTATCTTATTCTAATGGCATCTGTTCTGATCTCCCATAGTCACAGTGGCAGTTTCAGGTTTCCAAGCCACGCTCAGCTTTCTTTTCTTATCATGAATTCTGCCTTTCCAGCATATCAGACATAATGTGGTTGCTATGGAATGGAGTTTGCCTTTTGCTGTTAAAAGATGATGGGCTTTCTCATTTAGAAGCATGCTGTTCCATGGTCTGGGCCTCTGGCACACCAGAGGTAGCTGATGTTCCTCTTTAAGGTCTTTATGATCCAATTTGCATTTTCCATACATGTTCTTTCCAAACAACCACTCACTGTTTTATTTTTCTCTTTATCAAACACAGTCGGTCACTAAGGTTCTTGAAGAGACTTTTCCATTTTTGGAATGGGGAAAAGCACAAATGTAAAATCTGTAGCTTTGGTTGTTACCCATCTGCTCCTTCTGACTGCAAGCACTTATGCAAACCCCGTGGCAGCCTTTGGGTTTGATGCAAGCCCCCTACATCCCGGGACATAGCACGTCTGCTGCAAACCAGTGCCAACTTTTTGCACTGGAGCAGGAGGGATTCGTGGCACTGCAGGTGGGTAGATATTCGACAGGTTGCTCTCTTAGATCAATACTACCAGCCAGGATTATTTGGCATCCAGGAATAATGTGTCTCTGTGGCTCAATGTGTTGCTAACACACGTAGCTTGCGGAGACCTGGAGGGCTCATACGGTTTGCCCGGAGCCAGAGCCGTGCTGCGGAACACGGACACACGGGTCCAGCCCCTGAGCGCCCGGAGGAAGTGCAAGCCTCTCCTCCATGCGCGGAAGGTGTCCATTCTTGTCCCAGATAAGGAGCTGGCTGCACAGGCCCTGCGCTCGGCGGGGATGCCGTGTCCGCAGGCAGGCCTGGCCCCAGCTGTGCGCTGCTCCACACGTACCGGGAGAGCGGAGGAAGGATTTCCTCTGCCTGCTCCCAGCCCCTGCACGCAGCCCGAGGATGAATCACGAGCCTACAACTGCAAGATAGCAGGGAGTTGTTTCAGCTTCCTGGATGCAACCTACCTCAGCCCCAAAAGATAGGAGTGAGTTAGTAGTGCTCTGCACTCTCAAGCTCTGTAGAAAATATACATCATTCACCTTTCATTTTGCTGTCCCTTATGGCAGGCGAAGTGGAGGCAGAAAAAAGCAGAAATTCCATAGATAGGTTATGTGGAGGCTGAAAAAAACCACTGCAAGTCACAAATTTAATTTTCCCAACTTTGGCTTTTGAACCCCCTTTCTGAGATGACACTGGCCAGTTTCAAAACTGATTAATGAGTGTTACATTGTCAGCTGCCAGGAATAGCATCCCACTGGATCAAAAGAACAGGCAGCCTCATCAAAGAAAGACCAGACACAAGGGATTACACCTCACATGTCACTGAAAACCCACCTATGAAATCAAAAGAAAACTAAAGGTTGTCAGGGGGTGCATGCTCAAATTTTATGGTCTTCCAGGTCCGAAATATCAGACTCCAACCCAAACTGTGTAAAAGCACTACAGTTTTCAGCTAGAAAAAGCTGTTAGCTGATACACAGCTGCTTGACTAGAAAACACTGATTTTTGTCATGTAAGGGGTGGGAAACAGTTAAAGTAACTCTGTGTGGTCATTTAAAAAAAAAAAAAATTAAATAATCTTTATCTTACAGAACTAGTTAAACCTGCTTGAGTGATTAACAAGTAGGGAATCCAGGGTCAGGTTTTGTAAGGCCTGTTCTGCTGCCAGCTGCCCATGGGCTGGGTGGGTTTGGGAGAGCAGAGCAGAAGTGTGTCCCCTGATGCAGCATATCTGGAGAGCATGATGGTGCAGGAGACTGATACATGGGGTAACACAGCCTCTGAAAGGTGAGCTTCCATTAATACATTTGAATCAGCAATCATAAAGCCAAAATCTCCTTAGATATCAACAACCGCAAGAATTCAAGACACCTAGCAGAACATTTTAGGATTTGATTTTTGCAGCCTAGGTAGGTCAGAAGAAAATTGTGAAATGTCAGAGTGAGGTATCTGCCAGCTCATTATGTGAAACCCACAATGGAGAACAGAATCCCTGCTTAGATGAGCTCTGGCCAATACTGGAGCCAAAGTACCTTCAGTGCTTTTTTCATTTCTGGAAAGATCTGTGGGGGAGGAAAAGGCTGTCCTGGGAAGTGGGAGCAAGTGGCTACACAACTGTACTTGCCACAGTGAATTAGGCAGCCTGCCACAGAACCAATTCAGAAAAACAAGTATCCCCCAGTGAGCCGCGGTGCTGCGACAGGACAAGCACAGCCTTTCCAGCAATCAGCTGGCACAGGACAGTGCTTCCTCTCAGTGTCTGCTTTGCTCTCAGCCTCAGGCTTTGGTGGGATGGTGACAAAGATACGTTTTAAAATGTATGTATACTTTTTTTGCATGGAAGTATATTAAATACTTATTTATATTTAAGGTGAATTTTAGGCAATTTGGGGTGAAAAACAAATATATTATGTGTGACCTAACAGATTTTTATTTACGTGTGAACACTGTTGGGAGCAGTGTGCAGGCTGCTCTGCTTGTGTGCTCTCCCAGGCGCTGGAATGATCCTCTGATTAGAAAAAAAAAATTAAGAAACACCATCGTGCACTGTCCTCTGGAGATTTATAATTTGAATATCTTCATTGAAACTCCCTCTCCACAAAGGGAGATGGCAGTTTCAATTCCTGCTCTGAAGACTGCCAGCAGAGTTTAGACTTACACGCAGCACAAGGACCTGGATACATCCGTGTGGGCATGTGGAATCACCAGCATGGAAAACAAAATGAGAAAGGTCCCAGCATTTATCTATCGCATCCCATTGTCTTTCCAATGAAGCAGCAGTGGGCTTGTGCTGGCAGAAGCATGGCTGAGGCATCAGAGGAACGGGACGCAGCAGTGGGAGGCAGTGTTGCATTATCCACATTTAAAGTCGCTCTGTTTCCCCTTCATAAACCAGGGGAAAGCACAGCTCTTAAAAGCAATTCAGAGTAGGAGACTGTATTCAGCTGTCTTTATTTTACCAGTGGGAGCTTTCAGCTTTCCTACCCAATTTGAAAAAATATGCCTTAGTGCTTTGAAGTATTTTGGAAAGAGGAATGTGTGCATCAAGCTCCATAACTCCTGCAGCATAAAGAGAGGTCAGGAGTTGGTTTTGCATAAAGATTATGTTATCCAATTCATGAGGAACTGTTACTGCCAGGCAGCTTCAGGGATGGAAATGTCTTTGCTCTGGATTAGACAGATCTTTTTGCTCCTGATCACATCAGTGCTGATGAACAGAAAATTCGTTTTACAGTGGCACAACCAATCAATCTAATTCCAGCCCTCTAGAAAGAGGACTCTGCTGTAAATCAGCCATCAGCACTCCCTTCATGGTCAGTGGCTAATGCCAGGTGCTGTCAGGCAGCGTTTCACTCCCCATGGTAGCAGGGCCTGTCCTGAGATGCCATACAGCCATTGTCAGAGCAGCACCCAAACTCTGGTATTGTTCATCTGGGGAGCCTGCAGCCAAAGAAGCTGAAAGCAGTGAACTCTCCAGAAGCACTTCCTGAAGTGCAAATAATTCTGCTTATTTTTCATTTATAGCTGATAATCCTAAGTGCTTCTTTAAAGATGCCAGGGTCATGCAGCTCACTGTGACACATTGGCTATATTTTGTTTTCCTGGAATTATATAGCCTTCGCTTCTCTTGCAGCATCTGTCCTGTGTATCCAGGATTGACACATCAGATAGAGGAATGCTGGAACCACAGTCAGGCTTTGTGTCCTTCTTTGGGATTTCAGGGCAGAGAACAAAGCTAGTGAGATGAGAATTGAGCCTTTGACTCATTAAATATTAATTACTCGTAAGATTTTTGTTTGTTTGTTTATTGCAGTTTGGTTAACTTGTAGCCAGCTGATTAAAAACCACTCTTCCCAAAAATAAATCAGTTTAATAACTTAATGCCAGACCATGAAATAGGATGTGTAATAATCCACCTTATCCTTTATTCAGCTGGAGGATAAAATAACCACAAAACAAAAAAAAAACCAAAACCCACAAGCTGCTTTGTTTTTCTGCTCCATCCACATCACTCTTTGCTGGGGCTTATTTACCTGCAGGCTCTAGAGATGCCATCTCAACTTTCTTGCTTAAACAAGCTTCAGTCCTTGGGAGCAGGCGAACACTGCTCATCCAAACAGTGAACACTCTACAGGGATTCTGAGCTGGGCTCTGCTCCGCAGTCCCAAGGCATTTATTGGATCTCCAAAACACCTCCGTCCAGATTCTGGTCCCTCGTGTGCACTCCTCAGAGCCATTGGGCTATAGCTGCTTGGTTCAGCTGAACTGCCTTTCCAAGTCAATGCTACAGAGACCCAGGCCCATCAAGGGAGACAGAAGCTCAGGCAGCAAACACAGACCATAAATGACTGGATGTGTCTGCTGACAACTATTTTTGCATGTCCAGTTCTGTCACAGCTGCTAGAAGTCAGAGTGACATCAATTCTAGGACGGACAGAGAGAAGAGATGATAGCAGTGTAACCTATAACTAGGTATGCCTTATAAGAGGATCAGCTCTCTGTTTGAATCTATGGCCAAATTATTTCTCTGTCTTTTCAGATAAGTATTTTACACAGCCAAGAAATTCCTGACTTCTAAATTTCTCCCTTTCCCCTGTCACACAACCACAGTTGTTTTGTATTTGGAAGCCCATCTGAATTTCATAACCAATAATTTTATCACTTATTAGCGTAATGGTTGACATAAATAGACTGCTTGAATATGAATGCAACCATCATCATCACCCTTCACCTTACCAGGCAAGATGAGTGCAGTGGGTCTCCACTGATTATCCTGCAGATCATTTTTCAGCCTTGAAAAACTCTCATTTCATTGAGAAAGGATCCTGTGGCAATTAGCAGTGCACTGACACATGGCAGTTGCTGTCTCAAAGAAGTTGCCATGCCAAGAAGATCTGACATGGTTTTAGACAACATTTTAGGGTAAATCATCAGCCAGGTACTTTCCAGGTACCTATGATACCACTGCTTCCCTAATGAAAATGCAGGTCAGAACAGTATAAGAAGAGCTGAGATATTTAAACTGTTCACTTTCATAACTCTTGTGTTAGGTCACTGGTGGGATGGAAATCACAGCATGGAAGGTGGGATTCTTATGCATTACTTCTCCTTCTGCTCCCAAGCACGTATTAGTCCAGCTCCATCCTTCAAATGCACATTTACACAGACTCATTGTCTCAAACGTGCCTGTGCCCCAATAAATTCCCAGCTATAGTGCTGAAACGTGTGCTCCAGAGAGTCTGCCTGGCACTGGTCTCACATCCTTTCAATATGTATATGAAGGAGGCAACAAGAATAGGGCCAGATGGCAATGGGAATGGAAATGATATGACGTACGTATGTGATGCGATTTTCTTTCTTTTTTTTTTCTTCCTTGTGAATAAAGCATCTTGTGAAAAGAGGAATTATATGCAGTATTTATAACAGCCCTTCATAAACATCCCCAAATTCCAAGCAGAAGACAAAAGGCATGAATCATATCACAGCAGGCGCTATAGCTGGGGAAGTGGCCTTTATGAAGATTGCTTCCGTAATTTGGGCTCCAGAATGAAAGAGAGCTGCTCTTAGGAGATCTGTAGGAAGTTGATAATGGCTTATTTAATTGTAGTATCACTAATAAAATCTGTGTTTTCATCAGGAACATTTCCTTAGCTAAAAATGCCATGATTCTTCAACTGTAGTTTGATCCTGTTCATTTTGTCTATAAATGATATAATGTCAAAAAAATAGATTAGGACATTATAGTTTCCTTTAAAAGGCAACTTTCAGACTGTGGCTGCAATTCACACCATACAATATGATAAATCCATAAAAACTGACTTAGTATGCAGAAATAAAACAATTACTCATAAACCAGAGATCATAAAGCACGGAAATTTGTTCTCTATCAATTATAGAGGAAATGAGACTATAATTTGCTCTTTATGACTTGACAGCCAAAGATCTCCCTTTAAATGGCTCTTGTCATTAAAGGAATTCTGCTCTGGCATAATTCTCCACCAGTTTTGGTAGCAGTTTTATGTTCTTAACCTATTTGGTGACATTGAACTTGCATTGTATTCCTTGTACCAGAATAATATCACTCCATTCATATTAGTCATGGGAAAATCCCAAAATAGAAAGGATGTGATCTGAAGCAACTTCAGATGTCTACAATGAAAAGTGTAAGACTATCTAGACTCACAGGATTGATGGACACCAACTATCAAATCAAAGGGATCTATACACACCACTCATTTTCAGATTTATTTGGCTTCAGACAACCACAACTGAAAATAGTAGATATCAATATAATTTAAAATTAAAATATAAAGTACTAACTTACCTGTTTTCCCTATTATTAAACAGCAGAAGTTTGGCAAAGCTGACAGCAGATCTCAGATCATTCAGCAATGCCAGCCCTGATTTGTAGCTAGATTTCTTTTCCTATGAAGGTAGGCAGGGATTTTTTGGGAAGCAAATAGTTATGGGCATTAATGAACAGTATGTATTGTGGGACTCAGACATCTGTGAATACATTCCCTTTACCTACAACAGAATAACACAGGCTCCTGTAAATCACAGGGAGATGTTAAGGTGGTGATGGCCAACGAATACCCAGTGTCCGTGTGCAGATAATAGCATGATTATCATGTATTCCTGATGCTGGCTTTGTGTTTTGCTTTGTTGGCCCTGCGAGGCTAGTTTGTGGTTTCCTTACCTTTGTATCATCAATCTCCAGTGCAGAGGCTGCAGCTGGATCCAGAAGATGCACAGAGGGCACAAAAGATTTGTGGATCAAGAGGTGGATCAAAACACTTCTTTGTGCACACAGACATTTTGGCACAATCCACCTTACCCTGTTTAAGGTGCTCAGCAGCTGGGATCACTTCATGGCATTTTCCACTAGAAAAGTGCTCAAGGTCAGGGCAGAAAGACAGGCAGAGTTCAGGGAGGAATCCTGCACAGTACCACTGCCTTGGTGCCTAAGCATCAAGAAAGCCAGGAGGAAGAGGATACAACAAGATTTTAATGGGAATATAGCTCTTCCAGCTTGTTAGGACTGCAGTCCAGCCAAGGGAAAATGAGGCTGGAGCATTCCTTTGCATAAACCAAAGGACTGCAAGGGATAGCTGACAATAGCTTTAAAGGGGAAAAATGGATGAAAGCAGAGCTTTCTCAAGCAAAGCTTCAAAGCATGAAAGGCAAAAAAATTCCCAGAGCTGTCTACTTGCAAGCAGTATCAGGCTGCCTGCAGATGACTCCAAGACAATAACAACAGCCTCAAGGGGGTAGGCAAGATAGGATATAATGATAGCTGCAAAATCAAATATTGCCGGGTACTACCATCCCAGTCCCACATAGGGCATGGCTGGAATGATAACCAGGGCCCCCCAATTTTACAGATTGTGTGATATTGCATAGCATTCAGTAAGGTTCATCAGCATGAAAAATGTGGGGGAGGGAGGAAGATTTATTGCACAGAAATGTACAGTGCAGTCATGGCTGAAAGCTCTGAGTTGCTATTGCTCCCATGCAAATTGGAGCAAATGTGATCACACTCAACATTGTACGTATTTTCATCAGCAGGGAAAAAGTTCTGTAAACAGTACTTTGAAAAAAGAGAAATTACAAGTACAATTGAAAAATAAAGACTGTTAGTTTTTCCTGGCTGAAGGAATGGTTGATATTCAGGGAAAAAAAAAATTACTTTAGGGAATCATTATTACCTTGATTTCAGTTTTGTTGTCTAGCTGATGGGACTCTGCAACTGAGACGGGCTTGCTCTGATAATGCTGGCAGGGTCACAGCACTGAGGATGACAGCTTATTTTCTCGTGACTTCTTAACATACAGAAGATTGTCCAAGTGATAGACATTAATACAACAATGCTGCAGCTGCCTCCATCAGATGTGTTCCCCAGGGTTGTTAAAGCATCTGTTACTTTTCACCTTTCTGAAGTAATTGCAATTGTCTTCTACCTGCAGCTTCATCATTCTGCTGAGATATTTCTACACTATGTCCATTAGTGAAGAGGAATGAATAATATATCATCAATAAGCAACAGACACTCACTTTGTCTTTCTAAATTCCTTTATCACTACAGAACACATTAATGTATTATAATAGCTATACTTGTGACCTAATCTGCATGCATTCCATTCCTTCCATTATATGCAGTGATGATACGGTTGTTGCACAGGTATTATTGCTAATACCCATGAAATATCAGAAAGTGTCTCTCTCTTTTTTTTTTTTTTTTTTTTTTTTTTAATAGGACCAATAGATCTAGAAATCCCACCATGTTCAGATTTTTTTCCAGTGATAGCACTGGACTACTATCAGCACCCTGACCAACAGGGTGGCAAGTTGTGTTCTGACTGTCAGTTTAAGCTGGTGTTTCTGTATTATTGTTTTGACTTTAATTTTTCCTATTAAATTGTAGTTCTGATGAGGAGAGAAGAGGTGTGGTGATAGCAGTCCAGTTAACTGGTGGCTACAGTCCTGTTGGAGTGATAGATGTGGTCTGGCTGAAGTGGTGATCCTGAAGAAAGAGCTGGTCTGTCTCTGGAGGTCCAGTGGTGACTCTCGAGCTCTTCTCCTCTGGAAATCCAGTGGAGTAGTAGTCTAGTGTGGAGACAAGAGGGAGAGCAGAGTGCCTGCCTTCTGTTTTTCCCAAGGAAGTTTTGCACCATGGTTAGAGGCCATTGCAACCTTTCAAACAAACAATAATCAAGGCATGTGGCCTTTGCTTTGTGTTCCCTGCAATATCCCACCAATAACTTTAAGTGTAGAGCTTGAAAGAAACAGCAGCAGAGGAACCTCTATCTCACATGCTTCCCCTGAAATTTGCTGGAGCTGTCCTCAGTGTTTTGACCTTCCCTGCCTATCCTCTTAAAATCAGTTTCTTGCAAGAAATCTGGCCACTGAAATGGATGTAATCAAAGAAGAATTTTCAGAATTTCACTCTCCTGTATGGTAGTAGGCATGATTAGTAATATTATAAATTTTGACCATTTACTATGGGATTTCATGCTACCCAATTTTGAAATTGGGCTGAATTTTCTACTAGCTTAGAAACAAAATCCACTCTTGAAATTTGAGAGTAGTGTCATTCTCTCTCTCATAGAGTGTTCCCTGAACCCTGTAAGTACACCCATTTCTTCAGTTGTGCTCGTTAAATAGGTAATTAGTATAATGGGTTTGTCTGAGGGGATTTCACAAAAAAAAAAAGAATAAAATATTTTATGTTGAGTTCAGCATGAATGAACTGTGAAATTATATTTGACTTAGACTGAAGAATTGCACTAGGATGGAGAATTAAATCAGTCTTTAATCAGTAATTTCAGGATGCTTACTTATTAAAAATATTTATTTTGCCACTCTCAATCAAGGAATGCTTGAGGCTACATTCATTTCAGCAGCTTTTCAAAGACAGGTAAATCATATCAATCTTACTAAGAAAGAAGAATCAGATATAGCGCAAATTAGTTAAAATACCGGTACCAAATTTTCTTCAGAAAATGCAGAATACTGATCTGGAGATTACAGCTGCAATTAATAGTGTCAGTATAATGGGCATGCATTAACAAATGTGATTTATCCCTACCAGGTCCAAATATGCCATTTCCCCTACAGTACATTTAACTGCCTGCTATAGAACACCTAATATTCCTCAGCTGCCTCTTCTGGCCAGCTTTTGTGTCCCCATGAGCTTTGGGAGGTTCTGACATTGCAACAGAATACTCTATTTCTCACTGTAAATAAAAATATTCCAAAAATTTCAGATTGGACCTTGACCATAACCATTATAAAACAGAGTGCACTGTTTGTCCCCAGAGCCTTTTCGGACATGAACACTTGCAAGGAAGTGTGAGCATGAAGTCAATCTCACCTCACCTCAGTCATCCCAAAATGAGGTATCTAGGCTATACCATATGCCCAGGGAAGATTATGGGGAGAAGAGAGATGGGAACCCCCAGACAACCCAGCCCCACCTCACCCACTTTTTACCTCTCTTCATCCAGGCTTTGACAAGCAGTCAACAAACAGTGCACAGCGCATTGCCTGGGCTTTGCATACGACCAAAAGAAGTTAAAAGTGCAACAGCAATCAGGGCAGATCTCCTGCAAACATGAGCTGAATTTGCTCACAGCAACAAGGAACAATATCCAGTGAGAGCCTCAGTGTAACAGCCAGAGAAGGTACAGTTTAATGAACAATTTCAGTACTTTTAGCCACAAGCTTTGTTGCCACATCATGAAAAAAGGTAGTATTTAACTTATAGGGCAAAGGAAGATAGCCTGTGGCTGTCATGTAGACAGAGCTTTGGCGTGGTTTGGTCAGACACTATCTGATCTGTGATAAATCTTATCAGTGTAAAGTAGCATTAGTGGTTTGGATGGGGATAAGTTTTGCTAAAATTGGATTTCCTCTTTCATTAAACCAAGGCCTGAGCTCAATAACAGTGACAGTCAGAAGTGTTACTCTTATTCAGAGATGAAAAAGTAATAGCCGAGTGTGGCGATACCATGAATCAATCTCTCCTTGATTCACACAGTAAATAAGTAAAGATATTTTACATAGTGATAGTCATTGTTGATATCTTCTGAACATGCCAAAAAGCCAGGCCAAAGAAACAACTCACCTGTCACCCTCTCATGAACCTAAGCTTACGGGTGGGTTGGTTGTAGACATGAGCAAGGCTGGTACCTCTTGCACTGACAGAGCTCTTCTGGAGCCCCAGAGGAGTGCCAGCCCCTCAAGAAACAGAGAGACAAGCACAAAATGGGGAGCTCTCTAGCAGTGCAATCTTGTAAAGGCTAAACAAAAGCCACAGTTGGAAAATTTGAAATAGAAAGGACAAATTTCAAGCTGTGATATTTCTGGATGAGTGTGTATCCACTTATCTCTTAAAACATTTCCAGGATTTTTTATAAAACAACAGTATTGTGATGTCGGTTGAGTCTTCAGAAAGTTGAAAACAAAAGAAGAGGGGAAAAAGAGGGTATTTCAAGTACTCACTGTTTCATGACTGGCTTTTCTGAGGTAAACATTATTTATACTTGAATACAGTATGTGATACTGTAAATCTATTTTATGAATCTATTTGAATCACTGAAGATATTTAGTGATGTCTTCACTAAAGTCTTTTTGTCTCAAAAATAACAGAAATGTTCAGTTTTAAAAGAGGACCTTTTCCCTGGAGTTGTCCTGGAGAATGCAAACAGGTTCAGGCTCAAAATATTATATTTGTAAAGGGTTTTCTTGTCAATATAAAATAAATAGATCTTATTCAAGTTTAAAAAGAAAAGGTGTGAGAAGGCACAACCACTTCAACACCGAGACTGGATTGTCAGTGTTGAAATGTGTGTGATGGAGCAGGGCAGGCAGAGGGTGGAACCAGTGCAAAACGATAGGGAAGCTAAGGACACTGGCTGGTTTCATGGAAAGCAGCTTGACCTGCTGGTGACAGCACGGCTTGTTGGTTTCCATCTCTTTTTCATACTTCCATGCTTCATTCACCTGACATCTGCAAACAGCTGGAAACAATTACGGAAGGAGGCCCAGCTGCTTCTTTGAGGTGTCAATGCTGGGGAATAAGGCTTGGAAATAACAGTAGGTACTCCCAGGCTTCAGGCGTACCAGGGAGACAAGAGCTCCCAAGGCCATCACAAGGCCTCAGCTAAAAAGAAGTCTGAGGAGATGGGATGTAGGAAGCTGGGCATAAGATGCACCGAAGGAGGGCACAGGGTAGCAGGGAGTTTGGAGTGGCAAAGAGGAAACAATCACAACACTGTCAACAAGAACTGGCAGCACAGAAGAAAAGACAAAGAAACAAGATCACAAGAGTCAGGCAGTGCTTTTTCTGTCTGCTAAATTAATTTTGCAATTAAGTCCCTAAGTGCTTTATTAGCTGTTCTTTTTCACGTTAAGCAGTTTTAGCAGCCTTGAGCATGCCATACAAATACAGTCAGAGAAAGCAGACAGCATAGTTATGAACAGGAAGTTGTGTCTACAAGGCACACTGTCACTATCAACTCCATTATGCAAAACCACTTGATAACTGGTTTCCAGTTTCTCCACCACAAACCTAATTTTTGAAATAGACAGAAGGTGAAACTTGCTGCTCACAGAGAGGCACGCTTAAAGCTCAGCAAGTTCTGATCAGGTTCAGGAAGTCACTTTCAAAGCTGTCTGAAAAACACTTTTACCTTCTCATAGAAAAAATCCCTAGGTCCATGCAAAAATTAAAGTTTTTCCAGGATTTTATGCAAAGTCATACATTTCTATAGCTGAACAATTCAGGGCAAAACTACCTGTAAGTAACTGTACATGTTATAGCCCAAAGTGTGCATCTTCATGCAACTTTATTTGAGCAGCTTCTCCTTTTTGTTAATTCATACAGACTTTACCTTGTATGCTCCCATTTTTATGCTCCCAGAGTTTGTGAAATCTTTTCAAAACACTAGCTCCATTCCTCAACCAGCACTGCAGCCCTACAGAAATAAGTATGGCCATATCAAGTAGACAAAAGTCAACCTAGTTCAAATTCCCTTCCCTGGCAGTGACAAATAACAGATGCTCAAAAAACAGGTTCAAGAACAAGCACATATGGTGACTGTTCTCAGGATACCTTCCTTGCTTCCAGGAATCATCAGTTCAGGAACTTCTTGAACCAGGAATGTCATCTGTCATGGCTAGGTTATTGGGTTTAATAGGTCCCCAAAGGACCCGTTTAAGGTGCTTAACCTGAGTCTTCACACTTACTATTCAATTGCCTAAACTCAATACCTCCCCTTTATGAGCTCCAGTTTCCAAAGAAATGGAGCTGCTTTATTATTTACTTTCCCTGTAGGAGCAATAAATAGCATTCAACACTATTCTAGAAAAAATTAATTTATGATGATGCCTAAAGGTGGATCCAAGCGCCATACTATTTTCAGCAATATTGCCCCATCTTTCTGTATAAGAAACCTTGCAAGGAACTTGTCTAAAAAACAGTATATGACAAATCTGCTTCAGGTATTGTGATAATCTGAAATAATACAGGAAATTTTCTGCTACTGTTCTATAGTACATAGGAGACCACCAGGAGACCTACTGTCCCTGCAACTACTACTAAAAAAAAAAAAAAAAAAGAAGTGTAATTGAGATAAATACCCAGTGATGTTTATGTGCACAAATCTACAGCAGAATCATGCCAGGGAACTCGTCATCTGTCACCACCTTCCTGATGATACTCAGCTTAAATTCTTATCCTAAACACGCTGCATTCTGCTTATCGGTCCTCGTGAAGCTCCCCAAAAAGCTGCTGCTTCTCATGAGGGTGATGGTAGATGATAATTCCTTATCTCTGAAAAGGGAATGCATCTGGCCAGTCCCAACATCTTATTAGGAATTTAAAGCCCTTTCATTGAGCAAACTGGAAAAGCACTTTGCTTTAGCAAAAATTTAAGAACAGATGAAATGTAATAGCCTCCTGCAACAGAACAGCATGTGACTCAGATGAAGCCACGCCAGCTCTGCCTCAGCTGCTTACTTTCAGTTCCTTGTTAAGAAACTGTTTGCATTAAATAAACGCAAATTTTAAAAAGGAAAGAAACCTGCTGTTTCACATTAAAAGACTCTTCTAGGCAGAAGGATGCCTTTGTCCGCTTCTGCAAGTGGGTGAAGTGAAATACCGACCAAAGAGGGGAGCACTTTGCTGAGTCACGGTAACCAGGGATATCTCCAGCGCTGCTGCTGATCATCCCACCCAACGCACAGCTCCGAAGGGAGGGAACACGGAGTGGCAGGCAGCACAGCATTACCAATACCACGCGTTATTTTTCAAGGCACCACTAAGGTGCTGAATTGCAGCTGTAAAATGGCTCACTAAAAATTCTGTATTAAGCAATGCAGTCAGATGTAAACAACTTACATCAGCTATCTACAGTGAAGAGCTATCACATGCCTAGTACATAAATGTGATTGAAAGCAAAACAGGAAGGAAAAAATCCCAAAACACCTCAAACAGAACCAAGTAGCTGCATAAAATAAATTTCAAATCTTCAAGTAGACTGAAAGCCAGTCACGGCAGATCCAGTAGCTCCTTGTAGCTTTGTTTCGGACTGGGCAAAACCACAATGGGCCGTCTGCACAAGCTGCACCTGAACACAGCATGAAGGGAGCTGCTAAATTCTTCTCCACTGAGTCATCTAAACAGAAAAGCCACCAGGATGAAGGGTTTTCAATGGAAATATCCAAATCGATATATGAAATAATTAGAGATGAGCACTGAGGACTTGCAAATACATGAGTATGAGAGGTAAATAACTGAAAAGCAAAACTACTGAATAAACCACACCATTCAGAAATGATTGCTGCCATGTGGTGTGTGAGGTGAGAGGCCAGCAAGAACACCAGTTCTGTTAAGATTGTTTTATTCAGGAAAAAGAAATATATCCTGATGCCTTACATATGCTTGAGGATTCAAACAAGCACAAATTTTCAACACAACACTTTATAATAGTGAAAGTGCCATATGGCATGGAGACTACAGTCAGTGGTAGTGCTCATGCTGTGACAGAGGTGTTCAGAACACCCAATTTTCAGGAACACAAAGTCAGTGGGATGTCTTTGCCCACACCTTTACAGTTACATCTAAACTTATGTATGCCTCCACAGAATTACAGTACTTACTCTCTTCTCCTTTCTCCCAGTGGGAGTATTTGGAGAACTTCCTTCATATATCTTTGTTTGCCCTGCACATGGGCATGACCAAGTGTATGAGAGGTTTCTGCAGAACTGCATTTTGTATAAAACCGACTCTCTGACAAAACTGTGCTTCTCTTCCCTTTTTAGGTTCCTTTTTTTTAATTTGTGTTAACCATTTTTATCAAGATACCCTTGAAGATGTAAGTTGAACAGTAGTAGAGACAGTACAGAAATGTCACTCTGTAATCCACAAATTATGTGTAGAAGGCTAAGGTTTATAGTAGATTGTTAACATGACAAATTAATGTCAACTCAATTTTAAAATGTACTTAACTTCTTAGAAGACCATTAGAATTACATTTTACATGGCAGTATTGGTTTTTAAAGCACTAATGATTTTTTCAGCAAAATATTCCAGCAAAGCATTTCTCAAAAATATCTGTATCTTCATCAAAAGAATCTGCTAAGACAAAAATGTTTATAGTATCAATGATTTGCATGAACGTCATTCCTTGAAGTGCAGGAGGCTTTATTTGAACATTTACATCACTGAAGGTGACACAATGTCTTTGACTAGTGCTGGTGGGATCTCTCAGAAGTCCCTGAATGTTTGGAACTTTGAACTTCATTGCATGCCTCCCTTTTTGCACACCCTGACAGACAAGCAACATACCACCTTCAAAGATCAGTAATTTGTTTGGCTTTAATTTTTTTTTCACTGGAAGCTTAGAAAGTGCTCCCTGAAAGCCTTACCTCTGCAATGAATGCATGCGCTCCTTCAAATCTTCACACATTGAGGATGCCAGTAAATAAAATGCAAGCCAGTGCAAACTGTAGAGCTGCAGCCACCACATGCCTGTGACCTTTATGAAGTCTGTTCATGGGCATGTCACTTGAATTTGGGCCAGTGTGAATATACTGGTGGCAGAGGAGAGAAGAAGCTAGCTTGTCATGTATTGTATTATTTGGAAATGCTCAGCTTCAAAGGATAAGCATGACTCAGCTAAGTCTGATCTTAAATGTCCACTCACATTGCTATTAGTTCCCCTTGAAGGGGGGACTGGAACCAAATGAGATAAATATATCCTGATGTCTTACATGTGCTTACATATACAATGCAACTGCCTGAGGGGAATTTGTTGTGTCAGCACTGGAAGATATTCATGAACAGGCTTCAAACTGTTGCACAAAGGTAAAAAGGTGCTTCGAGGTGACCAGCTCAGGCTGCAGCTTTGCCTTCAGCACTGGTGAGATCACAACTTTGCTGAAGCCACTTGGCTCTGCAAACCCAAGCCCAAACTTAAACAGAGTTATTAGGAAGGAAAGAAACAGAGGCCTTCTCCAGAACACAGATCCAGAGCTCCACTCTTTGGCACTGGGAAGGCTGTCCTGAAGCAGCTGTGTGTTAAAATAAGTTTGGCCAGCAACCTCGATTGCACTCAGACACTTGTGTTCCTTCATGACACACTCTTCAGCACAGCTGGATCTGGCAAGAAACTTAATGGGGCTCTGGACAATATATCCCTCTGTGGAACACCAGAAAGTTCCAACAGGCTTAAAATTCGTTCTTCGCTCTGCTCAAATCAATGTTAACAGCCAGATGAGAGACCTGAACAGCCCCTCTCACCTGGCAGCCTCACATGACTGTCTTGGCTTTACCTTGTGACAAACAAAATGCTGTCACAGGATGAGTCAGACTTTGGACTTGGACAGTGAGGAGAAGGACACTACTCTTTACAAGTTGATCTCATGCCAGAGTAGCACTTTTTTTGAATCAGTCTGCCTGTGTGCCTCTGTGAGCAAGCCTATATACTAGACCAAAGAAGCACAAGTAAATTATCAAGGCCACTGAGCCTGTACACTGGGTGGATCCCATGGTAAGAGACACTTGACAAGCCAATTTTGTCCCTAAATTTGGGATTCAATGACACGTCACATGGCAGTGAACAGGTTAAAGCATTACTCAAGATCATACGACCAATGTTACAGATAATCTGTCTTCAAATCATTTTATCAAGGAACTGAATTTTCATTAAGTTTCTAAACTGCCCTTCTTATTTTAAAAGAGCAAAATACATCAGGGAAACTTGGAAGTTCTGATGTGCTTTTAGCAAAAGGGACTTTTTGCAGTACTTGTAATGGAAAACAAGTATTTAAGACTGAAAGGAGGTCCTTTGGGACTCCCCAGGTATGTCACCTCTCCTTGGTGTACCACACCTGTGACAAGGCAAGAATCCTTACTCAGTGCAGTCTTGGGAGGACAGTGCACCAGCTGTCGGGGCGTGCTCCCTGTGCTGTGCACATCAGATCTAAGCTGCACAAGTGCGGGTCCGCACCATCACAGCCTCTCATGTGGAGCTGCAGCACGTGCCACAGCAGCTGTTCCGACAGGGACGCGGGCCACGAGGCACCAGCCATGCCAAGACTCGGAGAGAACGAGATCCATCTCTTCCTGGCAGTGCGGCGTTAATGGCTAGACAAGATATTAGAGGTCTTTTCCAACCTAAACGATTCTATGATTCGATTAATGAGGGACCAGCTGGTGGCTAACAAATGTTGCTTTTACACATGCTGACAAGCCGAGAGCACACGGAAGGGGAGCAGCTATAATAAAACCTCTAAGCTACGTCAGCTGAGAGTGGAGCACACGGCAGCACGGAGGGGCAACGCGCCGCAGGTTCCTCTTCGGCCAGGGACGGCCACTTCGCCCCTGAGCAGGCTGAGCTCCAGGCCGGGGTCGCGGTGCTAAACGAGGCCAGAGATGCCGCTGAGCACGCAGATCCTCGCTGTGTGAGCAGCCCGAGCACGCCGCGGGCCCGGGGAGAGTCGAGCGGGGGTGTGCAGCGCGGTGCTGAATTCGCCCGAGTACTGCTGTGTCCTAATCCCTGTCAGCAGCCCCGGCGAGGGGACAAACCCCGCGGCAGGTGACAGGCGCGGGCACAGGGACCCCGCTCCGCTGCCGGGCCGCGGCCCCGCCCGCCCCAGCGCC
>VZRN01001377.1:767736-790894 GCA_013397935.1 Dasyornis broadbenti
CACTGCCGGGGCCGGTGCGCTCCGGGACGGGGCTGCGGGAGCGTGTCCCCCTCGCATGGGGCTGTCGGCGTGCCGGCTGCCGCTCGGCTGTTCCCCGCTCACCTCCTGAGCACCTGCGGTTTGTTTTCTGGCTCAGGGTTTGAAGCCCAGGCCCAGCAATGAAGAAGGTTCTGTGCGTGGAGCCCGTCATTTTCATCTACATTTTTGCGTCTTCGCTGACGAGCCCGCTGGTGCAGCAGTTCATCTACCGGCGGCTGTGGGAGGAGGAGTACAACTCCACTTTCGTGAGCGACAGCAATGCCAGTCACTGCGAGCAGAATAAGAGCAGCCCGGCTTATATCAAACAGAAGGCAAGTGGCGGGGGAGGAATAATAATTGTAAATAAACTTGCAGCCAGGAGGTGCTGCCTCAGTATAACCTCCTGTTTTATAACCTTCACCTTTTCTTCTCCGGAAAGCCGTGGTTTTGTAACCTGCTCTCACTTCGCTGTCTCCTTGCTCTAATGTTACGCTCTGGGTAGTGATAGTGCTTTAAAGACAAAGATTTGTCTCCAGGAAGATGCTGAGATATATTCGTATTTTAGCGGGAGTTGAAAATCGTCTGAGGGAATGGGGACCAAATTAGCATTGGGCTGACATTACAGCGGGTGCAACTGCAGGCTCCTCCTCCCACGACCATTGTGCGTGTTGTGTTTGTGAGCCACCCGTTGTCTCTGTGCCTCCTACTGTTCTTTGTAACCGTGCGAAGTTTAGCAAATGCCCTGTAATTTTGAGGAATAAGATCTAGCTTAAAATACATTTGTTTCAGAGGAATTATGAGAATGAGGAACAGGGGAAACTAAAACAAAAATTGTTCTGGTTTTAAAATGTGGAAAAAAATTAACTGATCTTTGCACAGGTTTACCATTCAGAGCACTAGTCTGCCTTGTTGAAATATAAAGACATCAAGATGACAGGATCCCACGGTCAGTTACATTTTTAGCACTTTTCCATAGTTTAGCATGCTGGATAACCAGTTGTTGATTGGTACCTCTTCCATTGCACTTCCAGTGCAGTTTTAATGCTACACCTAAGCAGAACTAACTGAGCTGCCAGCAGAAGATGTGGTCGTTCTCTATTTCCCTTTCCACTCTCACCCCATGTGTTGTATTTCTCAGTTCTGCAGTTACAGGTTATGGTTTGGATTTGAGCAGGGCACTGATTCAACAGAAAGCTCATCTCTTGTTTTGGGGTTGTTGCTTTTTAAGTGGGTTTTTTTTTTTTTTTCTGAAGCAGTACGCTGCTCTGACACACTCAGTGGCCACATGATTGCTGTGTCTAACATGGGAATAGCAGAGGGAACATATTTTCAGAAGAGGTGCAAAAGAACCACACTTGTCAACAACAACTGGCAGTTGAGTTGGATTAAGTGAAAGATGAAACCACTGTAGGGTCAGAAAAGCAAATGATTCAGACTATAAATTACACAGAAGTTGGGGTTACAGAAACAGCTGGTATTCTGCTATACTGCTGAAAAGGTGGTACTTGAAGATTTCTGCTCATATCCCATATTTGAATCTCTGATGTGCTGCGTATGTGCAAGACTGAATGCCTGAGCTTATCTGCCTCATTTGTAATATATGAAAGGAGATAGTTAATGGTGCGTGCTTCCAGTGAGTTGATCAAAGAAATAACTCAGGACTTTTAGTGTGGCGTAGGTTCTTAGTCATGTAGCAGAAGCTGGTCTTAGTAGAAAGAATGTGACAGTAAAAAGGTCAATAGAATTGTGTTCCAACATAGCCTCTGGGCTGACCCGTGGAGGTAATTACCAATTATTGTCTGAGTAATGCTTTTATGTTACTCCCACAAAGTGTTTTCTTGAGTATTAGCTCCCCGTTTGGTGCTGTGCGTGGCCATTTTCTCTAACAACACCATACATGGTGCATACAATGCTAATTGCTGCGCCCATCAAGAAATCTACGCTTCAAATACATCTTTGCGTTTTGCAACCCGCTCAAATTCAACCTGATTTTCAAACTGCCATCACCTATTGTTCAGGATATAAGACTTTGTATTTCTTTTCACAAAACACTGAAGCAGAGTGCTTAATTTTAGCTGAAGTTCAGATAGTGGCTCTGATGTGATGGCGATTCACACTCGACAGGTCTTTTGGCTACAAAGTAGAGATAACTTGATACCTGAGAGCACGAGTCCTTCAAGACAGTGGTTGAATAATTGCAAACAGAACTTCGTAGTTTCCCTTTCCTGCCAAATTTCCGTTCCCTCCATTTCAGTGATTGCCAGTAGGGCATGAGCTTTTGAACAATTCCACTCTTGTCTGGGTGCCTTGCTGCATTTTTATACCACTCTTGTTACCATAGCGTAAGAATTTAAATGCTCAAAACACGCATTAATTTAAGTGGAAACCAGCCCCTGTACTGAGTAATAGCCCTGTGTATGGGCCAAAGAGCAGATCCAGTAACTTAATTCCAAGCCCTTTCCTGAGGAAATGTGGAGTAGGTGTTCTGGATTTTCCAAGACCCTCCTAACTGACTGAGGTTTATAGATGTTGTAACTTTTGTTGTAAGGCCCTGTTTGGCATTAATGTTTAAAAGAACATATATCTTAGCATTTAATTAAGTGTAAGTCCTTATGTTCTGAGAATGAAAAAGCTTTATACTAATCTCACCTATTTCAAAGCAAAATGTAAAAGGAAATTGAAGACAAAAATAATTTGGAGCCTGCAAAAAAGGTAGAATATAATTCAAAATGGTTAGTCTTTGCAGAATTTAGATTATTTCTTACAATTTGAAGAAAATCCATCATTTCATAATAAAGTGAGTTCAAATGCGATTTGAATACAAGCTGAAGCATGACTTGAATAATCCTTTTTTAATATCTCAGAGCTATATTATTAATCATTAAACATTATTTATCTCGCCATTTGTTTTTTATCCAACCCATGCATTTTCATTTGCTACTCAGTAATATTTTTTTATCTTATGAGCCTGTCAGTTTATCATGTCCTGTATATTGTTCCATCTCAGGTACTGCACTTCTCCGTTAATTTAATCCTTATATGTTGCTTCTTAATTTTAATCCTTTTACTATTAAAATAGGTGATTTTAAGATCTATTTCTGTCCACCATGAGTAATTTTTCAGAGTAGAGTGAATTTGCAGATTAAAAAACTAGACCTTTCTCTTCAAATGTCTGTAGTTCCGTTGGTTATTTAATGGAGCTATATGATTTTAACGCAGCTGAAGGTTTGACCTATCAGTTTCTATATTCTTTTCCTTTGGCATTATAAAACTATAGAGTGGGCAGTTGCATGCCTTATGGATTTTTCCTGTACTTCTGTCTTTAGTCTTCTTGTCAGTAGACGTCAAGTTTTTTATGTCAGCAAGTTCATGGTCATGTGTGGTATCTGGATGTGTAGCTGTGATTTTTATGTTGCACAATTTCTTCCAAAACGAGGACACCCAAGTATTTGCTTTTGTAGTCCTTCAGTTTTACTCCTCATTACGGTTTGGCAATGTTTGTATTATGTGGTTTATGTGGGTTGAGATGATACATAATATTTATTTTTAATGTAGTAGCATTTCTTTGATGCTCATGTCTTTCAACGTGATGATCCTAGTAAAGAAGCGATGTCTGCAACTATATAGAGTTCTCTTTGTCAGCAGCAGCGGAGTTAAAGATCAGAATAACATTTTCCCTCTCAGTTTGCTCAGTTTTCATGCTTTTGACCCTTCCAGGGTGACAGCAGTGCTGGCCAGTGGATAGGACGTCAAGTATCCTAAGGCAGTCAGACACCATAAGGAGAAGAGAGTAAAAGAATTCAGAATGCTGGGGATCTTGAAGGCTTTCCTTGAGAACCTCAGGATCAGTTGAATTTTTCTCTTGCAATAAAACCTTGTATCTTGTAAGCAAAGGAAGAGATTAAACTAGAAACTCATGGTCTCTGCCTGTAAACATAGATATGAATTTAAAAACCATAAGCAGCTTTTAAAATTGCCCAAAGTACATTCCTGTGAGTTCTAGGGTTTTTTCATCATTTTGGATGCCACTCAGGATTATGTTAGCTACAGAGGAGATGCCTGAAACGTGGGGTATACATGGCTTGAATACAGGCTGAGAGTGCTGTGGGCAGACTTGCACAGCTGTACCTGTTGCTGACTGAAGAGCACAGTGCTTGCCCGAGTCAGTGTTTTGCCTCAGAAAAGTCAAAAAAAACTTTCAGCGTGACTTTATTCTCTGCATCTGAAAGTTTATCTTAGAGAGTATAAAGGGCTTGTGCGGATAAAGTTGCTTCCTTTTCCCCTTCTCTCTTCTGTGTGATCAGGTGGTTGTCTTTGAAAGAGCTATTGTGGCTGCTCTCTTGTCAGGTGTGCATCTATGCATTAAAGACAGGATCTGAAATAGCTTGCTGAGTGTCCTTTAGCAGCTGGCTTCATAACAATTTTATTTTTTTTTTAATTAACCTTTCTTTAGTTCTTTTTTTCTGCAGCCATTCATGCTCTGTTAACTGGTTGTTTTTCAGCTATATTTTAGCTTTATACTTCTATTAAAAAGAACCCTTAATTTTTCCCCAAAATGGGTGTTTACAGTTTATTTTTATAGTGTTAGCTGCTGTTCCTTATGTGAATACCTGCTGTGGTGTATGTGTAGAGACATCAATGATTTGGACAGTTTCTGAGCCCAGAGCTTTACAGTGTTTGCAAAATCAACTAATTCACATATCTGTGAGTCAGTATAATATTTAATGCTTTATTTCACATTTGTGGTTGTTATTACTGTTAGTAATGGTAGTAGTAGTAGTAACAGTGTACAGTGGGATGTCAGAGAAAATCCTGATCTGTTTACTTGCATAATGTGCTCTAGTCTATGAATTGTTTCTTGTAAACCCCTCAGTACAATTATTTGGGAGGAAAAATGATCTCCTGTGAGTAGGGAGCATGCGGTGCTTCCTTAATCGAAGACTGGTTTCCTACTGATTTCTGAGTAGTATTAAAATAGCCCAGTGCCCTTTTGCCATTCCCTTTATTGAAGGAGATACCTGCAGTTTAAGATACTTACAGCTCTTGTAAGTGAGTGTTCAAAAGCATTGCTCTCTTGACTGCATTGGAACTTCTGTCAACAGTACTAGTAAGACCATGTCTCCAGCACTAAGTTTTGGTTTAAAATGGAGCAAGGGATGTTTGAGGAATATTGAAGATCAAATTACAAAAGCAGGAGTCTGAATATGTAATTCCTTTGTATTAGTGATTACTATAATATAATGTATTCTTATAAAGATATAGTAATGCACTGCATTTTATTACAGCCTAATACATCATAATGTCATATAATCTTATAAAATTACACTGTATGTATTATGTTTTATACTAGTATAATTTATTATCTATAAATACGCACTGTGCTATTCATTATATTGCATACTAATAATTAGGTGTGTAATATTGTTACTGTTTTTTTTTTCCTCAATGTATTATGATATTTACAATCATTTTTATTTTCTCTTCGCAGGAAGTTCAAGAAAAAGCCTCTGTTTTTAATATGCAGTTGGACTTAACTAGAGCCATTCCCAGCCTTATAGTTGCCTTTGTAATTGTAGCTAATGGGGATCGCCAGGGACACAAAAGGTCCTTAGTTTTACCATCAATGGGAGCATTGATTTCTGCTATTAGCTTCACTGCAATATCATATTTTTCCTTGTCGCTCTCTGTCCTATTTGCAGTTGCATTTATTACTGGACTGTTTGGGAGTATAGCAACTTTCCTTGGGGGAGGCTTTGCTTATATAGCAGAGGAGTGTCACGATGAGAAGCAGAAAACCACACGCATAGCTGTAGTGGATTTGATTTTTGGAGTTGTGTCTGGATTGGCAGGACTGTTATCTGGCTACTTTCTAAGAGGAATAGGCTTTGCATGGACATTTGTGGCAGCATCTCTGTTCCATGTCATTAATATCATCTATATTGTATTTTTTCTGGAAGATACCGTAGGTGTTTCTCAATTCCACCATGAGACACCAGTATCCTGGAAAGAACTTTTTAGGGAGACATTTTCTGGAGTATACATGCTTTTTAAAACTGCCCCTTATAAAAAGAGAATTTTAATAATTGTGTTACTTTTTACATTTATGACTTACTTGTTTACTCTGCTGGGTGGGACTTCACTTTTTACACTGTATGAACTGGATGAGCCTCTCTGCTGGAATGAAGTATACATTGGATATGGAGCAGCTGCATCCACTTCTATCTCCCTGACCAGCTTTTTAGGAGTTTACTTATTTTCCAAATGCCTCAAAGACATTTATATTGTCTTTATTGGGATGTTTTCTTACATTGGAGGAATGATCATGGCTGCCTTTGCCAAAACTACCCTGCTCATGTTTTTAGGTGAGTTCAGACTCAGTTGTTCCATGGTCAACAATATATATGAAAATACTGCTGTGTTATCTGTAGTGAATGCAGGTGTTGGATATTGAAGTACAACTTGAAAGGGCCACAGAGAGGTAAAATATACGTGGCTGATCAGACTGAGGTACGATTTGATTAAAAGATGAACTGTATGGGGAGAGAATAGAATTACTTGTTTATGATTTGGTTTTAGTGCCATAGAAATATATTTGATTTATTAATTTCTCTGTGCTTGGATAATTGTGTCTCAGTGCACATCTAGTCTGACTTTTCTGTTGCCTTTTACTATTTGGGGAACTAAGCATTCAAAAGTATATGACTAGTACATTTATTAGTCATTTACTACATATATGCAATATAAAACCCTGGATTTTAATTACTTCAATGTCTCATGACTGCTTTACAGTGAGAATGCCATCTTTGTTCTGCTTTATGCCTATTCCTGTTCTCCGATCCATGCTGTCAAAAGTGGTTCTCCCTGGTGAACAGGGTAAGTAGAATTTGTTTCCAAGTGATAAAATAATACGGTGCTTCAGAGCAGGGATGCACAAAAATTACCTTTAAACAAACAGATCTGTATTGATATTATAAGACTGCTTTTCTTTCAAGTTCCATATAATATGATCCTGTGTCTTGCCATTAATGGCTTTTGGTTCTGAAATTAATACAAACATTATGTTAAAAACTGCTACAACGAAATACTGTTCTTAAATTAAAGACCATGGGGAACTTGAAGCAGAAGAATGCTCAAGATTTATACAAATGTGATTTCACAAGGGCTTCTACAGTCACAAGATTTTGACATGCAGAGAAAGATGTATTTCTGTTATTTAGTCAATGTCATTAATTTGGAAAGGTAAGCAGTAGGTGGTCAATCTTCAAAGCACTTGGAAACATTTAGACTCGGATCCTCAGCTAGAAGGAGGAACCCAACTTCACATCTGTGATTTCTAAACATGTCCCAAGCAATGTAAGATAGTACTTCTCAAAGTCCTTTCCTTATGGAACACAGAAAAAAGCATGTCAGGCTTCAAAATGCGGCTCTAGTATCCCATATTTTGCTTTTGGGGAGCATGTATTTTCTAGATTTTGGGAAATATATGCTTTGTAGAAACATGCTCCTGTGTTGATTGGTTTTATTTTTTAAAATATTAATCTTTGTACCTTAAAACAAAAATCTCTTTGTACTAGCTAGGCTAACATACACCTCTGGTATTACAGTTTCTTGGCATTCTTCAGGGCTTTAGCTACTTGAGTAGTTTGATGCAGGAATCAGATTGCCTCTTGTCACCCTTTTCTGCTTACCTTCTGTGATTTTGGTTATGGTCCTGTGGTTATGAATGCAGCTTGGGAAAATGTATTCAACAAGAGACTCATGGGATAGACTGCAACCCCAAAGGGTAGTTCAGTCCAAAAAATGTTATTTGTTTCTTTTCAAAAATGAGAAGACAATGCTTATATGCTGAACCAGCAGTCCTTGTTGGCTCAGTCTTTTCCTTCATAAGAGTGAAGATTAGAGAAGGAAGAAACAAGAAAGGGAAAAGTAAGAATGAAGAAGAGAACTGGAAGAAAAATAGTTTCCATTCAGCAAAATGTGTTGTTTATTTCGACTTTTTTTTCCTTTTAAAAAAACTAGCATTTTGTTGGAGTTGCCACAGAAGGCACTTTCATAGCAAAGTATGATCTTCTAGTGCTTGTTACTTGCATACACAAAAATACTGTCAATAGATATATATTTTGAACCATTTTTAAAAACTTCAGTACTTTGAGGAGATTCTGTTTTATTTTGTTTTGTTTGTAATTAACCCATTTATTTTTGGCAGGTGCTGTGTTTGCTTGTATTGCCTGTTTAGAAGTTGTGACCGGCACTATGTCGATTTCGCTTTTTAATATTTTCTATGCAACTACTGTTGCATGGTTTTCAGGCTTTAGCTTCCTCCTATCAGCAGGCATTTGTCTAATTCCACTCTCTGTGCTGTGGTAAGTATGGATCAGGAGGGTTCTTCTGACTGCCTTTGCCAGTAATTTCTATTTTGACATGAATTGAAGCTGAATGTTTTAGTGCAGTAGTTCTCAAACTTTCCTATCTGCTGGTGTGCTGCGGTGGCTCTAGTTTCACATCTTTTCCCTGATCCACTAACCTTCCCTCTGCTCTGTGCTGTGAATTTCCCACAAACTGAAGTCTACCCTGAATGTACTGCCAGTGGGATACACCACAGCCTGGACTGCACTTGTGCCTTCCCTTGATTTGAGACCTTTACATGGTCATTCTTACAGAAAAGCCTTTTCCACAGATCACGTGAAAGGCATGAGCTTAATTCTGCAATCTGAGCTCTTCTGGGTGCTAATGAGAGTTATAAACATGACCAGTCACCCACTGGGTTTAATGGAAAGCTATCTGTCCTGGTCTTTGGTCATGGGTACCTTGTGACCCAGTGCCATTAAAATCTGTAAAAGATTTTAATGCCCAGAAGAATAAACCTCTAAATGTGTTTTAAAAATACGCTTCTGTAGCAGTTGTGTCTAATCATATCTAGTGACCATCTAGTAATACTGACAGTGAAACATCGCTCACGAGTACTCATAAAGCAAAGGTCACTTTACATTATTTCCAGTATAAATTACTTCTTCTTAGGATCCTGAAATGAAAATCTAAGTGACAGAAGAATCAATATTCATCAGATAGGTTTATGGTTGTGGGTTTTTCTTAAGAGGGTGGCACTCTGGCTGGAGACATGCACATTTTTTCCTAATACTTAGACTTCACCTCAGTCACCTTTTATCTCTATGTCAGCTGCATTTTAAGATTTAAATAGGCAGTGATAATGCTGTAGATTTAGAACATTTCACATAATTTCAAGTCTATTCCTGCTTCATTACAGTGCTTTACACAGTCATTATAGAGAAGCTACACTAATGGTAATTTTAGACTAAGGTAGTGATGGGTCTTACACCTGAGGGAATTGAAGCAAAGGGGGCTTCTGTGTGTGCATAGAATGCTTTTCAGTAAAGTAATAAAATAATTGAGAAATTCAGTTATATTAACAAAGGCACAGTAAATACTTTTTCTAAATTCTCGTTCTCTTAATTAACTGTAGTACATCATCACCATACATTTTTGAAAGTTATTTTTCTTTACCTTCTGCCATTTGTTTCAGATATCTGACCCTTTGAGTAACCTTCCTCTGCACCTTTCTTCTTAGAGTGTGATGCAATGTTACAGTTGGAGAGAAGAAAGGGTAGTTGTTCCAGTCTGTAATAGGCAGAGTAGTTTAGTACTGTGCTCCAAGACAGCAGTAATGATATTGTCTTGACTTGTGTAGTTAGGGCAAGTAGTGTCATTGCTTTTGCTTACTAAGACACATCAATAGCTTTGTGCCACAGAGGATGGCTGTACAGAGCTATCAGTGTGTTTGCTGGTGCTGAATCAGCATGCTATACTTAACTGTCTCACCTAAAGATACCTGTCTTGTCTCTGTCTTACAGCTGGCTTCTGTGCACAAGCTGGAATGGGGAGGACTTGGCTCTGCTGGTACCTGAAGAAGTATCCAGCATAGAGAGTGCTGATAGTTGAACAAAGGATCCACGTACCTGAGATTTCTAATCTGACATGCAGTGGCAGAGATC
This sequence comes from Dasyornis broadbenti, assembly GCA_013397935.1. Classification (NCBI taxonomy): domain Eukaryota; kingdom Metazoa; phylum Chordata; class Aves; order Passeriformes; family Dasyornithidae; genus Dasyornis; species Dasyornis broadbenti. The sequence continues at coordinate 777,765 of VZRN01001377.1, forward strand.
CTTATGTCACACAGAAACCACGGAGATAACACAACACAATCTCCAAGTGGCCCCTGCAGCAGTAAGCACTAAATTGGTACCACTCAATACCCAGTCTCTTTTTAGCACCGACTAAAGCTAGCTCTTAACTATGCAAATAGGCTGGCATTTGAGATTAATGCTGCTTTCAGCATGAAGGAAAAAATAAGGTAGGGTGATACTCTTTCCACTTACCCTTTCTCAAGTCTTAGAATGTCAGCTGTGGATTGTGATACATCTTTTATCACTCTAAGTGGGGTGACAGAGATAAGCTTATCAACTCAGAGGATGCTGGCAATTCTGCTGAAACCATTGGAGCTTGTGCCAGCGGAGGATATGGTCCCATGTGTACATCTTGAAAGGCCTTTTAACAGTGAAGCCCCCAAACTGTCTAACTATTAAACTAAAAGATAGAGTTTTTTTAAGGAAACAAGCAAACTGGAGGCAGTACTTACACCTGCTCTAAGCAGATTTACTGCTCTGCAGCTAGCAGAGTGTGTTTGTGTAAGTTTAACATATGTGTGGACCGTGCCTGTGACTTGGTTCTTGAAATGGATTTTCACACAGAACTGTCAGAAAACTTCCATCTTGCAGAGTGTGACATTCAGCCTAAACCTACATTTTGCAGAGGCCATATTGCACATGCATCATTTTCCAAATATTAAGAACTGCATACAGACATATCTGTTTTGTCCCAGAGATACTTCTTGTTTTCTAGTTAAGTTGATACTTGGCTTAAATATTTCATGAAAAGCTGTGATAGTAAATCCTTTTTTTAACCCTGAAATGAGGTGACAAAATCAGAATCATGAATCTCATCATCTTGCAATGAATGCATCATAATTTATGAGCACTTGAACATCAAGCACTTCTAATCTTCAAAGCACTTTACAAATGCTATTCAAAACGTCCTTCCATAATAGATCCTATCCTCCCTGTTGAATAGAGAGAAATTAACAGAGAGGACAAGTGACTTGTCCAGGACACCAGTGCAAACTGGTGAGACTGCCAAACCTAGGAATCAGTTTCAGCACTGACTTCTCACCTTTTCCCTTAAGATCTTTAAGTAGAAATTATCCTGAGTATTAGCTTCTGGACTGCACAGCACAGCAGAAGTGTAAATATAACACCACGTTAAGGACCATTCCCATGTGTTGATTTTAGTAAGAATTTGACAGCCAATACTGTTCTGATCCCTGAAAGTTGTGTGACTCTTGTCCCCCAAAACAGATTAGGTAGAGAAAGCAAAAGAATGTAAAGTGGCCATTTAGAGAATGAAACCTTTAGGAAAGCAACTACAATGACTTCACATGCACACAGCATAGGATAAAAATGCAGACAGGTGTAGCATGTGCTGCATAACTGATGACCTGCTTACAGCCACTGATACCCATCATATCAACAGAGTACTCCTGCAGAACTCAGTGGTACTCCACCAAAAAATAGTAGTACCAAATCATGATGGTATTATTGTACATCCTTTATAATTGAATGATTGTATTGTTTCCAAGTTACGTATCATGATCACAGAGAAGCCTGGAAGAAAAGTTCAAATAAATCAGAGATTACACTATTCAGGAGACCATCAGCACAGGTGAAAACGGCCATTTATCCAGGGCAGAGGGAACAAGCTACCACCTCCTGCCAGCTCTTACACTTCTGTCCTGAACTCCCAAGATTGATGTTGGCAATGAAAGATCATTAGCTTTTTCTCAGTAGCTTAGACACTAGCCAGAAAATAAAACTGCTTAACACCTTTGAGGTGCCCAAGTTGCTGCCAACTTGTTGGAAACACAAGCTGAGTTCTGCAATAACCAGTGGGTCCAAAACATAATGAGTACTTGTAGAGAGATTAAGAAAACACTGATGTAAAGGATTTTAGTACAAAGATTACATTGTCTTCCTTGCCTCTTCATTATGCAGTTATGTAAGGCTTTATGAAATTAACTGTTTCATACAAAACTGCCTGGAAATAAAAAAGCAAATGAAGAAGTGTACCTCCACTTTCTCTTCTCCAGTGCACACCTCTCTTAGCACTTCGAAGCTCCCAACAAAGCGAGCCAGTTCTGCAGTGGTGTTGTGTTGGTCCAACTGAGGACAAGCACGTACACTTCAGGAATGACTCTGTTATGGTTTGATTTTACTGTACAAGTATGTGCTATATGCAAAGTTTTTCTGGTAGATGGAGCATTTAGAACTGACTATAAATTTAGGTCAAAACATGGAGGAAATGAACTGTGTTTTTAAAATGCCTAGCACGGTGCAAGCTGAGGAACAAAGTACTAATATGCTTCCAATTATTAAAGCAAAATCTTCTAAGTTTATAATAATTTCTTTATTTGTGTATAAATACAAATTATTTTGACATAATAATAAAGTTTGGTTTTTTAAACTCTGTTGCATGTGCAGTTCTTGCGCTTTTAAATTTTGATCTGCCAAATGGCCAATGGCATGACTGTTGGAGGATTGTTGGTGAAAACAGAAAGAGCAGCACTATGGTATCTGCTTTTTATGGTCATAACAAAAAACCAGCAGAGCAGGAAGATGTGCTTTTGTTTCCCTCCTGCACCTGGGGAGAGGAAAGGATACAACTCAGAACATCAGCACCAAGAGGAGGTGGGGCATTGCAGAGTAGGGACAGCACTGCTGCCTGCAAGTCATGGTGGGAGCTTGTGCTGCATCTGCCAGAGCAGCGGAGCTGGAATTGACCTCCTTCCCTTACCCAGGCCAGATCTGTTCCAGCTTCCCTGCCCAGCACATCCCACTTGGCTACCTCTCTGGGTTGCTACGTGCAGCACCTGCTTTACAGAATGAGGCTAGTACAAAACAGGAAGGCCAGCCCACAGCCCAACCCCTTGCAGCACTAAGTGTAACCCTTCCTTTTTACCTCAAAAGATTTTTGCCTCAGTCCTGCTTGACTCCCATTTCTCTGCTAACAGCAAAAATTTTTGCATGGGCCTCTTACACATACTATTTGCTTTCCAGCCTGGCTAACCCCTAGGATTAGCGTCCTTACAGACATAATGAACAATGCAACTTCCTGGCTCTGAATATGGCTTGATCTCACCCAAGACTATTACAAAGTATACTAACCATTGAACAAAACCACCTAGAAATTGCATCCAGCCTCCTAATCTGCTTCTGGTTTTACACAGCACTAATAAGAAACTCTTCTAAATTACTTGTCTTAATGTAGTTTTGCTCAGATGCAACAGCATCCATCTTTCAACCAACACTAGGAAAGGCCAACCAGCTCTATGCAGTGAAGTGGGGAGCTACAAGGTACCAGTAACTGTGTACAATTGTGGGATGGCTCCCTGTTTTCTTGAACAGTGCTGGTAAGATGGCAGACCTCCTAAAAATCCATGCCAGCACCTTTAACTTGTCCCAAACCTGGCAGTGTAATCCCTCAGCTTTTCTGGCCTGAGCCTTAAGCAATACAAAGCCTACTGAACCCCAAGCTTGCTTTATTCCAACAGTTTACTTTTGCTTTATACAAAACTGCAGAGGAACTTGTCAATTATAAAACAGCAGCCAACTCTGATATTTAATAAAGACTATCAGCTCACAGAACAATGACAACAGCTGTGGAAAACAAAAATGTGAATAGGTCTGCACTTGCATGTTCAATTTATTGGTCCTCTGTTTAACGTCTCTAAGAGAAAAAAAACAAATTGAATAGCTTGTATGGCATGGCATAAGCCTCTAACCTCTACAAGTCTCAAGTGAAAGACAATTTTAGAAGCTTCATTTCTTAAATGAAACAAGTTTAAATATAAAACCAAATAAAACCACCATTAAAGTGAGTCATACTACCATCTTAAATGCTTACAAAATGCTGCAATGTTTTGCACATAAAAGCATTATAAAATTTACAGGACAGAAGCTAGAGGCTTTGGCCCACATAGATTTGCAGTAGCTATAAGCCCACTGAAAAGCACAAGAGATGTTTGCAATTGTAAAAAGAGGTTTATAGCAACATTTCTGCTAAAATTTTCTACAACACAAACTAATTACATTTAACCAAGTCATTAAAATCTGCTGAATAAGACAGTTTATGTTTTAGAAATATTGTTTCAAGTTCCTCACATATGACAAGACACACCATTGTTTGAACCATAGATTTTTTTTTTCCTAATATGCCACATTGTATCAGCTGCCTTGCAGGATTTATATAACATATACATGTGTGACACCAGACATAGTTGTTACAACCCTAAATTTAATCAATAAACACACTTAGGCACACAAAAACCCTTCCAGTGGTCTGCTCCTTTAAAAGTTGTATACAAGTATAAATCTCTCATTCTTCCTTAATTAAGATCTGATTTTTGTAAACCCACAAATAATTATTTCTGTATCTATACCACCATATCTTCATGATCTTACTGAAGCAACTTTATTAAGTACTTTCATAATTAGGCACTGCATTCCTTCTTAATACTAAAACACCTAGATCTGGGAGTGCTTTTTTGGATTATTTTCACAAACATTTTAACACCTCTCTTTAAACCCCCAGTGAAACTTGCTTCTACCTTCAGAAACCAGAATACCCTCTCAGGGACACATGAAGAAAATCTAGGCCTTTAACCTCATTCTTAGAGCAGTACTTCCAGTTCTACACAAAAGCATAATAGCTCACTCATAAACAACTGTCAAAGAGAGGGATACAAGGTATGTAGCAGGATACCGCTGGCAGCACCAAAGTTAAAGACCTTTAAAGATATTGCAAGAAAAAGGGACAACACTGTGTCATGGATAACAGATTCTTGATTTAGCATTAAATACATTTTGGAACACAACAGCATTTATAGCAAACTTTTATTCAATAGTTTAAAAAGTGTATGGAAATTTTCATGAACAAAGAGTTACTCAATGGCAAATACCTTCCTCTTCCTCCACTGAATGCGTTAATCTACAGTAGTCAGTTTTAAAATGCATGAGTATTTTTGAACTTCATGTATACATATATAGCATTTCCATATTTAAGAAGCTATTGTCCTGAGCAGTTTATGAAAAGGCATTATTTAAACTACCTAGTTACAGGACATTTGTATGATTGATAACAAGCACAGAACAATTTATAGACTTTAAACATTTAATGTGCCTTTTCATCAAGGAAGGCAAGTGATAACTAGGACTGCTTAACACTGTGAGTGTCAATTTAGTACCATGTACTTAGATCTGCAGTAGAAAGACACACACAAAACATTTTTGTGAAGTATATTTTGTTACAGTAAACCGAGCTTGTGCTCCATCATCATGTGGGGTTCTCCCATAACCTCACTCTGGGAAGGATCTGGAAAAAGAAAAGTTGACAGCATGAGGCTTTTACCAAGCTACAAAGACCAACAATAATTATGAATGTGAACTTTTTTTTAATTATAATGCTTAGTGCAACAGTTACTTGACTGATTTTTGAGTGTTGCAAAGTGCAGATCTGTAACTCAGAAGTCTCTATCCAAAGCATTAATCAGAGAACAAACACATACATTGTGGAACAGCTTGTTATAAGGACACACACACAAGTAAAACCAACCAGTTCTACATAAGCATGGACTCCTGATTCTCAAGGGGATTACACTACAAGTGCAGTGTTTGAGAAAACTCAAGTCTGACTGAAGCTTTTCTCCACAGCTGCCCTGCACCTCTTTCCAATAGTACTTCTCTGCACAACAGAAGCTCACAGTCCTCCCTTCAGTTAGCTGGGACATACCCCTGGTTTCTCTTCTCCATTCAACTGCCTCATTTCACAGAAATTCTACACCCTTAAATATCTCTGAGATTTCCTCCATTCTATAAAGTATGCTTGACATTAGCCACTGTACTAAAAAAAACAAACAAACAAAAAAAACCAAACAAAAAACCCAAAACCAAACCCAGAGCCAGAACACAGGTTGTGATTGTTTGGAAGAAATGCACTTTTCTTTTTGGGTGCATAAATCACGTTTTCTTTCCATAAATAAGACATATTATGCCTCTGGTTCCTCCAGAGACAAAAAAAATACCTAATTCAGTCTGACCTGATAAATAGAGCCTTACCAATAACACTTGTAACCCACTCACTCCTCAGCACCCTATAAAAATCTAACAGCTTGTTGTGAGCAATAGTAAATAACCAAATTTCTACAAATTATGTTTGACATTGCTCAACCTTCGTGGAAGCACACTAGCCTGAGATTCCTCCCCTAGATCCCTATATACCTATCTCAGAAAATAATCCCACATTTATACCATGCTTCTTTCTAGATTCAGATTTGTTCCTCCATTACTTCCATTTTCCTATCTCCCCAGCTATTTCCATTCTCCAATCCCACTTGAAAACACTCTCTGCCTCCTTCCATGTCCGTAACTACCAGCTAAAAATAATTGTTTCAAAAGCCATTTTTCGAGGTTTATTCTATTCCACATATACTAACAGTCAGCAGACCACCACACAACTGCAGCCTGTTGAGTTCATCTGTCATCTGAGGGAGCCTTTTCTCTGCTAAGTGTGTTTCATTAGTTCTGCATGTCTACTCTAACATTTCTTTCTTCTTAATTACAGAACTTAAAAAGCTTTGTAACCTCTGCTTGTCAAAATCTGCACAAGTACTTCAAAAGTTTCTGCGGGAAGAGGCATACAACTTACACGCATAATCCACTCCTTTAGAAACCCAGACTACAAGCAAATACTGTCTTGCTCAATATTTCAGAGTAATTTCCACACAACTTACAGCTGAACCACATTTATTTTTCCTTCTCCAGTAATTCTTTGCTTTTAGGATTTAATTTTGTTCTTTGTATTTCGTGAATTTAACTCTATTGTTCAGTAGAGGCAAAGAACTTCACATGTCCCAAATTTTACCTTTACATGTTTCCATAACACTAATATAGTGTTAATATAGCCAGAATAGAAACACCACCATGGATATCCTCAAAACCAATGCATTCATCATTTCCCCTCAAAATATCCATTGCCATATTTGAGCTGTGAAGAAATGGGAGACGCTGGACCTGTAAAAAGAGTTCAAGCAAGAGTTCAGGTTTCTGCAAGTCTGAAATTTAAAGTGTTCATATTTGGATTTCTCAGTCTGAAGTGACTGAGAAAAGTCAACAGGCAGAAAAAACAACGCTGAAATAAGAGAACTACTGGCACACAGAGACACAGAAACACCACCATCTTCTTTTGGTTATCTATTTGAAAAGAACAGCCTTCTAAAAAATTTTTAGCTTTCATTGCAGTGTAACTACTACAGCACATACTGCACTTAAAAAAAATTAACAAGTACTTTTTTTCTCCTCTGTAAAGCTCCTCTCACATAAAGCTGGGGAGGTTCACTGCATACTAAACACCCTCAGATCAGTACTGGGCAATTAATGTATACAGCAGAGTTTGGAAAGTACATTCTAAACCTCCTACATCTCTGGCACAAGTCAGGAATGCAAGTGAAAGAGCTATATTGACTTTCACATTCAAACACAATCTTCCTTTTAATTAATCTAAATCATAATTATGTCGCTGATCTCAATCAATTCTTAAGCTTCAAGTCCATTCCCAGTTACTTTCAACACTCTTCTGTACCCTTCACCAACAGTATTTCCAAAAAAATTTCAAGTGGCACACATGGAATTCAGAGCATAAATATTCTGAGAATGTATTCACTACTACTAGAGATACTTCAGTTAAACCACAAGAAAACTTGCACCCCCAACATGAATCTGGAAGTGAAAAACCTTCTGATCACCGTATTTCCCCCACCCATCCCCCAAAACCACCTCTGGAGACACACTAATAGGATAGCCTCACCTCCTTTGTTCTCTGCAATGTGCTAATATAAGTTAGGAAAAGGTTTCCTCAAGAAAGCACAGCTGACATCAAGGGATGTGCTCCTGTGTCATGTCCTGACTTTCACATCTTCAGGACCAGTAAGTTCTGCCAAGCGTAGTGCAGCTCACTATGGTTTAGTAGCACCTGATCACTCAAAGGGAGTACAAAATTGCTCTAACTCACTTGGAAAACCTACTCATAGTAGCTTGACCACCTTCAAGAAGACAAAAAAGTTAACTAGGATCAATGAGCTTTTTATGTGTCCCTTTCTCCAGCTACTCTCAATCACAGGAGAAAGGAAGGAAAAGGAGACAGACTCAGCTTCTCAATTAAGAGTTAAAACCTTTGAACTTAAGTCCCTGTAGACCCCCCCTTGATTTTACAACAAAGGCTGCGGAAAAATAAGCACACAGCAAATTCTCTATTTCAGAGAACTACCTCTATATCTACTCCCAAATCACAACCTGCTTCAGACCTCTACGTCTCTTTTCCCCACAGATACAGAGATACCTTCTCATGAAGGTTACATGCTCCGCAGAGGAGAGTATTAATTTTAGGAATTAATACTCAATTCTTCTTGCTTTTCTCTGAAGGCTTACAGGAAGCTAGTCCACAGAAAAGCTAGAGCAGTTACCACTTCACCAAATAACCAATAAAAGAACATCAGCTGAAAGGCTTTAGCACACTGACTATTCTAAAAACTAATAACTGCACTGTTTGGTTCATTGTCTTTAACAGCAATTTTTTAACAGTGAATTAATTTCTTTTGGAAACATAAGGCATCTCAACAAAGAAAGATGTGTCTCTGAAAGCATGTTCCGAGATAAACATTTTTTCAAACGGCTTAAGTTATACCAGTTAGATAAAAATGCTTACCTGTTTCACTGCTCTGAATTCCATCTGCAGCTTTAGAGGTGCATGGATTCCTTGAATATTTCTCAGCGTGGCAAAGTTTGTTTTATCTTGATTTAGCTGGAACTGTCACAAGCAATATTCATTTTTATTTTACAAAAAGTTACTTTCAAGTACAGCCATAGAAGACATTTGTGACATCCTACTTAAATGAACCTTACTTACTGAACCTGCTTACTAAATTTGTATGTGCAACTTCAGTGATACCATCAAACATGTCTCAAGTGTACAGGAAACAGAGTGATGCAGTGAGATTTGTTCTATGAAGCTGAAATTGTTTTTTGCTGGGTTTTATTCCAAATTAATAGCAGCAATTTTATTTTGTTATTTTTGATAAACAGGACAAGTAACACCACCAAGTGGCATACTTTTGCACTACTTTACTACAATATTGTCTGGATGAATAGGAAGTTAAGTCCAGTTTAAAGATCACAAAAGCCACAATTTGATGTCATTGTTAGTCATCAAAGAGTACTTGAAGACACTTGATATACTTCTTTTCTGATCAAGCAGGAAAACAGAGCACCACTTAGACTCCTTATGACTGTGAAAAGCAAATGAAAATTCATACTTTTACCACCTGCTCTCAAAGAGACCAGTAAGACAAACAAAATCTATTTAGTAGAGGCTTTTTAAAGAAAAAGTGCTCGCTCATGTATACTGGAGTACAAAGAAGTAGGCTATACTTAATGTGAAACTTAAGCTTAAATAATAAAAAAAAAATCTGTATTCCATCACCATGACAAAAGCCTATTAGTATGAGAACATCAACCCATTTATCAGAAGGGATCTCAAAAACAAACAGAAAAATACAAGTCAAAGGCAAATCAAGCATTTTCTTCGTAACGATTTATATTGAATGCTCTTCAAAGGTTAGCACAAAATACTATTTATATGCCTCATTGTAATCTTGTAATTCTGGTCATATTATTTTTCCATTTCTTCTGTTATATAGATACAAGGATTTTTGGATAGCAGAAACATTTGGTTTCTACCAGTGCTACCTGAATAACCTTTTTAACATTTATAACAGTAAAAACAACCATAACTATCTCAGGCTAAGCTAAGTCTTTTCCCATTCAAATGTACATGAAAATAATTCTTAAACTGGCCTTAAACTTACAGAAAATTACCCAATTGTGGGAGAAAAAATTCAGAAGATTCACATACTTCTTAGGGGATCACATGGCCTGTTTTATTTCTGTGCATTTTTGTCTCTTTAGCATGTGATCTTTTAATTATGCAGGTTTTATATAGCAAGAACAGAGTTAAAAAATAAGTTACAGCAATCAGTTTAAAAAAAAAAAAAAATCAATCGACAAATACCTCTAAAACACATATAGTATTTATAAATAAGCTCATGAAGTGTAACAATAACATCATCCTTTTAATGCAAGGCAACACTAAGACTGGTTAAAATTAGAACATATTAGACACTACAGTCAGACCTCGTCATTCTGCTTAACTCAGCAACAAATAATATCTTTGCTTCAGAATACATACATCGTATCTTCTGCACGACAAAACAAGCACCAGAGACATTCAGTTCAACCAGCAAGTCTGGTCTCCCTCTGCCCTCAGCAGACCACTTGAAATTGTCCACGAGAGATGACTAAGCCAGACAAGATTGCAAATACTTATGACAACTTGTAGGTACAGAATGTCTAGAGGGGACAAGCAATTTATTGAAAAATACATATGTGTTCACAGACTGAAAGTCTGAAAATGAAGAGACACGGGAAACCTACACACAAAATGGGAGGCTCAGCCTTCCAGAGGCGACAGGAGTGCCCCTGGCCTACCTATGGAGTCTGCACACAACTTCTGGACGACTAAACCTGACCACACAAGTCCCTACATGGAAGCTAGCTTATACATTTGAAGTGGACAGAGACACATGGAAGAAGTTAATATTAAACAAATTTGCCAATAGTGTTATTTGTATAAATAAAATGTTGGTATGGCTGAACATTTTTATTCTGTTAAAGACAAGACCCTGCTCATTACTTGTTGCTGCCCGCAGCAGTCCAGATAACCACACTGTTAATTTAAACTTCATAATTAGTTAAGAGTGAAGATGGCTGCATTTGATGTTATACTTACATTCTTTTCTGTCAACTCCAGTGGGTGGCTGGGCAATAAGTCATTTTTCACACTTGTAAAGCTAGAAGAACAAGCAGAAAGGACATTAACTTCAAATCACTTGGGATATGATTTTTCAAGTTGCATTCCAAAACCAATCTCAGAGACAAACACCGGCCCACAGAGACACACAACTAGCACAGTCTGAACTGCAGGAAAAAAAATGATTAATAGTGAAGCAGCAAGTAAAACATCTAACTACAGCACTACCACAAGAAAAAGAGTTTCAGACATCCTGTATGCTTGACAAAACAGGATGTGTTTTTCTTCCTTGATTCCTTTCAGAAAGAGCTGAAAATATTAATAAATGAAAACATTATAGATTTAATTATGTCCAAGCTACACTGTATTTTAAAGTTTCCAAGCTTTTGCAATGGAATATTGTACACACCTTCCCCCTTTTGGATTCATTATCCAACACAGAGACATAAGTTTCGCACTCATGTAAAAATGGCAAACTCCAAACTATTTTTATTATATTACTTTTGGGTTTTGTACCAATGCTGAAATTAACCATTTCCCACAGTGTTATGGTACACTTACATAAATGTGTATTAAAACTATCAGATAGTTCACAATTATCAATACTTTGCTATTTTTTTTCTAAAGAACAGGATCACATATGTAAAAGCTTGTTTGCTACACACCTTCCAAGAAACTTCTGTAACAAGCCAACACTTAACATACACTGAAGTTCAACACTGTCTATGACACAATTCAGCAAGCAAAAGTAAAGCATACCCTCTGCGCAGAAGATCATGACCTTCAAATAGCCCTGAAGCTGAAACTTCTGTAAATGAGATACTATCCTTCAACAGAGAACCAGTGCCTCTGGAATTCTGGAACAAAAAGAAAAAAAAGGAAAAAAAAAGAAGTGAGGATTACTTCAACAGAACCAGACCACTTTTGTATGGGCAATTAGGCCAGGCAAATTACAGAAAGTGCTCAAAGACTCCTTAAAGTACTCCTGGACAAGTCCTAGACTTTAGAGTTTCTTTAAAATAGAGGCAACACAAAAACAGAGGCACGTCCCAAAACAAAAACACTACACTAAAATTGAATTCTTTCAGAGAGTTGGAAAAAAACTAAAGGTACCAATAACACAATTTTTGGATCTGGTTGACCCCGATCATACTAAATTCACAATTATCCCCTCTTTGTTCCCACCCTGGGCTGCAGGGATGGAAAGGAAAGAGGCAAATCCTGATAGCTTACAGAACAGAAAGAAAGATGTATGAATCTTCCTTCAGTTACTGCAAATCTGACACAATCAAGCACAAATTGAATTCAGCCATAGTTTGAGGCTGCTACAAGGGGGACAAGGTGTATTCAAGCAGTCTAGTATGCCAATTAACTGAAAGAACAAAGGAAAATAGTAACTTGTAGTAAATCGCCAGAAGTCCACAGACTTACTAAGTACTACTTACTAGTAACCTAGACCACTAATTTCACACTTCTCTACTGGATTTTATTGATGTGATTTTAGGATTGTTAATAAAAATTGCTCCACCAATAGGCCAATGTCTAATAAACAGCAGAAAGTGACTGCAATAATCTCTGGAAGGTGACAGTGAAGAGCAGTTCAGCGCAAGGGTTTCCTCCAGCAGCACTGTCAGATCCAACAGAAAACTCATGCTTAAAATTAAGATCTTTTGTACCGACATGTAAATTTTCTACAATGTAAGAGCTATAACACAGCCTTAACACACCTCTTGTTACATTCACATAAAGCATCTACCAGTTTACACACTCAACACCGACCAGACCTTTGTGAGCCTACTGTAAATGAAAGCATTAAAGATACAGTACCTGGGGGACGTGACAAGAGGGAAGATCAAAGTCAAGGTCAAACGCAAGAACAAAACCACGAAACGCTCCCCAAAAGCAACACTCGGGAGTCACACCAGTGCCCGGCCCGTCTGAGGTGGTCCCAGCACCGCTGCCCACCGCGGAGGGCCGAGGCGAGTCCTCCCTCCCCGAGAGCTGCGCCGCACGAAGCCGCAGGCTGCGGGAGGCTGGGGACCGCCAGGGCTCCCCGTCCTGTCCCGCTCCACTCCCGGGGGAAGGGCTTTAACCAGAGCCGCCACGCACCCCCCGCGCCCATGAGGAAGTCCGCCATGGGTGCACCGGACCCCCGTGACTCAGCACAGCACCGCCGCTCCCGGGGACACCGAGATGGTGAGGGGAGGGCGGGGCTGGCGGGGGCAGCAGGGGGTGGGGTGGTGGGGTCCGGTCCGGTCCGGTCCGG
>VZRN01001378.1:0-275525 GCA_013397935.1 Dasyornis broadbenti
TAAAGATAGTTATCTAGGGCAAAACTCAGGTATAGAACCTGGGGAGAAGACATTTTGACTTTTCAGATGAAAATTGCCAAGTGCAAATATGTAGTATTGAAACATTTATTTCAATTATTAGAGGTAAAAGAAAATTACAGGGAAAAACCCCAAACAACCCCCCCAAAAAGTTCTGTATTTTAGTCGTAACTGGACCATGATAGAAATTAAACTGATTTTCAAATATCTTAAGCTCTCAATAAAAAAGTCTGATTTTTTTTCCTTGTAGTGATCACTATTATCAGTTACATATACAAAACAAAATTCACATAAGCATTTGAGTTGGAGATTTAAAAAGAAAATAAGGACTGGATTGAAAAGGTGGTTTGTTTTAATGTTTTTACCCCTGAATTACTTGTAGTTGGCGATCTCTTTCAGAGAAACATTACTGTAAATTTATTATTTATCCTTATCTATGACACTCATTCTTTTATTAATGTCAGCCAAAATATAGAAAAAGTCAAAGAAGAAGAGGTTAAAGAAATTCCAGAAAGCTATTAAGTTCTGAGGATTTTTTTGAGAATCTGTATAAATTAGATGGAGCTTTAGTGAAAATTTCCACCTTATACAAGTATGAAAGGATGTCTGTACGTGATCAAAGAGGTTAAGGATACCTGAATCAATAATAAAGATGCCAAGAGAACAATTTAAATCTACTAAGTAACTAAAATCCTAAAATCATTATGTGGGGAAAAAAGAGAGAGAGAGAGAAAAGAAAACACTTAAGGCTGATGAAATATCAAGGTTTATTATTCTATTAGACTTTGACAATGAAATGAAATACACAGACCTTTAACAATGTTATTAAAATAAAATTTCAAAGCTTGATTTTTCAATCATGCAGTCAAAGAAAGGAAGACATTTTACAGTCATATCCTGTAGAGTATAGGAAAGTTCTCTGTCAAAGCTGTGTAACATTTTGATTAAGTGCTTGATAGATTATAAATATAAGTCAGAGCTAGCAAGACACTGTAATAAATGGATCATCTAAGAATGACTTGTGATCAATTTCAAATTACAGAACTGTGTAATATACTCATTTCTTCCCTACATATATTCTGCTTAATGATGCCTTCTATTAAATGTGTGTTGGTTTTCCTGTCTGTAGGTACTCAGTATAGAAACACGGATTTGTACTTGTACAAATACATATGTACACACATGGATATACACATACATATGTTTGCTCACCCACATCTCCTTATATACAGTTTCAAGTAGAGCCTTCCCTTCCACAAGGTTTTTGTTTAGTTTGGTTTTATTAATATTATTTTGCATGTAATTAGATTATTTAAATCAGTGGGAAGACCTGCCATGAATGGGTTTTGGACAAGCAGACCAGACCCAAAACCCACAGATGATTCCATAGGAAGTCAGTAGAAAATGCAATGCTGCAAAAAGAGAAGTGCTGAGCCATTGATACTCAATTATAGTGAGGAACAAAACACTGCTTTTTGCTGCTGTGCCTCTTTTCCACTGCAGCATAACTTTGTACGATTTTTTTACTAAGGGAAAAATATTTTGGTATAAACTGAGCAGTAGCTGATTCAGTGCTCTCAACTTTTGTTACCAATACTGTTCATTGAAATAATATAATTTATTGGTATAATTTAACCTCTCATATGAATTGTTTGAAAGCAACCGGTCTCTTAAGTACTATTGATCTATGCTCTATCTTGATTTTAATGGTCCCTCTTGTAATACTCTCACTGGAACCGACTCTATTTGTCCCTAAGTACCTTAATCTAAATAATTACAATTATATTAATTATAAAAATACTCCATGTAGTACCTAAAAATTTTGACTCTTAGCTGAAATTAGCTTGTCATTATCTTGTTCTGAACTGGAAGAAGCCAAAAAACCAAGAAATTACTAGAAAAAGAAGAGAAAATTTCCAAAGGATTTATCTAACAAAGGAGTTTCCACTGAAAGTTATACCACATGACATGTTTTAAATGCATACATTCAATACCATAATAAATGTATAGTCAATTGTTGGTTCATAGGTCATTGGTCATGAATTATAATCTAAAATTACTTTCTTATGAATAAGCTCCAAAGCCATGCAGCTTTTTCATATATCAGGATCTTTACATTTCATTGGGAAAGATTCATTATCGATGCAAGCCTGATAAATTTGGCAAGATGTTAACTTTTATTACTTACATTTGTTTGTTTAGTTTACTATAACATTATACAGTGTATTTATAATAAGCATTAGACCAACAATAATAGGAACTTTCCTTTTGAAATGTCAAAAATGTACCATTCCCTTTAATTTTTCAGATATATGGGAAGTGGCGATAGAAAAAGGGGGGAGTGCCGTTCAAAATATGCAATTTGGGTTTTAGGAAGAAGTTTTTAAAAGACCAATTTCCATATATCAACACTTCTCAGTGAGTTCCATGAAACATTTTGATATGATTTACCAAAAACAGTTTTTGCATCAGGAGCATTACAGTAGCTAATCTGCATCTGTAAAGAGTGGGAAATGGAATCACATTAGATATAAATGTAATGCAAAAAAAGAAAAAAAAAGTTAATGCAACATTATGGTAGAGAATTTAAATGTACAATAGTGAGGATATGCAAAGTTATGGTTCCCACAGCAACAGCAATTCAGCTTTATTTACGTTGTAGCTTTATATATGTTTTATTCCTTAAAGGAAAACTGATTTATTTTTTCTCAGCTACATAGGATAACATTTACACATCAGGAAACATTTGTCTCTGAGATGAAACTGTGAACACCAAAGATATACATTCAATAAAGCTGGGTATTTCTGACTGTAGCCAGGGAACTACCTTTCTCGCTACAAGGTGAGAGAAATTTGAGAGAAGGGTTTTTAAAATAGCATGCAGTAATTTAATGCAGTTAAGTCTTTAATTGATGACTTATCATGAGATTTACTAGAAGTACTTGAGTATTTCAGCTAAAACAACTTGAATTCTAAACATTAAGCATTTGCTTAAATATTAAATGCTCTTATTTATTTTGCATTTGACTTGACTGGAGACTTTTTAATGTGTTTTTTATTGAGCTTTTATGCTGGTGGGATCATCCATGATATAACCTTTCAGCAAAAAATGGTGAATTGTCTTACAAGCTTCAGAAGAACCTACTAAACTGATTTCATCTCTCTGTTCTAAAGATAACAGATGAGAAATAAGCAAAAGGCTAATTATGTGTATTTGGCTGCATGCTTTACCATAATATCGGGTTTATAGTAATGAAGCAGGAATCTTATTTTCATTTCACTTTCTTTGAATAAAATTCACTCGTTACAAACCTATCATATCCTGCCATTAGGCTACTCCCCTGTGTATCATTAGTCTAATGTGGACCCTGAACCTTCAGATTCCCCCACTGCAGGTTTCTAACACTCAAGTGGCTATGCAATTGTTAGCCTCTTTTTGGGTACCAATCCCTACAGTGATACTTGAAGCACTCTTGGCTACTAAGCTACATTTGCAAATCCCAGCTACTGTCTGTGGCTGTGGCACATGGAAACAATGCAGCTGTTAGGAACAGGATAACCTAAGCTTTTCCATTTTGTATATGAAGGTCTGAACTATGAGCCAATTGCTTACAGTTCCTCCCCCATCTCTCAGGGGAATTTTGCTTTTAGTACAAAATTCATCATGCTGGAGATGCTGCGATATTTCTTAGGGCAAGATTGGTGAGGGCTTCTATGGTGTGAGAGAGGTCTGTAGATGATGGTGCTATGTTTAGAGATAGAACAAAGCCAAGCCACAGGTTGGGTCATTGTCACGCTATCAACCCTAGTGTACGCCCTTGCATGGACCAGGGGATAATACCTTCCATGAACTTTTCTTGCGGTGGACTCTGGTGTAGGGGAGGAAAGGTTAACCCCCTAAAGGGAACCTTTGTCATAGCATGTTCCATTTAACTGTCAGCATAGGCATCTGTTGCTCACCTAACACAGATTATCAGAGCAGGTTGGGCTCTGTCCATGCTATTAAACTGCGTGTGCTTCTAGAGGTGATTCCTGGACCTTGGGCCAAGTAAAACACAGCACTTTGTGCCCACTCAAACCCTTCTCAGATTTTACTGAGAGATAAGTACTAGGAGCACCTAAAAAAATGCAGGAGATAAATTAAGGATTTTGTAGTATTGACATGTATAGTCATGGTCCTCACAGTGCTTTATCTAGCAGTGGGCTTGTGTGCTGATAAGCCCAAGGATGATGAAAAATGTGGTACCATGAAGCTAGTTACTTGGTGCAAATGGGATTGTCTTAGGTCCTGGGGCCCGTGAATTTTGGTGGCTAGCACCTGGTGGCTGAGTAGGCTGTGAAGAAAAGTGTTGTTCAGAGGCCATCCATCACATATTAGCTGTCTTGATGTCTGCTTTAATGCATATTTTAGCATGCTGTGCTAAATTAAATGCTGGGCTTTCTGTGATATACCTAAAATTGTGGGGTTTTTATCGTCGAGTTGTGCCTGTACACCTTTATGTGTGTATATTCTGACAAATAATATATGAACTGTTCCTTGAGTGCCCTATACACAATTCAGTTGAAGTTTCTGGATTTTTTGTTTATATTGTCAGCCCTAAAAGTCTTTGTTCCTTCTTAGTAAGACTTTTTTTTTTAGACCAAAATAAAAACAGATTCATATTTCATTACTCATCATCATACTCCTTAGCAATTTTACTACAGAAAACAGTCATTTCACATAGGGTTTTAAAAAGATTTTCACTTGAGTTTCAGTCCTGCAGAATTCAAGAAGGAACATTTGGAGGGAGCAGTGCAGAGACATTTCCACTGGTAAATCAACTCTGTCTAAAAACAGAAGATGAGTCTTCTAAGAACCCTTCAACACCATAATTTTGAAGAAAACAGAATGGCATTATGAGTGAAAATCTATGCTTATCTGAGTGTGATAAATCAGAATCAGACTCAACTACATGGTTCTGATTGTTTCCACAAAATGTTTACAAATAATTAAATATCACACGCATGATGTCAGAATACCATAGGAATAATACTTGAGAAATCTACTGAGGTGTAATAAAAATAAACACATGCATAATTCTGTTACTTGGTAAGACATTCTAAAGACAGTGAAAGATCATGAAAAATATAATTTTTGCAAAAGACATAACTGCAAAATTAATGTATCTATGTATTCCTATGTATTCCAGTAATCTTCAGAGTAGACTTAAATCCTTTAAAAACCTGAAGTTGTAAAGACAATCTCTTTAAAAAGAGAAATATGTAATGAAATTACTAATTTTAATTCTACAGAATTTACACAAAACCATTGAAAATGTTGTTATGAGCTACTATTGACTCATTTAAAACATCATCATGTATATGGCAATATAAAAATATTTATTATAGCTCTATGGAACTCACACAACACATTTCAAAAAGGAAAGCATTCATATTATTCTCTGTTTCCTAATAATTTAACTTTTTACCTGTAAGAGAGAGCTGTGTATTTCTTCCAGCAAAATATCACTTCTGGATTAGGCAAATGAGTTGTGACAAAAAATCATGGTTAATCAGTTTTTAAAATTAATATTTTTTAAAAGTCAGCTATATTTGGGGTTGCTGGAGCTTCCAGACATTTCCATGTGGATGACATTGCCTTATCTTTGAAGATACCGATCAGAAAACCCTGGATAAAAATCCAAGATTGTTCAAATTTGCCTGGTTACAAATAATGCTATGGTGGGTTTCTGCTTTCCACAGTGCCTTATGAAGGGGAGCTCCTCACATAAAAATTGGTGTTGCTGAATCATCTGGCAGGAGTCACCCTACAGATTTCATATGGAGAGGGAGTGAGTGACCGCTTCCTCTGGAATGTTAATGCAGAGGATTTGGTTCAGGTTTCTCCTGGTTCAAGGCAGTTTGGAGCAGCAAAAGGTGCAGAGGGAGCCCACAGAGACCAAGACCTAGACTTGCCTGGAGACAAGTGGGTATCCCAGTTGTCACAAACTGACATTTATGGCAGTAGCACTACCACTATTGCAAGGATTGGTGAGCTAAGGCCAGATGGAAGCTTTTGCTTGTTTTCCACCAAAGCTACTGTAGACTGCCTGCTGGAGATGATAGGGAGAATCACTCCTATTTTTGAGAGGGATTGAAAGGAAAACCCAGGGAACTACAGATTGTGAGACTCACCTCAATGCCTACAACACTTGACAAGGGCAGACTGACCAATGTCAGCTATCTAGACTTTTGCAAAGCCTTCAACATGGTCTCTTATGACATCCTTGTCTCCAAATTGATTTGAATTTGGAGGGTGGACTTTGGTGAATAAGGAGTTGGCTGGCAGCCAGTGAGTTTTGATCAACAGTCCTATGTCCAGGTGGAGGCCAGTGATGAGTGCTAGGGCTCTGTTTTGAGACTTTTTAATAGCTTCTTCAATAACAAAGACAGTGGGATTCACTCTCAGTGAATTTGCAGATGGCATGAAGCTGAGCAGTGCAGCTGACACAACAGAAGGATGGGATGCCATCCAGAGGGACCCAGAAAAACTTGAGAAATGGGCCCACAAGATCCTCATGAAGTTCAAAAAGTCCAAGTGCAAGGTGGTGTGCCTGGGTAGGGGCAATTCCAGACATGAGCACAGACTGGGAGATGAACTCATGTGGCCCAGAGAAACTGTGGATGCTCTGTTCCTGGAAGTGTTCAAGGCCAGGTTGGACAGGGCTTTGAGCAACCTGGTTTAGTGAGTGGTATCCCTGCCCATGGTGGGGAGGTTGGAACTAGAGGATCTTTAAGGTCCCTTCCAAACCAAGCCACAGCAAGCAGAATGAGGAGAGAGAACAGCATGAGGTTAAAAAACCCCAAAGAAACCAAACTCACACCACAAAAGCAAAAGTAAGATGATATAACTATAAAAGTATTGAGTTTAGAAGATCAGCTACAGCTTAAACTCAGGAACTTCAGAGGCAAACTCTGCAGCTTGGTACAGGAGAGTAGCTGAGAGGGTCGTAAGTTTCCATCCTAGTGTTCACATTTCTAGAGGCTGGAAGAAATAGCCCACACAACTCTCAGCTGCATCACTTCTAGGTGTTCCTTCCCTTGGCCTTCGTGTAATCATTAATTCTGGACACCTGTTGTCCCAGAGGTTCCTCAGGACAACTTCACAACAGGAAAGCTCTGTTTGCTTTGTGAATGTCTTTATTTCAAAACTTGAAAACTTAATCACAGTCAATTGCTGCATTAACTTGCACTAAGCACAGCTCTCCCCAAGGGTCTGCTTTGAATCAGGGAAAACCTCGGGTAGTCCATGGTCATTTTAAGTCTGATCAAGTCTGGAATGTCAGCAGCATTCTCAGTATTGTGATAGAAACACTTAGGACTACAGTGTGTTTACTGGTGTCTAATCATCAGAATTAGAGAATTGAGATGTATAAATTGGCATACATTTGCAATTGGTTAATAAAATGTACAGAAGTTCCATGGTTAGGCTGGCTATTAGACTGTTTATGGTGAATTTATGTACACTGTAAGACTCTCTGCACAATCATCATCTGAAGGAAGCATGGGTACTTTTAGAGGTCTTGATGAATGTCAAGGTGAAACTTTTTGTATATTACCTTTGTATCCATCTGCCCTGGGGTACTCATCTCTGTTGCTAGACAGAGGTGCCTCCTTGCCCTGTCTTTAAACTATTTAAACATATTTCTGCTGAAATGTGAATATGAGCAAAGTGGCCACTGGTATTTCCCTTATTTGTATGAACAGTTTGAAAGCCAAACAAAAAATGTTAGCTATTAGAAGAGCCAGGAACTCAGTAGTTTTGAACTACACAATCGTTACTAGCAGGCAAATTACATATTTGAATTTATCTTTGGAGATCAGGATAGACAACCCAAATACTTTTGGTAGATGGAAAGATGGTCCATCTTTCTGGTCTTACAGGATTTATTATTAAACATATTTATCTCTAGGTGACTTTTATTCTGTATTGTAACTTCATATTTTCCAGATGGCAAATATACACTTCAGATTCACTTACTGTAGTTCCTCCAGATATTTTGTTTTCTTTGTCTTTCTGTACTGGTTGTAAGCCCTTGCCTGTGACAATTTAGGAATGAATTTTCTCAGTTATGCTAAAGACCTTCCAGGTGTTTTGGTTTATATTGTCTATGTTCTTAACCTCCTTCAGGGTCTAGCTCCATGACTTGGTCTTATGTAACCATACCCATCATGCTGCCTTTAAATTTGTTGCTCTGAAATTAGCCATTCCTGAATTTTTTGGGATGGAAATGGTTAACATACTGCAAGCACAGGAATAGTGCTTGCCCTGTTAAGTTCACCCTGTCCAAAATGCTGGTGAAAATGTAAAGCCAAGAAAACTTTTCTACTTTCCAGCAATTGTTTAGAACTTGCTGTTGACAGTCCTTTCCAGATTTGAAAAAGTACTCTCTTTTCTTGGTTTCATTCCACTGACCATACAATTAACCTACTTGGATAGTGTCTTTTTTTTTATTAATAACTTTTTATTTATCACTACAATGCATAATTTTATTTAGTTTCACAATGTTGTTGGGATTTTCCTTGAAAATATTTTGAGTTTTTGAAGTGTTTTTAGGCAGGAAGGACTTGTCTTTACACATACATTACATTATAGATATTCTTCCTGTGCCCTTTACTTTAATATGAGCTTCTGTGGACCTGCCAGGCTCCTTCAGTTCTGACACAGCATTTCAGTTTTCTCTATAATCTTCTCTTGTCCTTCTAAAAGGAGGTGTTTTTATTTTGTTGTTTGTTTGTTTTTTGTTTTTTGTTTTTGTTTTTTTTTTTAATATAGTAAAGGTAAGCATCCACTCCCAAACCTGTTTTTAAACTGATCTGTTAGTAAGTTCTTAATGGATATGTGAGATCTATGCATAAATCTAATGCATCCTGTGCTTGTTACAGCCTACCCAGGTTTGGCTTATTGTAATATTAGAAACTTCAGGCTAAACTGCATTTCACATGCAATCAGTTATATCCTTGGCTAGGGACAGTGGGTCATAATTAATTAATTCTAAATTTGCACAGTTATTTAAAGGAGTAGATGTTTTCCTAGCATTAATAATTCTGCCCAACATTTTAGATACAACCATATTTTTAAATACAGTATGGATAGGAACATTTCGTTAAAAACCATAATAACAATGTCATATTTTTCCTTTTCAACAATTGTTTAGCACTTGCAGTTCACAATCCTTTCCAGATTTGAAAATATACACACTTTTTCTTTTGTTTCATTCTACTGACCATACAATTAACCTACTTGAAGAGTATTCTTGTGTTGATTAATAACTTCTTATTTTATCACACAGATGAATAATTTTATCTGTATAATTTTAATATAGACCAAATATAATTAACTGCCTTTTATAATAATAGTGATCTTTCTTATAAATCAGCCTTTACAAGAATATTTAGAATTTCAAGACTTTTTACAGCCCTTAAAAACTCAAATGAAAACTGTTCACACACAATGAAAAAGTCAGAAAATGATAATAGAACAAACTCCTACTTTAAGAGGCAGTAGAAAAACTCCCTTTTATTTTTCATGTTTCAAGTATTTATTTCAAAATAGGTTTAAGAACTTTATACATTGTCACAAGCCTAAATAAAGAAAGAAGCCCTTGAGCAATTGATTTATTTCACAATAAAACAGCTGTAGAAATAGAGTGACATATTACAACCAAAAATTGGAAAAATAAAATTCCTTAAGAAGCAGGCATTGTTTATTTGAGCAGATGCACAGGGGACGACCACCAAACTTGTTCATGCTGCGTATAGAAAAGCTACTGTTCATGTGCAGTATTTTACATAAGGAACATCTAAATAAATTTCAGTTATGAAGAATTGTGATTTTTTCTGCACAATGACTGCTGTGAAAGGAAGTTAAGTACCTCTTGGCTGTTAGCACATAAAATCTGCATCTTTGAAAACTAGTTTTGAAGTCATTCTGGAGGAGGATGCTATCTGCAATGGCCCCGCAATAATGGCAAGCCAACCTGTGGTGAGACCCTTTTCTTTTGCTTTCTAGGAAAAAGAATCAAAACTAGTGGTCAAACAGACTTCTACCAGCCCATTGTACAGACATAAAATATCTTCTCTGAAAATGTAGCATTGGTGAATCTTGAAAACAGTTGTTCAGGCCTCTTTGAACTAAACACTTGTAAAAATGTTTTGTCATCAAAAAGGGTTGTAGAATTTCTCCTTGTTTCAGAACCAGTTATTTGTATTATTTTAAAAAGAGCTAATTCATTATTAACAAATGTAAAAAATTATTTTCACTTACAGAGTCAAAGCTGGGCCTGCTACTGGGTAGATTAAGTTTATAGTACTGCCAGGGACCAGCTCGTAGAGTCTAAGTGGTAGGAACCAGTAGTGGAATTAGTCAGGAGACAGGCACATAGTCAAAAGAAATGGTGATGTAAGGGACTAATTCCTCCCACCCAAATTGTAAACCCTGTCCCAAGCCCTTGTGCATGGAGGTCTCATGCCAGTGCATTGTTGTGGTAAAATTGGAACATCTCTCTCATACTCAGGGCAATCTCTATTCTGATTGTACTGAGTATGAAGCATCATGGCAGGCACCTCTCATCCACTATTAGGTGTGTCAGGGGTATGTGTATTACACTGGATTGTAATGCATACCCTATCTTGCTAATAAAGATACTAATTAGCAGCATGTATATGGGTATTATAGTGTAGGACTAAATAAATAAATATACGGGCTGTGTGCACATCTGGAATTAAAAAAGTAAAAGGACTGATGATGCAGAGGAAGTGTAAAACCTCTAAGTTCTGAAGAAGTCATAAAAGGATCAGCATATCAAAACCCCAAAATACAGAGTACTGAAAATAATTTTCTCAAGGTTGAATGAGACATATAGACCAGAAATTGCTTCCAGACCAGAGAGAGATTAAAGTTGGTTAAAGATATTTAAGTTAAAAGCAAGAGATGTTGGAAAGAAAGTTGAGGAGGAGAGTCTTACGGTAGAGAATACAGTAACAGCAAGAGAGTTTTGGGGTAACATTTGAAGAAAGCTGATAAGGGAAATTAGGAGATAAGCCTTACAGACTAATTTTATTGCATGGAGGCTTGTGGATTTTCAGAGTATTTGATGATGATAGATAAAAAGTAGAAAGTAGACAATAAGCCACAAGGACTTCTCCCAGTGGTGCTCTACTACTCCAGGCTCATACACATACAGCTCAGCACATGAAAGAAGCCAATCAGTGTTAATATGAGGGAGTGTCACTATTCATACCATGCCTAGAAAGAGAACAAAATGTTGGACCAAAGTGGATAATTTAGACTTGTAATCAATTAGAATTGAGGAACTGTCACGTCAAACCTTACTAGTCAGGTCTAAACTGAGCTTGAATTCAAAACAAAATTTAAACCACAGGAAAGGAGATTCACACAGGGGAGACATCCATGATTTCTATTGAAATACTATTTTCCAACTGACTGCCTTGTCCCAGTTAATGCTTTTTTTTGTAATGAAGTTCTTTGGAATTTCAAATGTGTCTTTTCTGAATAACAGTAGCAGCTTCAGATCTCGC
Organism: Dasyornis broadbenti; assembly: GCA_013397935.1. Classification (NCBI taxonomy): domain Eukaryota; kingdom Metazoa; phylum Chordata; class Aves; order Passeriformes; family Dasyornithidae; genus Dasyornis; species Dasyornis broadbenti. The sequence continues at coordinate 11,599 of VZRN01001378.1, forward strand.
TCAGATCAGCTGAGCGTGCTAGTGTAGGTGGCCGTACTGCTCTTACCTGCCTTGCCAACCCTGCAGCTGCCTCTTCCAAAGCAGCAAAGGAGCTGCTTGGAGGCCAAAGTTGGGACCTCTCACTGTTAGAATGCTTTGCCATTCTCTGAGCGTTTCCTATATCTATTGTATTTAACTTACTGGGGCTGTGATCACTGAGCCCATGGAGAAATGAAGCAAGATGAATATTTTCTTCATAGTAGTAGGAATATCATGAAGTAATTTTCTCTTTTGCATCAGGAGAATGTGAATTTTACTCAAGAAGTTTTTCCTTCAACCAAGTCAGTGATGACCACAAAATCTAAACGAGCCTTTCTTCAACCTTTCATCTTTTTTTTCATCTTTGAAATAACTGTTTCTTTCAGCTTTGAGTAATATCATTGGGGTTCCTGGGGCACCATGGCCACCTATCTGCTGGCACTGTTCTAAGAGGATGAAGAAGGAATTGGTTCCCACTTTTAACCACTTCCCAGTTTCTGCTTCCCCTGCCCAGCCACCGTGAGACTTTTTCTCTAAAGATCCCAAAGACAGAGACTATTCTGAAAATAGGGTTTCATCTTGAAACAAAAATATAGGTCTGTCTAACAAGGAAGAAAGAAGCAAGTGAAGATTGGTGGATAATGTTTTTTCCTTTAGAGTGCCTAGTATCCAATATAGTTGTTGTATCTTTTATTTGCTCCCCTGAGTAATTTTTGAAAACGAGCTTCTAGCCCAATATTTATGGTTAGATACAGCTGCCTTTATAGATAATAACAATGCCCTGTGTGCAGCTATCCAGAGAACACTATGAGGGCTTTCTTCCAACTGCTTCTGAAGATAGTAGAAGTTCCCATAAAAACAATATTTGACATTCAGTGCTGTAGGAATTCATAGTGTCCCATGTCAAGGCAGAATACATTAGATGAGCAGCCTACTCAAGACATAAACGAATTTGAATGCAATAGAATATATGCACTAGAAGTGGTTAATTGCAAATTTTAATACATTACATGAGAGGACAAGGAAGTACTTTTTTTATACAAAGTTTTTGGTATTGCTACATTTAACTAATTCAGTCTATACTTTAGCACCACTGCCTGTGTAGTGAAGAAGCATTTACAGAATCATAGAATTGTAGAATACTTTGGCTGGAAGAGACTGTTAAAGGCCTTCTACTCCAAGCCCCCTGCAATGCATAGGGACATATTTAACTTGATCAGGTTTCTCAGAGCTCTGTTCAACCCGGCCTTTATGTTTCCAGGGATGGGTCATCCACCACCTCTCTGAGAAAAAAGTTCCAGTGTTTCACCACAATATTTGAAAAAAATGTAGTCCTTATGTCTAGCCCAAATCTATCCTCTTTTAGTTTAAAAACATGACCCCTTGTCCTGTCACTACTGGCCCTACTAAAAGGTTTGTCCCCATCTTTTTTATAAGCCCGTTTTAGGTACTGATAGGCTGCTATGAGATATCCCTGGAGTCTTCTCTTCTTCAGTTGAACAACCCCCGCTCTCTCAGCCTGTCTTCCTAGGAGAGGTGCTCCAGCCCTGTGATCATCTTTGTGGCCCTTCTCTTGGCCTGCTTCAACTGGTTGTCACCTTTCCAGTGCTGAGGACCCCAGGGCTGGATGCAGCACTGCACGTGGGGTCTCATCAGAGAAGAGGGGCAGAATCCCCTCCCTTGCCCCGCTGTCCACGCTGCTTTGGATGCAGCTCAGGACACAGCTGGCCTCCTGTGCAAGTGCACATTGCCTGCTCATATCCAACTTTTCATTCACCAGCACCCTCAAGTCTTTGTTGGCAGGGCTGCTCTCAATCCCTTCATCCCCAGCCTGTATTGATACTTTATTATCGATTTTCTTTTTACTATTCTTTACTTAGTAACTCCCAATTTTTTGGGGGGAGGAATGCAGGAGTGGAAGAGATGGCAGCAAAAAAGGCCATTTGTCCTGTGGGAGCTTGTTAATGATTCATAGAAATGTGTGCTCTTACTGGGGAAAAAGTGCTTTACCTACAGTTAATCCTACAGAAATGTGGGGTGAGGTCCCAAGACTGCAATACTTATTTTACATAAAACATCAGGTTGCTCCTTAAATAGCAGTCCCAGAAGCTCAAGGCACTTTATTATCCATTAAGTTACTTAGCATCCACTATGTTTTTTTTTAAGTTATTTTCCCAGGAGGAGTTCCTAATATATGGTATTCCAGCACAGAGGAAAAAAAGCAAAGTATCTACAGCAAACAATCTTCTGATAAATTTAATCCTCATAATTTAGGAAGTGTCATAATCAGCAATAGGAGTGCTGACAGATCCATACAGCTCTCTGAATCTAAGATCTGTTCTGGACCTCTGTATGGACAACATGGCAGAGCTTCTTTGCCTTTTTTTTATGAGAAGGGGAAATACTTATTTCTGTGTTTTCCCCCAATACTTCTACAGCAAGTATTTTTCGGTGTTGGTTTAGAGTGGGCAACTCTACATGAAGGCATGTAGATGAGAGGACCAAGTGGGCAGTGGAGAACAGAAGGCAGACCAGAGGCACTGTACATCTTTTAGGCAGTGCAGAATCTCTGTGGAGAATCCTACACTAGAAACTTACTACAAATGAAGGGGTCTGGCACTAGATTATGTACCTCAAAACCAAATGGGCATCCTTCCAGTTACCCCTGAAAAAAAAGATGGGTGGAGAAGGGGTTATTCACATGCCCTCAGATGTCTACCAGAAGTTGTTACTTTCTGTAGATGTCATATTTAGCTGAAATGAGTCCTCTGCTCTGACTTGCCAGGCTCTCTGTGTGGGCTACCTGATAGGCACACATGTCTGGTTGCTCAGAAGTGGAGAAATTCAGTTTCACAAGATTTGTTCTAAGGCAGAGGTGAGCTCAAAATTCATACATTTTCCATGATGAGGCAAACAATCTAACATGATGAACAAAATGTGAGGGGCAGTGAATTCTGGAAACTAAGAGAATTAGTTATTGATTGTAATGGAGACATAGAGAAGAGAGCCTGAGCTTTACAAAATGAATTCTGCAAGAGGGAAAATAAAAGCTTCTTCCAAAAGGAAATGCTGAAACTTACGAAAACTGCTCAGGGTCAGATTATGAAGTTAATACCATACTAACTGCATCTGGAGAAATACTTTTTTTTCATTACTATTAATTTTAATTAGTACTGTTTTAATTTTAATTAAACTATCACTTCCTTAACTCTGTTGGCTTTCAGTTGTCCAAATCACCAGAATGCCCAGATTTGTTTTAGTTATTAAAGTGATAATGTATTACAACAGACACACAGAAACTGTATTTCAAGGCATGCTCCAGATTATATGAAGTGCAGAGATAAAGTTGCAAAAGACCAAAATATGGATTAATTTTCTGGATTTTGTTTTTGTTACAGTTAAAAAAATTATTTATTCAGCAAAATTTCCTAGTATGAAAAAGGGGGTTCTGCTGCTGCAGGAAGGTATTAGTAATAGTTCATGGTAGCCAAAGGATGCTGCTTTGACTGATAATCTCCTTTTAATCTTTCCTATGCCCCTGTCCTGTCAAACTGGCTGGTGCACAAAGGTCAATGCCTCTGTCTCCCTTTGAACTGTTACCAAGTCTACCAAGACATGTCTTAAAAATCCCTTCAAAGATGATGGAGAAGGGTTTTGGCCAGTTAGCTAGCTACTTATTTCAGTTCTCTGGAAAAACAAATTAGAAGAAGCAAGTCTCTGAATTAAGGGAGAGAGCTTTTGGGTGTAGGAGTGATCTAAATGTTGATCTGCCTATCCCTGACTCAGAGGTTTGTATACCCTCCCCAAAGATCATGCCTGTAAAACTGATGGAGAGACAGCAGAGCAGGGATGTTACTGCACTGTTACTCCTCAATCAGCAGATTTCATTCTCCCTCATTTTAAATTTCTTCTTTTGAAGCTCTGTGGACTACAGCATTACTTGTCTATTATCAGATCATTAATCCATAATGAGAATGTTAGTCTGTTTGCCCCAATAGGAATTATCATATTTAAAAAAACAACAAAAAAAAAAGATGAAACAAATTCAGCAACTGTCCTAAACAGTCTCAGTCAAGTGGAGCTGCCATGACTACCATGACAAGGATGCTTTTGCCTTATTTTTTTCATGCTTAGAGTTTCAAATGACTCAGCTCAGCACAGTCCATTTCCTTTCAGGTTCATTTCATTATGATGCTACAAGAGGAATAACTTTCAGCTTCCAGCCACCCACAGAAGGTGCAGTGTAGTGCATCTGGTTTATGTGCTTTGTGTACACAGTGGCTGCTGATTATACATTATTCACCAACATGCTAACCACAAAGGCAGATAGTTGCCATGTTTGATAGGTTAATTTTGAAGGGGTTTGTTAGCAAACAAGTCTTAAAAATAAACCAGAAAAATGCCCAAGTTTGGTTCCAGCCTCTCCCCCTTTCCCAGGAAGGAGCCGCTTGCCTCTTCAGCAAGAATTCAAATGAATTGAAAATTCCTTTAGAACTGACAGCCCAAGTGTAAGAATGATAAACGGCTTTGGCCTTGATGATTTTTATTAAGCACTAAATGTCACATTTAACCTGCATTACTGAAAGCAATTACCCATGTATCAACAGTCAAGCAGTGCAGAGCTAGACGCCTGAAGCAGTAGCATTATGCTCCATCTGGGAATAAGGATTTTCAATTAGAAGGCAAATAGCTGGAGAGGGGATCAAGTCCTCCAGTGGCTCCCAAAGGAGGTCTATGAGAAGCAAAGTCTTCATATCCAAGTAATCGCAGGCAATGTCAACAGAGCATTCCAAACCATCTGCTGCCAGAGTAGCGTTTACTTTATCAAATCTCAATATTTACAGAACACTGATCAGCTCGTGGGACCAGGATGGCTCACTGCCAGGGTGTTCTGGGAAATTCATTTTAAGGTGTGTTTCAGTAGGCTAATTAATTTACAAGCACCTGTTTCATCACTGGGAGCTGTTAGCACACCAGATGAGAAGCAGCAGGGGAAGGGGACTTTTTATCCTAGCTAAAGTGATTTCAATTGATGTTCATTTACTGATGGCACAGTTGTTGTTTAATGTGAGTGTGGCCTAAAGTCTTTCTGTTTATTAATGTGTAAGCCAGTTTAGATAGTTTATTATTTACAAATATCCTTTAGCTTTAGGAGATGTGTGAAATTTTTTAAGTCAAATGTAGCACAGACCTTTCCACAAGAAATGGTGTGTGTGTGTGTATAAAACGTTTACATCCTATTCCATTTTGGTTATTTGTGGGATTTTTAGAATTTTTTGTTTAAAAGAAAAAAAAAAACAAATAGCTTTTTCTGTTAAAGATGCACCTAACTCCGTTGGTGCATTATTCAGAAAGTCTCTGTGAAGGAAACATCATGTTGTAAACCTCTTTGGATCTAGCACTGGTAATCATGCCACCTAACCTCAAATTGCTCTGATGTGCTAGACATTGATGTTCCTAACTGCTGTCTTAGGTTCCTCCATCAACAAAGGAACTAGAATAACTTACTGCACTAGGTCTTTACATCATGGAGTCAATTTAGAATTAATTAGTTCATGTTTGAATGTCATTTTGCAAATAGAGAGTTCTGGATAGCCTAGTTTAGATGTGACAAGTGACACAGAGGAGTGATTTGTAAAGCTAAATTAATCATTTTTGTTTCATAGGTGTATGGTGTTTGGAATTAGGGCTTTTTCCCTGTCAAGCTGCTGAGCTTCCACAATCTCTGTGTACTACTACAGTGATAGCCAAGAGGTACATTATGTAGAAGAAGAGTGTTTTCCCAGGTTAGTTGGACTTTTAGACAGAGTATTTTCACAGAAAAGTGCTCAGATCATAATGAATACCCAGAATGAGCTGCAAACTTTATTTTGGTACAATTTTAGTGTGATAGGTTTGAGAAAATAAATCAGAGAGGAACTTGAGAAGAACTTGAATTAAAACAGCTGGATAAGATTTAAGAGGCTTAAAAGTCCTGGAACTCTTAAACTGCCTGTGAGGCTTTCCACAGATCTTTGTTATTCAGTTCTCACTCAGTAAAATCAGGATAATATGAGCTGCCCCACCAGCCTTGTTTAGCATCTTTATACTGGGCTTTGGTGACTGAGTTTGGCATGTGCTATTACAGCAGTTTGCAACTCACTGCTCTGGTATCATTTGGTTCCACTTGACATTGCAGTAATAGAAAGAGGGAATTATGGTAATTTTTTTTATGGTAATGTCAAGATAGCCCAACCCAACTCATATTGACTTCCTCTTATGAAGCACAGTTATTATCCTTTTGAATTACTGGTCTAGATCTTCTTTACTCTGTGGGTATATGGTGCCTGTAAGAGATGGAAAAAACAGGAGAAAGCATAAATAGCTCAGGCAGCTGGAAGCTCATTTTAAATAGATTTAAGTTAGAAATAAAGAATGTAACTTTTTTTCATTGTGATACTTATCTAGTCTTGAAATATTTATGGGGGCTAGTAGACTGTAAGTCTTTGGATCAAAACTATTTATATCTCACATACCTGTGCTTGGGCTCAGTGATGAAGACCCTGCTGATGAAATCCTGTTGTCTACTGTGTGCTGAAGATAGAACAAATATGCTTGTTTTCCATTTGCTTTCAACTTCAGGTCCATGCTTCCCTGGTAAATTTTGCGCTACTTCAATGAACAAAAAAAAAAAAAAATAAAAAAAATTTAATTTTGTATTATGTTATATAATGGCCTACAGATATGAAGGAGCTTGAATCAGGTTCTGTTATGGGAGTTTTGAAGTCCATGAATGGGAAAAACATTTGAAAGTACATTTCAAGTGAATTAATGGTAGGGTTTTGCTTTAAAATTAATTCAACAATTTTTTTATTTCATCCTTTGGAAAGAAGGAGAAAGAGCTTGGGTCTCCTTTCTGTCCTTCTAGTTAGAAGGTGCTCCAGGGAGTACCTTGAGGCAGCAGTGGCTCTGGAGTGTCTATGGAATTTCACAGGATGGTCTTTTCCTTGGCCCATGCGCAGGCACTTTCCTCTGTGTCAGGAATTGCACCGAGAACCTTACAGGATAGTCAGAGACACTTGTTTGCCACTGACTAATTGCACAGACTACCACAGACACTTAGAATATGCAGCCAAAGGATGAAAATACTGCTCTCTATAAATATGCAATACTGCTGTAGCATTCATTTTTATTTAGTATTACATAACTGTTATATAGTGATGAAATTTTTCTTTCAGTGTAAAATGTTTTAACTTGCTTTAAGTTTACTCCTTCCATGGTCCTGAACTGACGTACTCCATGTCTTTGGATTCAGTTTGACAGAAGAGAACTTATTTCCAGCCTTTGCATTTGTTATCCATCAGCTAGAGGGATTTTTATAAGAGAATTATTGAAGGTCTTGTAAGTTGGCTTCTTTATATATTGTTGGTGGAGCAAAATAATGAATTGGAAATACTTGCAGAAAGATGAAAAGCTTTTTATAAGCCTCCACAGCTTTCAACCTTATGATCATGCCACAACCATGATCTTACCCAGTTTCTCATGTAAAAAGTAGTGTGTTGGGATTTATTTGTCTTTTTCTTATCTTTATGAGTAAAGAAGGGAATTTGCTAAGCTGCTTTTGTGGTTTTCGTGATATGATTTGGTGGTTTGGGTTTCATTTGGTTTTTTTTTTTTTTGAAACACATCATAGTTCTTCTCATCTTAGGCTGTTTGGCTTCAGTAGTACTGGGGTCTGAGGAGTATCCTTCATGTGCAAAATGAAGAAAATTCAATAATGTTGTAAAACTCAGAGGGGTCTTAAGTTTGCTCAAGATCTGAGATAAGGATAGCTGACCATGATCATAAATTTGTTGCTTGTAGTGTGTTGATCAAGTGCTTGGATTTGTGCAAAATGGAAAATGTCACATTTAAAGGAGTTACAGTAGTCTAATTCAATTGCTTAAAACGTTGTCCACATTCTGTTTCTGAATTTCAGAGGGCATGTTCATCAAAAATTTCAACATTTCAAGGAAGAGAATGCGATTCTTTAAAAGTGAGAAAGCTGTAGTTTTTCAAGACAGCTGAGATTTGCTTTGACTTCTCAAATCTAAAAAAACACCTTTGAAGAAGAAATTACTAATGGGACACATTATCAACATATTAAAAGGCTGGTCTGCAGTCGTAAATATTTGGCAGTGGTCATTATAAAGTCAACTGTTTATATTTAAAAACAGCCTTTTCTTTCCAAATCCTCCCCAGTTCACTGAGAAAGAATTATTTATTCAGCAATAATATTTTTCTCCATATTTTAATCAGTGCAGTGATGGATATTTTACATTTGAAAGAAATTTCAGCAGAGATGTAGCTCTGACAAATTGAGATAGAGCAAATTGTGACTTTTAAGGATCATTTTCGTATATCTTAGGTTTTCAGAACAAGATGAATTTATTTTTGCTTACAAAGAGAGTACCACCAATCATTTAACATGCACATAAATACTAAGAGAGTAAAGTTCTGGACTCTCTGAAGTCAGTGGCAAAATGTTTCACAGAATCCAAAATTTTACTCAGTAAGTTTTGAGAAAACATGTCAAATTTTCTCTTGCAGTATTTATCTTGAAATAATGTTTAAAATGTCTTACAGAGACAGCAGAGAATAATGTGGTCAGCCAGCCTGGGGTTGCCAGCCAGCAGTTCACAATGTGGGAGGGAGAAGGGGGCACTTACAGCTCACCTTACAAATAGATAAATTACATAGCAGGAAATAGATTGGAAATACTATTTATTCCCCAAAACCTGATAGTACCCTACCACTAAAGTCATGGGTTTATGTCAGGTAATTTTTGACATGCCTGTTAGCCTGATGATTCCCCTGCCTTGTTGTGGTGTTTTATTGCTATTTGTTTGCATGCAGTGGGACTCATTCTTTATTTGCTAATGAAACTCAATAAATGTTTAAAATGTTGCAGGTTTAGCACAGCTCATTAAAAATGGAGGGAACAAAGTTCTGTATTTGTTGAATTTTGCTGTTTATTGTAGTGGAGATCTGTTCCTTGCAATGCAGAAAATATATACCTACCCCTTAAGTCCTGGACTGTGTGGCCGTTGACTTGTTCAAAGAGAAGTCACTAAACAGTTTTAATTACTGCATATAGAAGTCTGGCTTCATTCTCCCCTGAGACCTAGAGGTGAAAGAACATATATTTAACTTTTAGCAGCGTCTGTAATCTGTTCACGCTCCGTCGTTTGCTCCTTCGTTCTGCTTCGGCACCCTTTCGCAGCCTGGCTTCCACAGAGCTCTCTCAAGGGTGATTCAGCTTACTGTAATTTTATTGCTCATAGTTCTGTTTTATTTAATGGGATTTGTTTTACTTTGCAATATTACTTTAAGCTCTGATCTGTTGTAGGATAAAGACGTTATTATGACAGTGTTAGCGTCTCTGTAAATTACAGTGCCTTGAGGATTGCATTTTGAGACTACATGTAAACACTTTACAGAGCTAATAACATAGATACCATATGTAAAGCTTGAAAAATATTTAAATAGGGCACATTTGAAGGAATAAAACAATCAAAAGGCTTTTTGGGGGATAATGCAGATTACACTGAATTGTTTAAACTCAATGTACAGCTTTTAAAACATAACCCATGTACCATCATCCATTTTCCCTTTTCTTTCTGCTTACCTACAATTTATTTGAGCTATTCTAATATGTTTTCAGCAGAATTCCTTTACAGTAATTGACGAGATCTCTGGGATAATGTCTTTGGAACAATAACCTTTCATTTAATGCAACAATCATTAGTCATTTTTGTTAACAGGCTTGCCTAGAAGAAAAACAAAAAATCTACAAAAACGAAAACAAACAAACTAGTTAGCTGTTTCGACAGAAATGTACCACGTTCTCTGCTGGCAGTAATATTGCCTCAGTGTTTTTGTTGACTCCAAATGGGCGATTTTAATCCCTTTGAAAGGAAAATAGCTGCAAGATTACAGTTGGTAGTTTGAGTTATAGCGAAACTGAAGTCATCAGGGGTTACTACTAATATAATATTTTCAGAGTAAGACTTTCTTTGGAAACTGAAACACAAGCCGCACATTTGATCGCTTGATGATGTTGGAGGTCTTTTGTAACCTTAATGATTATGTGATTCTCTGATCCTAACCCAAAGTGAATTCTCTTGAGGAATTAATTCTGAAGTTAATGGTGTTACTTGTTTGAGTAAATGACTCTCCCTACAGGTGCCAGCACCGGCAGGTCCTGGTACTGCAGCTCTGAGGAAAGCCACCTGGAGATTGCAGACAAATTACTTGCTCATTGTTTTGGTGACCCTCTCTGAGCACTATCACTTAATTCCTCACATTTACCTCTATCACATTTACCTCTATATTTCCTTTGTTCCCAAGTCTATTTCTTACCGTCAAGGAATCTGAAGACTTGGAACTAGGGCCTGAATCATCAGAAAATGGCACACACTGTGTTACTGTCCTTCTCCAGCATGAGGCTGAATGGCTCTGTGGTTTCCTATATAGAAAGTGTCTTTTGTGAGATCGCCTCTTTGTTTAAACAAAAAGAGAGAGAGGGAGAGAATGAAATATACTATGGAATACTCAAGCAGATGCTTGGCATTATATTAACACATGTATTATGGCGTATCATGTAATGGTACACTGTGGGGAATAGTAATGAATAGTTTGGAGCACAATAATGTGCATTGTTGATGTTTGTTAAAATAAAGATATTCAATTTATAATAAAAGGGATTAAAAGCTTAATTCATGACTATGTTAATATTTGTCTGTAAGTACACAGATAAATGGTAACGTACCTTATCACATTAAACACCTGCACGTACAAGTTCCCCTGCTGAGATCTCCATGGGATTGTATGTTTTACAGAGCTTAAACTTTCATTTCCCAAAATAATGATATCATTCATTTACAGATATAGATAGGCTCTTCTTACTCAAACTCTATCCTGAAATGAGAATTGTTACTTCAACTACAAAAATGTGGGATTAATTACCACAGTGATTGCCTGCTGCATCATCTGATGGTATTTGTATATAGAATTTATATATTTTGCAACAATCTGATTGCCTGACAGAAGTGAATTAAGACTTTCTAAAATACACTGCTGTTAAAGGTAAATGATACCTCCAAAACAGATGTGATGAGCCATGCGATGGTAGCAAGCAGATTTCATCTCAACACAGATCTCCCAGTGTCTTCCCCATATTTCCCACATGCCATCCTCTGTGAACAACAGAAAAGAAAGTGTATTTGTGAAGAAAATGCATAATTAAGGTGACTGATGACTGAACTGTTTCATTGTTTAGCTCTGCAGTGCAAGTGTTTACAGGCATACTGGATGCCTGTGCAGTCTCAGTGTATATACTGGGAAGCTTCCAAAGAACAAAATGTCAGCAGAAGCATCCACCATTTTCCTCTCCATGAAAAACATAATCCAAAATAAAATGGTGATAATTCAGACTCTCTTTGCTTGCCAACTTTGCTCAAAGGATGAACAGAAAAGGAAAACTGCTGTGAGAACCAAACTAAAAGTGAGATAGAACTATTCGGGGCAAAGTCACCAAACTGGGCACTTGGAAGGATTTGGCTGCAGGAAGACAGTTCAAGGAAATCCTGTAGACACCAAAGAGGGACATCTTTCTAGAGAGGGAAAAAGAATTTTGGAAATCAAAAGAGGTAGCCAGAGATCAAACAAGTCTTGATATTTCCAGCTAAGTGCTGTGCTAAAGTATGAGAGAGAACTCATTTCAAAATAGTATTTCCTGAATTTATTTTTTTTCAAGAAGGTTTCTTCTTATTCTTTAGATGAAACCAATACATCAAGTAACTACCACATTGTGGTACAATCATAGCTGCTTATGAAGTAAACATTTTTTTCAAAGGTTTGGTATGAAAGAAATTTTCCAGGCACTCCCAGACTGTGTCATATAGTCAGAATATCCTGGCTAACACATGTACAGCAAAACTGCATAAAACTCTTGATGATGCTACGTTGTCCTCTCTTGAAGCAGGTCTCATAGACAATATGTGGCTTCTAAGCCTCTCTTCAGTGCCTTGTGTCACTTCTCCAGAACCACATCTTCTGTCCCACCCTTTATTTCCCTGCCACACACTTGTTTCGACTTGTTCTACCAGCTGACAATACTATTTAAGACAATTTCTATTGACTAAGAGTTAAGTAATAAGTACAGTTTATTAACTGACTGTCCCTTTTAGTACCTCCTTTGCTTTTGATTCTGCAAGTATATTCTCAAAGAAAAGGAAGAATGTGTATTAAATTTTTTTTTTTTTTTGCATGCATTTAAGTACTAAAGCACTTATGATGCTAAAGCACAATGGAGAGATTGCGACCCTCTTGGATGTGTCAGATGCAATTATTTAGTATATGGCCACAGTCAGAATTTTAGTTCATGTCGTGCTGTGAAAATGAAGCCTCTCCAAGTGTGTTTTGTGCATGTGTGTCTGTGGCTTGTGTGAAGGAATGACCATCTTATGAAACAGGACAACCTGGGAGTTTATAATTTGAATATATTCAAATCACCTCATCAGGTGACCTCATACCAACTGAAGTAGCTGTTCATTTGAGGAACACTGTGGGTGTGTGCAAATACACGTGTTAGAAGGCATTTTGCAGAGTCAGGTGTGTGTGAGACACTCATCTTGGCCTAGAAGATGCTAGCTGGACCTGGTAGAAGGCTGTGACTCTTTGGAACAACAAAGGAGGCTGGAGAAAGAAATTTGAGGGTTTAGAGTTGTATAGTTTCCTCTCTTCCAGAAACTGCCTCTTACTCTTGGTATCCTCCCATTAAAAGAGAAGTCAAAGAATGATTTGATTTAATTAAACCTGCATTCCTCTGAGTAGTGCTATACCAAAGGTAATTTTTCTAGTTTTGTGTCTCCTGCCTTGCTCCTGGAGGCCACAGCAGTGGTCCTCCACATCCTCCCTCTTTCCTGACTCAGTGGTACCTTGGTAAGGAAACTACCACTGCTGACACCCAGGTCTTGGAACTTGTGCGTATTTTCTGTGTGTCAGACTTGAAAGTTCATTGCCATTTTCCAGAGGGTTAGAAGGAACTGGAGAGGACAAGGAGGTACAGCAGCAGTACCCACACAAGTCAAAAAGACAAAATCTATGAGCTAACCTGGTCCAGCAGATTCCCCTGTCATGGCTAGTCATGATGCTTTATTTTTGGCTGTCTCACAAAACTCAGCATTTTCATGTACTGTAAAAATAAATTTTCTTGTTAGGTCTCCATTTTGTAGCTTAGGTACATTTCAGAAAAACATTTGAGCAAAGCAAGCTTTGATTTTTAGCATTCCCACTCCAGTTCATGCTCATTTGAGCATTCTGGCTATGCCTAGTACCTAGAACAGGTTCCCAACACCATTCTCAGTGGGGTGATGCATTTGAGATCCCGGAGAAACCAGAAACTGGTTAGCAGTAACTAAGAAGCAAGAAACTTAGAAATTTAAGCTGAGCTCTGAGTCTTGCTGATTTTTCACAGACCTGAATCTCTTTGTAGATCTGGACTTTCAAAACTGTCCATCACCTGAGAACCAATATACTACAGAGAGACTGATATCTGTTATTTCAGCAGCATCTCTTCAGATGAAGTGACATGGCCCTCACATTGCCCTGCAGAGGGCAGCTGCCAAAGGGCGCACTGTTCCCACTGAGCTGGGAACCTGGGGTAAGCCATGCTCTGTGCACCATTAGGAGCTCCCTGTCTCAGAGCTGGTGGGCTGAGAGGCTGGACAGCACAGACTGGCAGGGTGATACTGGATCACCCTCACGAAAAAGAGTTGAATTTGGGCTTTCCCTGGCCTCTGCAGGGACTTGGCTGCTGGTAGCACCTCCAAGGGGTTCTCACCACCAGCAAAGCAGTAAAGAAATGTGTCGTGTCACACAGTTTTTTGGGATGATAAAACAACATCACTCAGAGACAACACTGTGACAAGACAAAGATTTTCCATAAATTATGAACCAGAAAGTTTTGAATTCTATGAAGAACCTCTTTGATTGGCTTGTTCCTGCGTGCATGCTGCAAGCATGCAGATACACTAATATGATTTTTTTTTTTTTTTTTTAATCTGGCTAGGGAAACACTACAGAAAACACATGGTTAAAACACATCAGCATTTATCCCTCTTTCTTATGTATTTGAGTGATAAGACTAATAAAATACCTTTGTTACATGTTAAACACCCACACTAATTTACAGATATGTTAAATGAAAGTTGATGATTTTCTCAGTATATATATTTTCATACAACTTTTTTTTTCCAGAAATAAAGCTGCATACATTTATATTAATTTTCAGTTATTTTAAATTTCTCTTTGTCTTTTTAAAATATACTTTTTCAAATTTTAATTTAAAATCTTTAATTAGAATGTCTTTTATTTATGTCTGATAAATTGGAGGAATGATGCTGGACATATTTTGAAATCATATTTGTGTTAAAAAGCTGTTAAAAACCTCCTTATTTACTCTAGTATTTTAGATCTTTCTCTGAATGTATATTTTTTAAGATACCTACAGTTGTTTGGAGGAAGATCAGTTTCTCCCCCCTCCTTCCCCCCCCCTTATTTCTGCAGAATGACTTTCTTTTTAAACACTGGGACTTTTGTTATGTTAATCAGTCAGGGAACATTTCCAATTCAATTTTACCTGAGCGCTGGTCAGCTAGAGTTTCCTTTGTTTGATGTCCCTTGAGTCTTCCCTTGTCTTTTAAACTGTAATTTAGTTGGAGCTGCTGTCAATTTACTCCGTCCATTACATTTGCAGTGATATTCCAGACATTGTCTTCTATTCAGTCCTAGAGAAGTTCCTTGACCTAAACAAAGTGTGCAGGGTAAAATCCTATAGAAATTGGAAGTACAAGCACAGAACTCCTGTTTGCCTATGTGCAATACATGCATACAAATAAAATTGTAGCTACCTACCAACATTATTGCTATTTTGTTTTTAATCTAACAGATCCTTACACTCAAGACAGCTACCAAATGGTAATTAGTTAGGATTTGCAATGAAGTGGACATGTCCTATACAACCAGGCAGCCAGCCTTCTCTGCTCAGTCACACCTCTGTAGTAAGGGGATTTAAACCCTGCAACTTTATAACTCCACAGAACAGACCTTAACATTAAGAGGTGGGTGTTTTTTGATCATAATTACCAGCTGTCATGGAGTTCAACAAATAGTGCAGTTTTCTTGCCCTTAGTCCATATCAGCAAGGTGTGCCAGGTGGGAAATCATTGCTTTGAGCAGTGGCTTTCAGTGGGACAAGAAGTGGAACAGTCCCAGAAAAAGGGTGTTAGAGCCAATTGAAGTACTACATTGAGCTGCCTTGACTGAGCATGATGCTCAGTCTCTGGAAGCAGAAGGGCAAAGGATTGCCTGCATGAGCTTTCATGTGAGCCTCTGAAAGCTGTTACATAGGACTGGAGAGCTCAAAGGTAAAACACTCGAATGCTATGTCCTTTCCTGTGGTTAGATGCCAAGAGAATAAAACTTCCAGCCCATGGAAGAAGAGGGAGTAAGGACTTTGTGAAGCTCAAGAGAGAAGGAAACAGGTGGAAGTGAAATACATGTCCTTCTGCGGCTCTACAGGCATTACAAAGAAGCTGAACTGTCTTTTCTACAAAGCTTCCTAGCCTGGCCAGAGTAGCTCTTAGACAGCGCTGCTTTGCTGGCATTGGGCTCCTGGGCCTTGGGTGAGCAGCAGGTGCTGTGTTGGCAGCTGGATACTTTGGGAAAGGTTCCTGAGAGCCCTGAGGTTTGGGATACATGTTGAGTCAGGGGCCAAACCATTCCTCTGGCAGAGTGCTCTGGGAAGTTCTGCAATGGCATCACCAAGGGGTTCTGTAATTCTGAACCAGTCCATTCAGGTCAGTCCATCTGGGGGACTATCAATCCACCCCCAAAAGGCTACGGTCCACATTAACTAAGAACAGGAAGCTCCCATTTCAAACAACAGCAGTCTGACCTGATTGTGCATTGCCTGGTCACATGTAATTCCTCCTGTGTTGAAAGTGGTTCTCAAGGTACAGTACACTTGGCTTCTTGGCGCCAAGGGAGGTTGCATTCAGCTGCATTGACTGAAGAACAAAGAGAGGTCAGTTAATTTCAGAAATGGCTCCATGTTTCCAAATATTCTGCTGAGAATCTCTGCTTTTCCCATTTGGTTTTATATGTACATCTGTAGGCAGCTTTTCCCCTTGAGGATAGGCTTTGGGGATGTCTTTAGGACAGCCAAATAATTAAGCTGTCAATTTATTCCTTTGCCACTGCTGTGAAGATTAAAAATAGGAAGTGATCAATAGTTAATGACAGAGAGGATGGAAGAGCAAGAGCTGCCTAGCTTCTGCCCACAGGCTTGACAAGGTGACTGTTCTGACAGTATGCAGACACTTGTACGGCCCTAACCTTCATCAGCATTGCTTGTTGTAATTAACATGGGTCTTCCCCAGCATTTACCTTCCATCACTCACTCAGCACAAACAATTCTCAGATTGTTCTCCATCGTAAATTGTACTTGGTACCCGGAATTTGAAAAGAATTTGAAAGGGCCGAGTTATGGATTTCTTTTTCTGACCTATTGGGTTGGTTTCGGTTTTCCTTTTAATAATGATGAGAAATGGTCTGTGTGCTTGGTTTAATTGCATTCAGTCTCAGGAAAGGATAAATTTATGCTCTGTACATGCTGCATATTTGAACCATGTTTATGGATTTGCATTTCATTCTACGTACAATCAATGAAACGCACGTTAAAAGCCACTGCAAAAGAGCAAAGCAGTTACTGTAGACTGTTTCTCTAGGTAGGACAGCTGATATATTGAAATGCAGAAGCTGAGCAGTGGGTCTCAGGGATACCCTTCAGCCAAGAGGAACTGGGAGGTTCCCTGCATCCCCAAACTTTCTGTGGGGAGTCTGTGAGCTCAGGTAATTCACCCATGCCTCAGTGTGACTGGCATCTGTAAGCAGGAAGGCCAAAGGCATAACTGGGCCTAACCTTGGTTAATGGGACTTCCTGTGATTGACTTTGGCTAAGCCAGGGTTTAGCAGTTCTGTTTAAGGGAAGCTCATATGCTGATGGTGTCTGATGTTTACTGTCTAAGGCAGCATTGGTCATTGCCTGTGCTTAGCATATCCTTGCAAATTGCTTATTTGCTGGTTGCTGCATAAATGATAGAGACTAGTTCCTTACAGGGGACAGTTACTTATGTATAGAAAGTAATTCCACACCAAAGAGATGATTTATTTCTATTCCACCATTTATCTGGGCTATAAAGTGTAGTAATTATTTTATTCCCTTACAGCATAGTTTGCAATGTAAATACATGTTGGATGTATGTAGGAGTTTGACAACACAATTTGTATTGTCAAAATCAAGATCAAGAAAGGTGTTTTTTTAACTTTCAAAACTGACCATCAAAATTTATCTATCAAGGAAAAGACAAAATACCTAATTATAACAAAGATAATTACAATTAAATCAGTTCATGGTTGTATCTTCAATAATATGGGCCCTTTTTGGCAAGGTGAACTGAGAAGTACTATCAATGCTGCTTGTATACCAAATTCTAAATAAGGGGAAAGAATGTGTCACAAGGGCCTCAGGTGTTGTTAACAGTGGAATAGGACTGTAAAAACCCCTGGTGTGAACTATGGTTAATATTTATGGGGTGGCCTATTTAAAATACATTAATGGAAGGAAGTCACATTTTAGGTTAGTATAGAAGGAAAATCAGTTATACTTTCTAAGGGAAAAAAGTAGTCTCTGATGAAATTGAAGATTTAGTGCACCTTGCCGATTCTGGCAGAATGACTATTCCTTTTTTCAAAACAATTCAAGTTATATTTCAGAATAAAGATTATTTTAAAAATATCAGTTGAGATGAGTTTTCCCTTCATTGTTGTGTTTGTTGAATTTCACCTGAACTGATGACAAAGACTCTTTCAGCAATGACACCGGCTCAGCTCTCTTTGTAATTAAATCTATGAGCTTCTGCCATGCTTCTGGACCAGTCTTCCCTGGACACCCACTGGGATGATATGTTGGGAAGAAGCAGCTATGGCAGCACTAGAGAAATAGAGGGCAGGCTGTAATATAGATACTCCTGGTAAATTCCACACTTGCCAGGCACTGATGGTTGCTCAAGGAGTCTGATGGCTGACTTTGCCCTTACGTTCCTCTTGTCTTCTTCTAGAGCTGCTACTTCATCCTGCCAACAGCTCTTGCTTTATCATTTGTTTAATTATCATATCATAATTAGAGATATTTCTCATTCTAACCTTGCTGAGGTGATATTTTCCCAAAATGGCTTTTCCTAATATTCCTTCAAGCTTTTGTCTCAGTATTCCTGTCATTGCCAGCAATGAAGCAAAGCTGGATTTAACTGCACTGATGAGTCTAGTATACCCCAGAATCATGGTTCCTTGAGTATACAGAGGTACTCTGGATAGTATATGAGCATGCTGGACAGTCTGCCATCTGACTGTGTGCCAGGCTTGTATTTGATGGAGAACACAGTGTTGGAAGAGAAGGGGAAATCTGTGTTTATCAAGCAGTGCATTTCAGCATAAAAGAGCACTGAGATGCATTTTGGGCCTATAAACTCTTGCTTCTTTCCTCAATTAATATTTAAGGTGAGTCATCAAGGGTCATTTCAGGAAATCCTTGGATGTGTTATTGCAGTTGTTTTGGTGTCAAATGCTCGATTTTCAAAAAATGAAAAACATCCGGAGTCTTCTGTTTCTTAGCATGAGTGCATGGGACTTTTTAGTCTCACTGTTTCCTTCCTGCATGATTTTCAGTCACTTGGCAAGGGTCTGGAAAACCTGATTTGGGCTCAGAAAATAAAGAAATTCCTTTTTAACAGATCAACCAAAACATACAAGCCATCTGAATTCCTAATGCACATCTAAACGTATTCTACATCAGAAAATAGCAATTATTTAACCAATCATGTACAATGACATCAGGGAGAAAAATGTTCCTCGTGCTGCCCAATAGAGCATGCTGGAACACCTGTTTCATATCATGAAACAATTTATAATTGCTACCAAAGAAGTGAGAGCTGAAATGCCATCATTAAATCTACTTCTGCCACTCATGTCTTTGTTGGAAAAAATCCCTAGGGAGGAGAAATAAAACATATTAAAAACACATTCATTCATTTTCCAGTATCTTAAATCTTTGAGCCATAGAAACAAGCAAATATTGATACTGTGCATAGTCGTAGAGATGATAGCTACTTCCATGAGTCTGCACTGACAAATAGTCATTAAATACCCTTTCTTTTCCTCTGGAAGATGATAACACAGTGATCTTTTAAAAAAATCTCACGTTGCTCTATAACCTGTTTTGGGCTCTACCTCTTGTAAAAAAAGCGTGCCTTGTGGGTTTTTTTAGTTGTTTCTATGTCAGTAAGTAGCTTTGAAGCAGCTCTTTTGTGCTCTAGGGTACTTAAATGACCCTTATAGTAGATATCCACCTTTGCCTGTAACTCGACAGGGTTTTTGTTTCAGGCTTTCATGATGTAGCCTGGACAAGGGAAGCCATGTGCTCAGGAAATCCATGCTTTGCTATGGCTTTTCATCAGATTTTGGGTTGAGTGAAAATAGCACTAGAAACTCATTATTAGCAATATTAAAAAAAGTGACATAAGTAGCTCTGACGTACCGGTATGTAGCAATGAAGCAGGGCCAGACATGTGGCCCAGTGGAGCCATCTAGTACCTCTGCTCACATTAAAAGAGCAAGGTATGGTTGGAGATGCTTTGTTTGATCTCAAGGCCTGGTAGAGCTGCAGTGAATGTACAGAAGTTATTTTTCTTAGGACACATCATCTTATCCCTAGTTCAGAAAGATAATACCACATTGTCAGCAAAAACTATGTCAAAGACCTTACCTTGGTTATTCAAAGCTGTCCATGGGAATTACGTTTTGTTTCTAGAGGGGACATTTCTTCCAGCCATAGTCCCAAGACCTTCTGCTTTCCATATGTTTAAAGGGCAGAAGGATGATGCTTGAGCCCAGGCCACATTTTCCTGAGTTGGGAGTGTGGTACTTCTCTCCCAAACAGTAACAAAACATCTCATCACTTCTGTTGCTGACTGACAAACTTACTGATTTTGATGGATTTTGTTCCTGTTATTTCTGTGAAGAAGAGAATGTCCAGAATATGATATTTCTGTTTCTGTACATTAAAGGAGTGCTGAAATACTACAACACTAAAACCACAAGTTGCACCTGGACAGGTGTCAGTTGGCTAAATAACAGATTGGACTAACGAGGTGATGCACAGCTGTAAAAGGGGTGAATTTGACACGACTGGAAAGGTAAGTCAATAAAAAGTTTTCAAGTGGGTGATGGCTTCACAATTGCAGGCTAAAGCCACTGTTCTAGCAAATGCCAGAAAAGGTTTGTGAGAGACTTGGTTGAGAGCTCCAGAGGGGTGTCCATGCCTGGGTCTTTGAAACAAAAATGACATGTGAAACAGAAGACAAGCGGGTAAATCTAAAATTAAGACCACCCATGTGGCAGAAAGGCTAGTGATACACTGCACAAAGATGAGGTTTGAGAGGATTTTTGAGTGATAGTTCTGGAGTTATTTTGGTGGGGGTTTGTGCAGTATTTACTATTTACACTGTTTGAACAGGACTGTTTGCTGATAATCCCAATTTACCTCCTAAATTCTCCCCTGAATCCTAAAACTCATTCTGCTGCTTAACTCAGAAACAGTTATTGCCACCAGTAGCAAAGGTCATGTATACAATTACTATTTTCTTTTTAGGGCAGGTGGCCTTTTTTCCTTTGGAGCCACTCCTTTTATGGTGAAACAGAAGGGGAAAAAGTGATGATTCTCATGACCACCAAGGAAAACATATTAAGAGATGAATTTTCTCCTGCCATTGTCCATTTGTAGAATTCTAAAGCTCCACTGCTGGCTTGGCTATCTTATGGCAGGGCACTGTCCCATTATCACTGAGGGCAGGATGAGGACAGGTACAGACAGGCACATGCCAAGGGGCATGAGTCAATTCCTGGTTCAAAGATGTGCAGTCATTTTAGCAGCATTGATGCGACCAGCATGGCTGTGCTGCCTCTAGGCTGGTGTGTGATCGATCTTGTGTTGCTGGCAAAGTGTTTTATTTTGGCTCAGAAGCACATGTTTGAAACCTTTTTGACCCTTTCGACTCCATATAATGCACTGTGCTTCCCGCTGCAGAGCAGCCTCCTAGCATGTGAATTGGATTCTTTTTGGACTAAATTAGACTGGAAGATGCATTCTGGGAGTCACCTAACGCACTCCAGCCACTAAGAGGCATGTCATCTCTGGGAACAGAACACAGCCAGTCTGAAATAAAACCACCTGAAGAGTGCAGACTTCAGGTCCCCTGCACCAGCTGCTTCCCCTAACAAATCTTCACCCTGCTTGCTCAATAACCACAGCTTATATTATCAGCAGGGCAAGGAGCAACACATGGATTTTTTCTGTAAAGGTGTCACTCTCACAGTATATTTAGCAAAGTGCTACCTTGGCTGCACCAACACATTGCAGTTCAGCTGCCTATTATGTTTTCTACAGCTGTGTTTGGTACACAATAGGTGAGCATTTTAGGGTTATATGCATGTGTGTGTATGTCTGTCTGTATATATAAACATACACAAACCTACTGTTTGGATGTTTTGTAATATAATGTACCAAATTTTTAATCACAGCATCCATTTGTCATAATGCAAAACTAATTGGAGGTCAAAGTTGTTATAATAAAACATCCATCCCGGAGCTTTTTAGAGGAACCTGTTTAAAAAGGTTAAAGTAAGCAATTATCACAACCCTAATTTACAACTACTTGGCAAGAAGAGTTGCTTTTCAATGAACCATTTATTCATGATCTGCTGCTTCACGCTGCAGAATTCTTCTTGACTAGGTTAGAAAACGTAATTAATAAATGATAGGATTATTTATGGTTCACGGTGCCAGATTGGGAAATACAATGATATACAGAATGAGCTAAAAATCATTCTTACAAGCAGCATCTTGGTTTTTAATCCATGGATTGGATTGTCACATTACTTGATATGGTGTGGTGAACTCCTGATGGTATTCATAGGACGTTATTTTGTTTGTCATCCTAGCTGCTCTGTGTGACAATAAAAATGGACATGCTCCTTTGAGAACAGATTTAATGAACACTGACATGCTAATCTTTTTCTAGTTGAGGTAGGGTGGCATTTGTGGTTTTGCTTAGTTTTGCTGTATTAGTGATTATCTCAAAGCCCCAGTAGAATCTGGAAGATGTTTATAGTTCATAAACCGAAAGTGATCCTCTTCAAGATTTTATTCTAGTAATGCTAGTTAAGGAAGCACACCTGCTAAATACAGACATCATTTCTCAATTTCAAGTAACAAAATTATGCTGAAATAGAACGATGTCAGTTATAATGTCTTTATTCATGGGCAAAGTGCCTGGCTGTGTGACTGAAGTTGAAATTTTTGTATGACCTTCAAAACCTGTAGGATCCAGGCCTAAGAGGAAAAGTATTCCAAGTGATATTTAATTTAATTCTTGTTATTAATTACTAATTATTAAAAAGTATTCACAAGGAGAAAAATATTTTATACACTGACTTATACACAGTCTAATAAAACAACAGCCTAAAATCTAAATGTGAGGTGCAATGGCTGTCTGCCATAGCTCTTACTGATAACATACTGGACCTAATCAGTGAAAATCTAGAATTTAGCTCTAAGTTGAAATTTACTGAGGATCAGTTCAGTTTCCATTTATTCTCAGCTCAGATTCCTTTTAAAATCCTTTCCTGTAGTAATTAGGATTGCCAACAGGGACTCTAGAATATATGTGCATGTAGTTGCTACTTCCAGAAGTGACCTACTAAGAGAATTAAAAAATACCTTTAGGTTTTAATGATGATTTGAATCCTATGGCTTTAGAATTTCAAATGGCAAATAACACAGGATATATGAATAATGGATGAAACCCAGGGGATTTACAGAATCACAGAAGGGTTGAGGGTGGAGGGCATCTCTGGAGGTCATTCAGTGCAAGCCCCCTGCTCAAGCAGGGTCAGCTACAGCAGGTTGCCCAGAAGCACTTTCAGATGGGTTTCATATGTCCTCAAGATTGATATTTCTCAACCTTTCTGGAAAACCCTTCCAGGACAAATGAATACAGACTGAATTGTCATAACAACATTTAGTTTAAAACATAGGTATACTTATGCTTTCCTGTGCATGTATTTGCATACAGATGCATATGTTAAAATACCAGAATTTGATTTCTTTTAGAAACAATGGTGCCTGAATTTACTCCTAAGTGTACTCCAATTTTGTTTTAGATTAAAAGTAAAATTTGAAATGCAAAATGGGTGCTTGAATTTATGCTGAAATATGCAATAGAAAATGTCAAAAATATAAAGGTTTAAAAAATGGAGGAGAAATAACAAAACTTGATGAAGTGGGGAAAATATCTTGCTTTTTACTTTAAGCTCTGAAAATCTAAAAAAATGGAACCACAGGATAATTTGTCCAGTTTCTTTAAGAGGTTACTCTTCTTTATCTGTTGTCTTTTGTATATATACCAAACATACAGATGAATGGGTAAAAAGGCTCTAAATTTTGCAAATATTGCTCTCAGAGTCTGCAGGCTATTTGAACTTTGTCATGCCATCTTCTCCCTTTTCCCAAGATTTGTGCATTTGTTGTATTCTGGAAGGATATATACTTTTCAGCCTTCTCCAATATCTGCAAGTTTTTTACCTTGCTAAATTGTAGTCTTTTCGATATTCACCAAAACTTTCTCATGTACTGCTATTTCAGCTTCTTTGCTGCTTTTTTGCCTTTTTTTTTTTTTTTTGGTAATGCTTCAAGCATTCACAGTTTAGGGAAAACTTACATTTTCCTTCTTGTTTGGGCCTGTTTTTCAGTCCTCCTTTTGCATTGACAGAGTTTATGAGAAACAAAGAATTAATCCAAAAGCCTTTGAATTAGCTCTTCTGGATACATATGTAATTTTAATTTTCTCTTCTAGAAAGAAGTAGAAAGACTATTGTTTTTCTAAGCCTGTCTTCCTAGATTGCAAAGAGGAGCAATGAGGAACGTGTGAAAGAGGAAAGTTGGGATTATATCTTCCTTGCAATCATGTGGGGTAGGACAAGCCCCTGTATTCCAAAACTCAGAGAAAGCGTGTGAGGGAAAGTATTTCCTCTTACTTTTCCAAAGAAAAATGAGTTGAAGAGTGTCTTTCTTCAGATGTCTTCTATTTCTTTGTACATTTCATAAAGATGAAGGTGAAGATCCCATATAAAGTGTGAAAATTGTTGTATTTTGCATAGTGATTGTCGAATTATTATTTTTGAGCTGAGCTATATTTGAATCAGCTGATATTTAGTCTGTGAAAAACAGCGATATTTTTCCTGTTTGGTTAAATGGATGACTCAATTCAGATTTTTCTTTTTCTGCTATTTCTTTGTGATTGACAGTGGGTCAAAAACCTTAGACTTTCAACAATTTCTGCCTCAATAGTGTGTTCTCTTCATATGTGTCCTTTTCCTCCAAGTGTTGAAATCATTCTGCTTCATTCACCCATAAAGTAAAATCCTTTATGTGCAGTTACAGGATATCTTTACCTTTGATATCTTTACCTTGCTTCCAGCCTTTACATAAACACCTCATCAACTTTTTTCTTTGTCATCTTATTTCCATCAGGATATTTTTCTTTGGACTCCATTCTCTTATTTCTAATTTAGTTTGCATCATCTCGGCTTGCCTACTCCCCTGTATGGCTGCATGAGGAAGAGGTAGTCTAATGTTATTTTTAGTGGTGGATGAATAGTCTTCTATTTTTAATCAGACAGTTTTCATGTTCCATATCAGGAGTGGGCTAATGCACCCTCTCATAAATACATGAATTCCTCCTCCCTCATCCCTGTACACACACACCTGCATAAGTGTCAATTTAGGCAAGTCATGTGGTCTGAAATTTCAAAAGAATTTAGATGATTTAAACCAGCCTATTCTTTGGAAATTGCAGGGCATTCGTCCTTTGGTACATTGGTGCAGTGATCAAAATCACTAGTCACCTCTGGAAATTAGGCTGAAAGATGCCATTTTTGAAGCATAAGGAGAATGGAAGTGCTTTGCTCCAGCCTGGGCTCTGAGAGATGCTAAGCCTTTTGGGCTCCAATAGTTATTTCTACAACCACGTGCATGTTGACACAATAAAGGGCAGTTTGGGGCAAAGCAGATGAAGGAGTGCAAGCACCCCTGCCTCCTCCATGTGGTTGGAATGGCAGGTGAAATCTCTACTCACCACACATGCTCGAACAGCTGCTGGGCTACCCTGGAAACTACAGTGTGCACATTGGTGACACATTGCCTCCCTCCTATGGCTGCACTGCACACAGAAGAATCATTGCTCACAAGGTGGTGCAAACTTGAGCCTTTCATGAGACAGCTCATGATATGGTTTTCAGTCTTCCTGGATGATTAAGCCTTTATTTTTCCAGTCCTCAGCAACCTAGGTTTTTTCTACTTTCCTTTCCTTGACATTATGCAGTTCAGCTTCTTTTGATCTTGAGTATAGTCATTTCTCAAGCTATTGTATCAGCTGTGAGTCTTTTATTCTTTCTAGGCGTATGTGGCACATCATCTGCAGAGGGCTGTGTCTCTGGAGATATCTGTACACCCCTGTTGCTGTGCATATGCACAACCCCTGCCTGAGAGCAGCCTGCCTCTCTTAGCCCCATGGCACGGGAGGTAATATGGCTTTGCTTCACAGCCTGTGTGACTGACAGAGGATCAGCAGAATGAATTGGCTGTGCTCCTGTGAGCAATCTGACCATCCCAAATAGACTTGCAGTACCATGACATCATATATTGTCTCTGTCTCTTCCTCTCCTTCTTAATCATCTGTAGAATGAGGACACACAATAGTGCGTTTGTGTGTCCATTGGGATCAGCAACCAAGTCACCTGTGAATTACACAGGTCAACAGAAATGGAGGTTAAGATTTGGTCTACATGCATTCTTCCTGTGTCATCAGAGATTACAGACAAAACAAACAGGGATACACCACTGACATTTAATAAATGTTATTAGAAATGCTTTATAGTAGGGAGAATGAGAAGAGGAGGGATTATACCTCTGAAAGCAAAGCTTTTTTACTCTGATCCCAAGTCGTCAGTGAGGCCATTTTAATTGACATAGAACAACTTGTCTCAATATAAACATACCACAGGATAAAACTGCCACATCCTGGTGCTTTGCAAGCACCAGGGAATGTTTAGTATCAATGAAAAAAAAGAGATTTTCTCCTTAAAAATGCTCCTAAAGCTTTTGAGTGGACTTCAGGAGTGTGCAAACATGGACACGGATTCTTTTCTGGTTTTCCCTGAAGATCATCCCTTCCCTGTCACTTTTCCTTGCTTTTTTTTTTCTATTCTTCTGAGTAGACCATTATTTTGGAACCTGTGTTACCCAGTTCCAGACAGCAAGATTCCTGCCTCCAGGACTCTATTTACAAGTTGCAGTACGTCTGAACATCCATTTCTCACCAGTCTTTTCCTTAGCTGCTGCCCGTTGTCTATTTTTTGGAATTTTTTTTTTTTTTCTAGGAGATTCTTTCACTTGATGGTTAAGTTTTCTGCAAGGTATCATCATGGGTCAGAAATGAGGAAAAACAGGATTATAGCTTAGCTCAATGTTTTATGATTTTGTTCAGCATATAAAATGAAGCAGAAAGTGTAATTCTGGGTAGAAAAGAAATTAGAAGCATTAATATGTCAAAATGACCCATAATGAAATATGGCTAATAAATGATATTACTCCTCCCTACAAACCCTGCCATTTAAAGTGCTTATAGATGAGTGAGAATTAGAAACAAGTAAGAAGCGCCAAAGATATTTTGAAGTAAAGAAGGCATCCTATTTGTAACTGCAACCTGCTGAGACAGATAATTAGATTATATACTGGCAAGATATAAAGAAGCTTTGAAAAAAGTGGTGGTGAGAATACAGGCAATGAAGGCAGAGAAAAAATGAATGTGATCATCCAAACACAACCACTAAGGCTCAAGAAAAGTCAGAATGGAAAATTAGTATTGGGTATTTGAAGTTGGGGAGGAGAACACTTGGTGTTAGGAAATAGAGAAAGATATCAATAACAGAAGAAAGTAAATTAGAGAAATTAAATTATGTAGCTCTGCCATCTACACCCTAATCAAAATAGATAGTACATTAAATCTGGTTCTCACAATGTCAAATTCTGCTTTGTTAAGAAAATGAGTGAGTCAGAGTGGTAGGTTTGGCTTTTTCTATTTTAATTTCTGTAACATGCTAAAGAAACTACCCATTATATCGTGCAATAAGCTATTACACATTTTCACTTTATCTTACTGTGTATGGTTTCACTGCTTATGGTGAGCTGTATTTGTTTTCAATGTTCTTGAGCATTTTCAGTACATTTTTCAAGTGTGAAGAGAGTAGACTTTGTATAAACCTCTTAGCTTGCATCTACCATTCTAGATCTCCAAAGATGCTGGAATCCACTTTCTTCATTAATAGAAATAAATAAAACAATTCTTAATTAAATTCTGACACAGACAGACAGTGTTCCAATACACGAACTGTTTACTGAAACGATCCTGGGAAAGTTTGTTGAAACCATTACAGATGAGCGTTGTAAACTTACCTTTTTAGTAAAAATATCTCTCATTTAAATTCTTACACAAGTGCAACAAAGAAGCAGTCTAACTAGCTTGGAATTAATTTTATTCATATCTTAACTCTCCTACCTCTATACACATAATTTCAAAATAATTTTTAGACTCTCTTAATACAAACATATCGAGAGATTTGTCATAAATATCCAACTGATTATTACTACTATGAACAATCTGCTCATTGCATTACCGGTATTTGAAATGGAATGACCAATTAGACCTGTTAACCCATCTTTTTGTCAGTAAGTTGATTGGGAATTACTGAAGCGTAACAATTCTAAGTGGCTTTTCATGTGAATGCCACGCTAAAATGGATATTCAGAGATGCACTAAACATTTTTACCTGGCTCTGCATTCTTCATTTAAAGAACTACATGTTAATTTGCAGAAGTTCAACATAAATATGGTGAGCCATTGCTTCCGTGAATCCTCTTTCCAATATTTGTAAACATGTAAGTGTTGAATAATAAAATTGTAGGCCAAATGTTGTGAGTAAGGACTAGAGTAGAGATAACATGGATTACTTGGGCATAATAATTTAGGAGTGATACATCTGGCAGGTATTGTAGGACTGACTCAAGGATTTGACTTCAACAATCACAGGCAAAATTGTTATTTTTACTATTTGAATGCATTTAACAGAGGGAAATTTTTAAAAGATCAAGTCAGCATTTTTTATGCTAAGCTTTATTTCAGAAAATACCTGAGCTCATGGGGGTTCTGAAAATGGCAGTCACTGAAAGATAGCCACGTGAATTACCCATGGAAATGATGCTTGAGATGGACAACAAACAAGACACATAAAAAAGAGTATGTTTCTTTTACTTTATGAAGTAATGTAGTCAATATATAGCTGGTACTGTCAGTAATTCTTTGACAAAACTACAGAATTATAACAAATTATAACAAAATAGTTTCTTTGGAATTTGATGTTCTGTGGAGATCAAATCACTCCTTTGAGATGGCTGGCAACAAGTCAGGTATCTGGGAAGATTGTAGTCACAGAGCCCTGATACGTCCCCAGCCTGAGCTTCCTACATGTGAGGCTGGGAGACAAATTGCAAGAAGGTCTGTATCACTGCTGGTGGCATCAATTTACTTTTCATTAAGACCCACTAAAATGTGTAATCTTATTCTGAATCAAAATAAAAACACATTTCCCTAACAAAATCTGTCAATCAATTGGAATTATGCATTCCAGTGCAATTCTGCTTTTGTGGTTCCTTTAAAAAATGAAATTATGCTGAAACATAAGTTCCCTTTCATAGCCTGTCTCAGTAACTCACTGATTGCACTTCTCCGTGCCAGCCTGGGAAAGGTAACATGGTGGTGCTGAATATCAGATACACTGGCAGCAGCTGCAGCCTGGTTCAGCAACACGTTTGCTTCCTACTTTTTTAAAGTTCAGACACAAATTGCCACTATCACTAGGGTAGTTTTCTTCTCTCCCTGGGGCATAAAATGCATTTCCTTGATCCTTGGATTATTCAGAGGTGATTTTCCAAAGAGGTCTTTCCCTCCCTGTGGGAAGAGCCAGCACCATTTCTTCAGTAGCAATAAGTAGAAAGAACAAAATATATTAAGATAAGGGACTGACCCAGGAGTTACAGAAGTAAATTAATGTATGTATATAACACATAACTATGATAACATGAAATAACATTTTCTGAGGAGGGCAAAATCAGTCTGGCCAAGAGATTCTTACAGAAATCTGTGATTCAGCTAAGTTTCTGAGACACATTGGATACAAATTTGTGAATCAGATGTTTGTAAGATATCCTGAAAGTCTGCTCATGAACTGACAATATGTTTTAGGAGAGTTGTCTTGGTGAAATTTTAGACAGTTGCTTTGCAATAACACAGGGAAAGAAAGCAATTTCAGCCTTAAATGCCAGCAGTAATAGAGCTATGCATGGGCATTTTATAACACATCTCTTCATAAGCTATTCAGGTTAGAATTTAGAACATAAGCCCATCTGCAAACATTAGGAGAGGGAGAAAAATTCACAAATGCAACTAATTAGGTCAGCTAAAATATGCTGTAACTTAAAACTTTGTATTTCACCTAGAACTGAATTCCAGTATTACACTTAGTGAGTAAAATATTTATTTGGATTCAGGCCAAGATTTCCATGTCTTTAGTGTAAATAAGACATCTCTATGGCAAGTTTGAAGTCAGACAGCTCTATTCAAAATGGCAGCAGCATTAAATAAGCATATACTTTTCTAACCCCTCAAGATTCTCTGCCTATTTATCACGAATGGTTCCTATTTTGTTGGGGATTCATCAGAGCAGTCCTGTTCCCCACTTTTACTTTGGCTGTAAAGTCAAATATTTAAGAAGTGTTAGTGGAGCTGGAGAGGAGCACAAGAAGCCACTGAATAGGATGATAATTTATTACCCTTTATCAGGCCTGGTTTTCTGTCTCATCAGGTAAAAGCACGCTGAGTTTAAGTAATTCCTTGCATGTTCAAAATGTAGATGCTGAACTGATTACTTGCTGTGACTCACCCGACTCTGGCGTTACTTGCAAGTTTGCAAGTGTAGGTGTGGAACTGAACATATATTTAAAATAGATATAGAGCTGAAATACTGACCCTGACTTGGTACAAGGTTGTTTTGTCTAGTCATATCATTTGCAAGACACTTTAATTGCTGTTGTTTCCTAGCATAGTTTTTTTTCCCCAGTAATTTTAGTGACATTCATTTCTCTGAACAAATGCAAAATCACTGTATTGTAATGAATTGTCTACCATTTTAAAACACATTATTTATAATGATTCGTTAAAAAAAAAAAAATCATTATTATTTTGCCTCTTGAAAATCCCGGGTCTCTTAATTTATCAGTTGTCTGTGCTGCTTAGTCCCTTCAGCAGCAAGTATATTATTTGGACTCAGATTTTGTATGCAGTAGGTTAGCATAAAAGCACTATGGTATGTTCAGCCATCTTGGCATTGTCATTTGAGGTTTTTTAATTAAAAGTCTGCCTTGGAGTATGTCAAGTGCTCCTGTATTTTTGCCATTCTTCTTATCTCTATGGCAACAAAAATATTTCAACATTTACATGGGCATCATATTCTTTGCTAATGTACTGTCTGAACTGTTTGTATGCTGAGAAGGGGAACAGCAGAGATTGGCTTCTGCAGGCTGGGATGCAGGAGTTGTCAAGACAACCAAGAGGCCTAAGGATGTCCTTACTAGTAGCATTAAATTGAAGCTTTAAATTAATTCACCCTCATGTGTTTTTGTAGCTTATGCTGTTAATTGAAATAATAGGAATGACCTTCCCTGTACATTCAGAGCACCTGTCCTATTAAAATTGCATGTGCTATTTACTTAAGTACACTCATCTATCAGACAAATCTAGCGTGAAATAGGGGAAAATGGAAGACACTTATATTGTACTGCTATGTATTGACTTGTAGTAATAGGAGAAGCAAGCTTTTCTTGTATCTAGCTTGAGAGAGTTGTAATGAACATTTTATTCTGAAACTTCATTTATTTCTGCTTCCCACTCAACGGCCTTAAGTCTGCATAACTCCAGACACTACAATTTATTCTACAGTGCAGAATGTATTTGAAATGAATAGTTAATTTTTTTTTTTTTTGTCTGTAATACATTTGAAGAAGCCAAGAATCATGTTTTTGTGTATGCAAGAGACTGCTTTTTCCTTCACAGCAGAAAGAAACCCCAAAATGGTAGGAAACTGTTACTTTTTGTTCAAATCATAACCTTGCACTGACTTAATTTGTGGAGTTACTTCTAATTTTGTTTTTAAAGAATTTTATAGAGGAAGTGGTTGAACTTTCTGTGCCCAATCTTTTAGATTCTCACAGCCCCATAAGAGTCAAAAGATTAGATTATTATATGTACATTTAGTTTCCTTATTAAAAAAAATAATCTGCAAACTGCTCTTTTGATGAAATTCATTAGTTTAATTTTGATGGTCAAGTATGTAAAATATTCCATTATTTTTATACAGAACAATGATGGACAAGGATGCACAAGTCCTTAAAGGACTGAAAGGGTCTCATCCTCCTCTGAAACGAGTTTAAAACACAAGTCTCTACCCTGTATCCTGGAGTACTTTTCATCTCCTAAAGAGGGGAATGCACTCTTATTTGCCATGTCTTTTATGTTGTTAGGTAGATAATAAAGCTATAGAAAATTTGGGAATATATTTCCCAGTACTATATTCATTAATGCACAAACCCATATAATTATACTGATGTACACCAGCTGAGATTTGAACCAGTAAGTTAATGAACCCTTGAAGCACGTTTTCTGGGCAAAAAACTATTAGTTTTTTTTCAAAGTCTAGGAAACAGAGAGGAATGATTAATGCATTACTGCAGGATTGCTAAGAGCACTGATGGTGGTTTGATCTCCCTGTGTTTGAGAATACAGGTGAAGTTTCTTGTGGACTCCTAAACACGAATACCACAGCATGAACTGGAAGTGCTTTAAATTCACTTTTGTCTTGGTGAAGGACAGATTATTAGGAGAGGGCAGGAGGCTGACAGGCATCCTTTCCAGTTGCTTGTTAATCTCTTCAAGACCAGTACCATCTCTGTGGCATGCGACTGGAATGCAGCAGTCTCCACATCAGTGCTGCGGCTGCAGCCAGTTTACTGTATGCATGTTAATGTTTGCTCTCACTGGTGTGTGAAACACCTGTGAGTGCTCAGCACATCTGAAAATCAGGCCATTTAATTCTAGGTACTTTAAATTGAGATAAAAGGTCTTAAATTTAGGTATGAGGGTTTAAATGTTTTGGATAAAACCTTTCCATCAGCCTGCAATCAGCAGTGCTATATAGACATGATATTGCAGAATAAGACACAATCAGGTCAGATTTTTTTTTAAAATTTATTATTTTTTAAAAAAATCTTTTGTATTTTATTTTGGGAAAACAAACCCATAACATCAGTATTTGGTTCACTTTAAAATGTAGTCCTTAGAGTGTAGCTGCATACAATGTTTTATTAAACTTAAGCTGGCAAATTCATGTCAAATGGTAATGGGTCTGTATCTAAAAAAAAGTATTACTCTTTCTACTGTATGCAGATTAAAAATACCCATTTTTCCCAATCACAGCTTCTGTCTATGCACTAAATTATTGTTGGTAACTCCAAATGTATCTTACTATGCCAACCTGTACAGTTGAAAGCACAGGTCTGTGGATCAGAACAGCTTATCATTGTTTCTGGCTTCAGCACCCCTGGATACTTCACTGACACTCAGAATCTCCTTTCACAGTCTCTTTCTTGGTGTATGCTAAGGAGCTGGAAGGCTGCTCCCTTGTCGCTGTGTCATATAGCTGTGATGAACTGTAATGATGCCAACATAAGGGCAATAGTTTGGTCATACAAAAATACCCACCTAATTTCTGAACAACCTAGAAAAGGATCAGTGCTTCACCAGTCAAAGGGCTGCAGGGCTCATCATCAGTGACTTGAACACACAATGTAACTTCCCCTCTATTTTGGAATTTGAAGGGATCTTAAATTAGGATACAGGTGAGCTTGACAATTGAGGGAAAGGAGAGATTATGCCACAGTGGCAAACTAGTACAAATTGGATCATTACCACTTTCCTTCTCTAAAAGAAAAAGGCAGAGCAATAGAGGCAGGACAATATCTGTAGCATCTCTAGGGTCGGAATCAGACAGGTGAGAGTCCCATAATTTGTAAGAGACCATGATGGATTCCATCCCACATCCTTCTCAATCTCTCATTCAGGAGCTACAGACTGATAGCAGGAGAGTCTCACTAGTGGCAGTCCCTAACCACAGCATTCTTAAAGGTAAAAAATGTCTTACCCTTTCCGTAAGAAATTATCTCTGTGTGTCTTTTGGAGGTGCTAGACTTTGCAGCCATTTCAGTAGTACAGTTGAGGCTGACAGGGTCCAAAAGTCAAGCACAGCAGTGAAAATCATCTGTCACAGCAGGTCAGGCATTTCAGGTGGCATTTGAATGACAGGATCTGCAATGTCATGTGGAAGTTCCTTCCAGCAAGGAGAAAAGTGTTCTGGGTTGAATTAATTCTTCCAGGGCTCTGGGCATCTGGATTTGTTTTTGCAGTTTGGACCTATGTCTGTATTTCCTGCAAGTAGTGCTAGCCTATGCAGCAGTCAGCATAAGCTTATCAGTATGGAATATAAATCTGCATGTATAGGTCTAAAGTAGCACAACTTAACTAGATCTCAGTCATCTGTTAAAATAAGATACAATGTTATTTTCATCATTTAACCTCATACATAATATGTCTTTAAAAAGCTCTCCAATACCTCTGGTAACTTCCTAATGGTGAGTCTTGAAATGTCGGTACAGATAAACAGTATATGACCTTTACATGTTTCCTGAGTATTTATATATAAATCTTGTAGCCAGTACATATAATCTCCCTTTTCTTCCTATCTTCCCTTCCCGTAGTTTTGCTCCATCGTTTTAGGGCCTGGATATGTGCAACAGAGTTCTCTTATTAGAGCAGCTTGCCAATGTTTTCTCTGTCTTCAGCACCGTGGGGTATTTCATTGACACTCAGGATCTCCTTCGATATTCTCTCTCTGTCTCTCTTGACATTTTTGCAAGGAGGGAGAAAGAGGCTGGGGGAAGGTGCATATAATGCTTCCACTGCTGAGCAGTATGAATTATATCTGCTGGAGTAATAGTGTGAAGTGGCAGGGATCCGTTTTGATGAATCTCATGCTGATTTGTAGCCCCAATTCTAGCTGTAGGTAACACTGAACACCTGTTTGGAGTACTAGAGAGATGGAATAAAGCTCTATACAGTAAATATGCTGTGTACTGTATCTGCTTGTTTATTGTCACACAGTAATTAATTTGCAATTATATTTTGAAACATACCAGAAGAGAAGTGCACTATAATTCCCACCACCCAGAAAGAGGCTCAGCAGTGACACTTGTTAAACTGAGCTGGCTGATTCTCTCTTTTCTCATCACTGATTGCTTTATTCTTTTGTCTCAACACAAACCAGAAAGTTACAAAAGACACTTCTGTAAAGATTTGTGCTTGGATAGTAATGGGTCTGTGCTACTCTAGAACAGTATGTCTTAAAAACAAATACACACATACATATGAAAGAGGTGATGTAAATATCTATCTGATTTTATCTCTGTCATCCCTTGCTGTACCACATCATTCACAGTGTTCCACCACAGAAGGAGTTTGAGCCCCATTCTTGTGAAATCCTTGTCTTTTCATCCAAATGCTTCCTTTGCTTCTGTTTAGACCATTTAGAATCACTTGCTAAAAGATTTCTCTTTATTATTCATCATTCTATGTGTCTCTGAGTCTGGTAATACCTCCTAATGAAACCAAGCCCCTGCCCTCAGTCTTTAAAATTCTCATAAGCCCAACATTGGTTTTAAGTTACTCCTGTGTTTTATTGCACCCCTCTGCAATAACCTCTTTATGAACTATTCCTTTCAGAAACTTCTCCATAATTTCTTTCAATATGCCTTACGTAGCTAGAAGTCTAATGTTTCACAAATCCCCAAAATTTGGTTTCTGCTGACAGACTTGAACAGAGGAGTCAGAAGCTCCTGTTTGCCTTCAGTGTCATAGTAATATTGCAAGAAAACAGGTTGCTGTATTAGATGCTGCAGCAAGTATTTTCAATGCAGTTTTAAAACCTGATGTTTAATTACTTTGATACAGTTTTTAGAAATAGCTTTCAGTCAGATTCACAGCAATTTGCTTGTTTCTTCCCTGTCTCTCCCTAAAAGTGACGTATCTTTTCTCAGGTCTACATTTGATACCAATATTTCTTTCCTCCCCTGTTTTTTACTAGTCCTGTTATCTTCATTTTCATTCACTTTTTTTGCTAGCATTTCCCGTTTAGAAGAGTTGATCCCAAGATATTTTAAAGATGTGTGTATAGGGTTAAATTCAAAATCTAAATTTGAAAGTAGATCCTTATTATTTCACTAAAAGTTAAAGCTTAAATGCATGATCCCATTATTCTGTTTCTCTTGTAACTGTCCCATTGTTGCACAAAAATAAGTGTGCAACATTAGGTTTGCTTTGTAGCTGAGAATATTAATCTTAAAGTGGTAGAGAGTGACTTGTTTTATACAAATTCATGATCAACTCTGGAGTATATAAACAGCAATCCCTTGACAGTAAAGTAAGAAATAAATCAATATGCCTCAGAGAGAGTGCTAACTTAATTTGCAATTACGTCAAGTAAGGAAGAAAAAGAGAAAAATACTGGCTTCCTCTGAAAATCTTCCCAAATGCAGTATTTCTTTGACATTTCACATGTACTGAAAAGTTACACCTGAGAAATTCATTTCCATTGCTTTCACTTGGTGTCCTACAGTGACTGATATAAATATTTTATTAGGCAAACCCGCAGGTTTCTGAAGATTATATGTCTTATCAAGTTGACCCTTATAATTATGTTGTCTTCTGTAACTGTGGGATCTCTTTTAATTTTGTAGTCTTTTTGTAAATATTGAACCATAAAAAAATATACAACCACAAGCAAAGGCTGAATGTGAGTAAAAAAAGGTGTAAACAGGCCTCTTCTTGCTCAGGAAGATTCCCATTCTGCTTGTTGCTAGAGAGACAATGCCTTAATTATAAGTTAGCAGCTGGACAGTGCAGCATATCCTCAGCTTGTGAAAAATCTGTTTTCCCAGACTGTTTTTCTTTGTTTTCCTTTTAAAATAATCACTGTGGATTTTTTTTTTATCTTTCTACCCGCCCCCCCCCCCCCCTTCTTCTTTCCTGGAAAATGAAATTTAATGGGGGAAAGTTTCAGTTGCTCCGTTTTTTACACAGTGCAGTCAACGAGGACTTGCAGTCCTTTCGAATTGAGATGAAGATTGTATGTACAAAAGAAAATGTTTTTTATTTGATACAGGAATATTTTAAAGTTTTTTTTCCTGGAAATTAGTTCTCATTTACATAATTCTATGGCCTTCTGTAGCAGTTTTGAAAACATTCTGTTATTCTCTTCCTCTGCTTTCTGCAATTATTTACTTAGGGAAGACTTTGCTCTTTTCCTGGGCAGCAGCAGAAACCATGCACGTTCTATGAAAGAAGGGGTTGGGAGGCCCTGTGCAGGTATCTACATGCCTTTGTATCATCAATTTGATGCCCCAGTGTATCCCAGTGTAGCAGATCCTAAAGAAGGAGAGGAGCTGAATATTGGCCCAGCTACTTAATGCAGATGGGAGTTTTGGCTAACATTCATCCCATTTAAATTTAGCACGCAGCTGACTTACCTAATTTAAGGCAATGTTCCTTCTTTTGCAGTGGAGAAAAATGTACCGTTCCAGAAAGTGATTCAGGTCTTAAATTAACTGAATCATCCCCTTGAAGCATCTTTTTTTTTTCCATATACTACAGGGACAGCTACAACCCCAATTAAGACACTTTAATTCAATGTCAGCATTCATTTGGGATAGACCTTTGCCCATTTAGCAGCGGGTGTTGTTTTGTGGCTGCCATGTTGTGGTGGGATTTGTTCCAGACAATGCAGGAGGCAGCAGATTATTTCCAGAGTTCTGCCTTTTCTGCTTTTGCGGGCTATTTCCTCTTTGTTCGGAGTTCTCTGCCAAGGTAGGATCTACAATTCCAGAAATAGCCACTAGAATAGAGGGCATCTATTTCTAAGTAATTTCTTGCTGTTTAAAAGTAAAAAAACAAGGGAAGTCTCATTATATGACACCGTAGTCCCAGGGCTTAAAATTAGTGATATGAGCTACAGAATTACTTTAACTTTTTATTTAAGATTTACTTAAGAATTTTGAGAGGATGTTTTACAAGAGTTGTTGTTGATGAACAATGGGCAAAAGATGTCAAAGTCTTGGATGGAAGGTAATGAAATAAGGGCTCAAAAGTAGAGGATACTGCTGTTATACCTCTAGGTCGACCTAGAGAAGAATTGGAGTGCCTTTTGGATCTCTGCTTGAATGACTTGCAGATAGAAAAGTGTTGTGTAGCGGCAGAAGTGGCTCCAGTTTCTCAGCGTACTTGGAAAGATTTGCACAAATGTATGATGGTCGTGCACTGACAGAGTCCCACTGGCTTGTGCATGTAAAAGAAATGGTCATCAGGAGCAGCCAGCTTGACCAATGTGATAGCCTTCTATGATGGCATGGCAGGACGGGTTAACAGAGGGAGCACAGTGGATGTTGCCTACCTTGACTTTAGCAAGGCTTTTGGCACTGTCTTCTGTAATATTCTCAGAGGTAAGACAGGAAATGTGGGATGTGAGGACAGTAAGGGGGATCAAGAATGAATGGCAGAGCTCAGAGGGTTGTGATCAGTGGAGTGGAATCCAGCTGGAGGCCTGTAGTCCGTGGCATTCCCTAGGGATCATTACTGGGTCCCATCTTAATCAACTTGCATATCAATGACCTGGACAAAGGGATAGAACGGACCCTCAGCAAATTTTCTGATGATATGAAAATGGAGGAGTGGCCGATATACCTGACAGCTGTGCTGCCACTCAGTGGGACCTTGTTCAGATGGAGACTTGGTTAAACAAGGGCAAGTGTACGGTCCTGCACCTGGGGAGGAATAACCCTAAGTACCAGGACAGGTTGGGAGCTGACCTTCTACTCTGCTGAGAAAGACCTGGGAGTATCAGGGAATGACAAGCTGACCATGAGCTGGCCTTGAGACCAGGAGGGCCAATGGTATCTTGGGGGACATTGGAAGGAGTGTGGCCAGCAAGTCGAGGGAGGTGATCCTGCCCCTCTATGTGGCCCTGCTTGGGCCATATCTGGAGTACTATGTTTGATTCTGGTCTCCTCAGTAAAAGAAAGACAAGAAGCTACTGGAGAGTGTCCAGCGGAGGCCACAAAGATGATGAGAGGTCTGGAGCATCTCTCTTATAAGGAGAGACTGTGGGAGCTGGGCCTGTTCAGTCTAGAGAAGAGAACACTGAGAGAGGATCTCATTAATGCATATAAATATCTCAAAGGCAGCTGCCAAGTGGAAGAGACCAACTCTTTTCAGTGGTGCCCAGCAACAGGACTAAGATTCTGGCTTTGAGCTGTCTTCCCAGTCTTATTTAATTGCATGCATCCCTAAGGAGCTGGGCACTAGTGGGAGTTTCTTATTTACTCCCACTCAGTAGTTTTCTGTTTTGACATTGTGCAATTTCATATGATTCCCTCTTCATAGCCCCTCTACAATGAAATGTCCTTGCCGGAGACCCGGCTTTCTAAATGTTGATGTTTCTAAAAGTGCAGGAGTGTCAGGAGCACCAAAGGCATCCTGAGAAGCCAAAAGATTCCCCTGCAATTCTATAGAGTGGCCAAGGGTCAGGAATTACTGACATTATTGCCAGTAATGGTATCTCTGTATTTTATATTCAAACAAGAGCTGTTAACTTCAATACAGATTTTATGAGCTACTATAATTTAATTTCTACAGAGCTTTGATTGCTAGCAAGAAGGTGTGAGGTGATAAAACAGTGTTTCTTATATTTATATTGTTCCAAGAAGTGTAGGTTTACACTTGAAACTGATTCAAAACCAACAAATACTGAAGTGGTGCATTTAAATATAAACCTCTAAAAGTTCTTGAAAAGAGAGGCGCTTGCCTGTGCACACAATGCAGTGAGAGGTGTGGGAGCAGAGAGACTGCACTACATGCCTTACAGACAAGAGGAACTCCTGGGAGATGGAGAGAGTAAGGCAAAATCACAGAATTATACCAGTCTGGACAGGAATTCAAGGATCATCTCATCCAAACTTTCTCAGTAAAAACATGGACTAGACAAGATGGCCCAGCACCCTGTCCGGACAAATCCAGTATTAAAGAACCCAACTCTTCATTGAGATTGTTTCAGTGGCTGATCGTTCGCATTGTGAAAAATGTTCCTCTTGTGTCTAATTAGAATCTCCCCAGGAGTAACCTGTACCCATTATCACGTCTTTTCCATGTGACTTCTTGTAAAAAAGAAGTTTCTGCCTTTTTTTTTTTTTTTGGTGTAAGCCACCCTTCATATACTACAACACGGTGATAAGTCTCCCCTAAGCCTTCTTTTCTCAAGGCTGAACAAATCCAGTTCTCTCAGCCTTTCCTCACAAGGCAGGCTTTTCAATCCTCTGATCATCTTTGTGGCCCTTCTCTGGACCCTGTCCAACATGTCCATGTCTCTTTTGTATGGCAGGGGCCAAAACTGAACTCAGTATTCCAAGTGTGGCCTAACAAGTGCTAAATAAAGTGCGATAATGGTACCTTTATCTGATGGTGAAGCCCCTTTTGATTCAACCTAGCATCCTGTTGGCTTTCTTTGCCACAGGACCACACTCTTTCATTAATATGGAACTTGTTGTCCACCAGAAACCCCAAGTTTCTTTCCACAAACATTTTCCCATCTGGGTAGATCCCAGCCTGTGCTGCATCTCTTTAAAGTTTTCACAGGTGCGAGACCTTACGCTCATCTTTGTTGAATTTCCTAAAGTTCTTTTTAACCCACTCTTCTAGTCTATCCAGGTCTTTCTTCAGAGTGGCTCTCCCTTCCAAAGCATTCACTTCTCCACTCAGTTTAATATCATCAGCAAACTTTATCAGGGTGCATTTGACCCCATCATCCAGATCACTTGTGAAGATACTAGCCAGTGTTGGACCCACTGTTGATCCCTGGAGGAGATTGTGACAGGCTGCCGGTTTGAAAAGGAGCTATTTGCCACCACCGTCTGGGTGCACCCTGTCAGCCAGTTCCCCACCCATGGACCACTTGTCCAGACCACAACACATTCACTTCTCTAGGAGGTGGCTGTGGGAAACCACATCAAAAGTCTTGAAGAAATCCAGGTAGACAATGCCTACTGCTCACCCCTCATCAACCGAGCAGCTTACTTTATTGTAAAAGGTGATCAGGTTTGTCAAGCACAATTTGCCCTTGGTGACTCCAAACAAGGAATAAAGAGGCAGACAGCAGCTGCTACCATATGTGTTTGTTGCTGTCATGGTTTAGGAATGATATTCCCCAATTTAGTGTTCCCACTGAAACACTCCAAATTACACACTGATTGCTCACTGCCCCCTCCTCCTCTCCTTCCCCCTGTAGTGGGATGGAAAGGGGAACTGGAGGCACAAAAGTCAAAGATCACGGCCTGAGATAAGAACAATTTACTGGAAAGAGCAATGAGAATTCAAAAAATGAACAATAACAACAACAATCCTAATAATAGAATGTACAAAAACCAAACTATTCACACATAAGTGCTCACCCCCAACAATGCCTAACTGCTCTCTCAGCCACACTATCTGACCTGGGAGGGACCCCTTCCCTTATCCCTGGAAAATGACCTGAGGTTGTATAGATTAATCTCTGAGTCCTAGCCATGTCCGGTCCTAGCTACTGCAAAAACTAACCCTGTCCTGGCCAGAACCAGGACAGTCACTGTCCCTCCAATCCTAAAACTGCAACCGCATGAGTGAAAGAGCTGCTTCAAGGCCTGAATTGAAAGACTCTGACTCTTAACTTCCTAAGCATCCTCATTGCGTAGTTCATTGCACAGGCTACTAAGCGTTATGACTTGTGTTCATTGAAAATAGTTTAGAACCACGAGTGTGATAAATCTTGGCAGTATTAATTGAAATCTGCTGTGTTTCTCCCAAGTATTGTAAAGCTCTCTCACTTTCTAGAAGACCCCATGAAGCTGTATACATAAGAACTGACAGGCTGTTTCTGTGATAGCAGTGGCTGTGATTACAGCATGCTTTGTAGTTACTTGAGGTTACAGAAAAGTGTGCTTTTTTTACTTGGATAATAATTTCTTGTAATATCCTGTAGCACACAATGGAGAAAAACCCCACCAAAATTTATAATCTTACAGAGCAAACTAAATCTACACTGTCAAAAAACCCCTAAGCAAATGCTCTGTTTTCACTGTTCTCATTTTGTGTGCTGATGGAGCTGGGGACCATATAGGCTGTATCCTAATGCTGCCCATGTCGCAGTGAAAGGAGGCCCACTTTAGATAAACACTGAATCCAATTTCATTCAGCCCTATATCTCCCGGCTGCAATTTATTTTTCTTTAAATATGCAGGATGAGACTCAGAGCTTTTCATTTCTTAAGAGATGAACAACTGGAGCACTACGACACATTTATATAATGCTTAATTTCAGAAGCGAGGAAATTAGACAAATGGATATATTGAGCCCAGAATTTAGATCAGGGTTCGCTTCTGAGCTTAATGTGGTATATTAGCCTTTTAAATTATGTTCCTTTTTTGATGTAGTCTCTATCACCATTACACTCCCTTCCCATTGATGTTCTTCGTTGTGTTATCTGTTACAAGTTCTCACTTACTTGTGGGGGATGGTGAAGCTAATTAGATTGTTGTTGGTGATAATAAAACATATCCATTGCAACTTTCTTCTGTGTGTCTGGGAAAAGGTAGGTTGTTAGCTTAGCTCCCTTTTCTCATGGGAAAACTCCCAAAAAGTACATTAGCTGCAGGAATTCATAGCGTGGTGAAGATGAGAAGGCATAGTAAAAATACAGCCCCATGTTACCAGCCCTCTCCTGAGGTGTGGTAAGAAGTATTGGAGAATATTCTCTGACATTGAACAA
Source organism: Dasyornis broadbenti (assembly GCA_013397935.1). Classification (NCBI taxonomy): domain Eukaryota; kingdom Metazoa; phylum Chordata; class Aves; order Passeriformes; family Dasyornithidae; genus Dasyornis; species Dasyornis broadbenti. The sequence goes on from VZRN01001378.1 coordinate 53,941, forward strand.
GATTTATATGGTTACGCAGACCTAAAAATTGTGCATACTGCAGCATATGATGTTTTTTACCAATTTCTCCACCAGCTCCTAAAGATGGCACTTTTCTCCCAGATTTTTTTTTTGTGGGGGTATGTACAGAAGAACCATTTCATTTTGGTATTTGCCAAACTGGAATTTTATGAGGTTGAAAAGCTTTAAAAGTTAAATGCTTTTCTTCAAGTTCAATACAATTCTTCCTTCAGGCTGATTTTTTTTTCCTTCTTTAGTTAAGCAAACATTTTTATTCACATTTCCAATTTGAATCAAACAAGTTGAAAATAGATATTCTAGGGTTTGTTACTGTTCAGGCAGTGAACTAAATACTGAGTGACTACTATGCCGTAATTCTTTTTTTATGCTGGTTATTTTCTGGCTGTACACGAAAGGCTTTCCCCCAGGTCTACTGCGTCTTTACAATGAGTCTAGAACAGCTCTTAGTTCCAAAGCACCCCAGTTTTACCCACAAAAGTCTCAGGAAAGACCATAAGCAGGTAAGTAAATTCAAACAGAGAAGCAGATACCCTCAGAGGAGAGCAGACATCCACATCAGTTGTTTTGGGTCCTTAATTAAGGCGGAATTTGGAACTATTGCTTTTAGAACTTAAGTTCCTTTAGGGGCTAAAGTTAGCCATGAGTCTTCAGAGGGTAGTGAGAGCAGCCACGCTGACTGCTTGAAGTGAATCTGACTGAGTGTCTTGGGTGAGAAAGCAGGTCCTTGCTGAAAGATGAATAAAAGCTTACATGTGCTGCTGACCAGTGCACATAGCTGAGACTCCTCCAGCATCAGAGCTTTGTGGTCAGGAAGATGTAAAGCACCCTTTGCTAGAGGTCTTTTGTCCTTGCAGTATATTACATTAATGAAATTTAGATACACTTGCAGTAAAATATTTTCTTTTTGCAGTCTTCTACGAGTTGAAAAATGTTGCGTTTATAAGAGTTCATTTGCTGTACAGCAAAAGCTATCTACTCCAAGAAATTTCTGTTCCTTCATCAGCTGTCCTTTTGTAAGAGTTTCTTCTATTGACTAATGTTTGCAATGCGCTCTGAAGATGAAAGCATTAAGTGCTTCATGTTATTACTACTATTATACAGCATGCTGTAGGTATGTGGAATGGAATTTTTCACGGAAAGTAATTTCCACTTACTCATACTGAAATAACTTGGTGCATGTTTATCCCCGGTTTGTATTGAATGAGGCCAGTAGAAATTTATCAGGGTTGAAACTGCTCCTTTATGGTTTTACCTGTAACACACTTTATATAAAACCAAGTTTAGGTCACACTAGAATCTATTTCTGCAAAAAAAATTTATCTGCAAAATCACTGAAATATTCTGGGGATCAGTTTTCAATGTCACCCATATCCCCCCAAGAGCTTTCATCAATCAGAAACTTACCATTAAAAAACACCACCTTTATTTTCAATTTATTGCATCACAGGAAATGTTTGAAAGCTGTCATCTCCCACAGAAAGGCACTACAACATTAACTTTCAAAGAGCATGAGTCTTTTATAAATGTGGGGCTTAAGACTTGTAAGTTACTCAACTGCTCTTCAAGATTGTGTCCTTACTAGTAATATGAAATAGTTGTGCACCTTTGGATATCATAGTGAAAGCTTCATGCATCACTCCCCAGTAGCTTACTTGAAGGGTGAATAAAATGATAAAAAAGAGACTAGAGAAAGTAGTAGGCAAGGCTGGAGGAACAGAGCTGGAAATCATCTGGTTCAACCCTGCCAGGCAGTATAGGGCAGACAGAATACAGTGTGTTCCTTTTTAAACAAAAATTATATTCTAAAACTCTAGGAAGATTAATTGTGCAAAACCAGCTGAGTTTCTTTCCCCAATTCCAATATCCCCTCCCACTCTTGCAGGCCTTAAGAAATTAAGCAGGTAAAATATCCAGCTTGTTGTTGTGCAGAGCATTTGGGAGTACTCTGTCCTGGAAGAGAATTCTGTGTTACAGGATCCTACCTGTACTTCAGTTATACACTAGAAGTTTGTCTTTTCTAGTAAAACCATGAGCAAAATCCCACCTGAGGCAGACAGTGCTCAGAACGAGCTCCTGCTGAGATTTTAGAAAGGGTAGGGGATTAATTAATGACTCAATAACAGTAGCAATTCCAGTTACTTATAATCCGAAGGTAAGAGAAACTCTACATCCACCTCCCTTTGCCAAATCTTGCTTAATAAAGCCTTCAGAGCACAATAATAACTAGCCAAAAAAAGTAGTTCTTGACTGATTAAATTGTATTTTTCTTAGCTGTGTTTATAAGTGGGTACCAGCCACATCCATAGTGTGATGCATAGAGGTACTTGTGTTCTACAAGTGTGTCCTGGTTTAGCTTGGCCCAGGTTTNAAGCAAACAGGAAGTTTCCCAGATGTTTAGGCAAAATTACATTTTTCCACCTTGAGGATGATAACTCCACCTTTCCCTTAGCAGGAGCATCCATCCCTAAGAGTGCAGCATGGGTCATCCAGTGCTGGCATTAAGGAGATAAACAACCCTCCCGATTGTATAGGGTTTGCATAGCCAGGTTTTGTGGGGGAAGGAGGGGGAATGTGTTACAGGGTGACTTCTGTGAGAAGCTGCCAGAAGCTTTCCCCATGTCTGACAGAGCCAATGTCAGGCAGCTCCAAGATGGATGTGATACTGGCCAAGGCCAAGCCAATGAGACATAGCAGTGGCGTCTCTGTGATAACATATTTAAGAAGGAAAAGAAGTTATCATGCTGTTGCAATTGTGCTTAGAGAAAAGCACAGTGAGAATATGTGAGAACAGCCCTGTAGACACCAAGGTCAGTGGAGAAAGAGGGGGAGGAAATGCTCCAGGTGATAGAGCTGATGTTCTCCTGCAATCCATGGTGACCATGGTGAGAAGCTGTGCCCCTGTAGCCCATGGAACACCATGGGAATGCGGAGATCCACCTACAACCCTTGGAGGAGACCCATTTTAGAGGAGGAGGATGTCCAAAAGAAGGCTGTGACCCCATGGGAAGCTCCTGGCAGGGGCCTGTGGACCCATGGAGAGAGAAGCCCATGCTGGAGCAGGTTTCCCAGTGGGATTTGTGACCCTGTGGGGGACCCACACTGGAGCAGATTTTTCCTGTGGAAAAGAACCCACAGTAGAGTAGTTTATAGCCCATGGGAAGGACTCATCCTGGAGAAGTAAATGGACAACTGTCTCCCTTGGCACAGACCACACAGTGGAGCAGGGGAATAACTCTTGTCCCTGAGCAGAGGCAGGAACAACATGTGATGAATTGACCATGAACACCATTTCCCATCTTCCTGAATCACTGTGGGGGGAGGAGGTAGAGCCCAGGAAGAAGGGAGGGGTGGGGGAAAGTGTTTTTCAGATTTGTTTTATTTATTATTATCCTGCTTTGATTTTGACTGGAAATAAATTCATTAATTTCCCCAAGCTGTGTCTGTTTTGCCAGTGACAGTAATCAAAGAGTGATCTCTCCCTGTCCTGATCTCAACTCATGAACCTTTCATTATATTTTCTCTCCCCCGTGCAGTTGCAGAGCGGGGTGATAGAGCAGCTTTGGTGGGAAGCTGGCATTCAGCCAGGGTCAACACACCACACCAGTGTTAACATAGTCCTGAAGTTTCTCTCTGGTATTATGCCAGAGAGCATGAAAATAATTATGTACATTTAAAACAAATCCTTTAAAATGTTTAGGCTCAAAGCAGAATTAGAATCTTAGACACAAATGAAATGGAGACGTCAAAATGAGTTTCTGGAGCACTTGCTTAGGCAGTGAATAGGGCGCAGAATTTTGGAAAATTTGGAGGTAATAGGTACAGGGAGGGATGCAAGCTAACTACGAAAAGAGTTGTCCAATTTAAAACACTAGTTTTACAGTTACTGAATTCATGGTAATTGAATCACAGGGTTGCTTCCTTAGGCTTTAAAGATTGGCAATGGAGTTCTTGTAATCCTCTTCTGATGTTCTCAGGGCATCAGGACTGTGGTTTATTGACATGTAATTAGATCAGGATGTCACTACATCAATGTCAGTGTAAACATCACTAAGTAAGTAGCTGATCCTTACAAGATCAGCAACCTAATCTCCTCTGGGATGCCAACAGTCTTTGTTAACACTTAGGCTTAGGATTGTATCTGTTCTTTTAATGCCAGGCTCCCAACAACCCTGGGAGCTTTGACATCCCAAGTCAACTAGCATCTGAAGTGAAACTAGTCATACTGATGTTCTGGCAATTGCAATACCTTGTCTGCTGATAGATTTTATTGCTTACAAAACAAATGATGAAATCTCTCTGTTCACAGGACAGGCAGGGGACATGGTTGGACTTTGAAGTTTATATTTTAAGCTCAGTGTGAGTTACCTACTGTATAGGTAGCTGAAATAGCTGGTTTTTAAAGAAACTTGTGTAGTAGCTGATTTTTTTACAGGCCCTATTCACAGCTTTGAAAATTTGCAATTGCAATTGAAAGAAATCTTATAAAATTATATGTTAAAAGATTATTCATATATCATATTTTAAATTGCCAACAAAACAATCATAGGAAATTGTTTCATGGAATGGAGGTTTAAAATAAGTGTTACATGTCTAAAAACTTTTCTTTTCGTGGAGAAAAATACCTATACATTTATTTTATTTTGAGGAAACAGAAAAGATATCTTAATTTGGATGACTTTGGTTTTCTGGTTTGTCCACAAATTGTAAATGTAGTTGTATTGTCAGAAGATTGTCAGCCTTTCTTAAACTGAGGCTATTATAACAGTTTTCAATGGACTCATGCACAGTTAATGCCTACGGAAATAGTCTGCCTTTTTTTAGCTTTCGAATGCACTTCAAAAATACAGTGTAGACCATTGGGCTTCATGAGCACAGTTTGAAAAGCATGGGTTGTGTTCTATAATAGAACAAAACTTCGTTTGGCTATAATGGAAGTTAAGAAGCCAAGTTTGTACCACAGATTTTTCTATAAGATTAAAATGTATCTGTGAAACAAAGGAAAAAAGTTGTTGATGTCTAAAACCCTGCCTACATTGAATTGTTAGCCACTATAGGTATATTTTCAGGTGTATGGGATGGGGGTGATGAGAATGTGTTTTATCAAACATTTTAATTATATGACATTCACTGCCCTAAATATATGTAGGTGTTTAGACACAATTACGTAAAATGAGGAAGAGTGTAAGCCTCTAAACAACAGTGATTACAAGTATCAGTGTGCTGAGCTGATATCCATTTTAGGTAGCCAATAACTATGAGTCGATTTTAGGTGCATACCAGGAAAGTTATAACAAATGGATACTTCCAAAGATCTAGGAATATTTAAAGTTTATAAATAACCCAGAAAGTTACCAGCAGAACCTGAACAAGTTTTAGCACTTGCCTCTGGATTTATTTGTTTTATCAGAGTGTCTGGTAGTTTGTGAGCGATGAATATGAGTGGGCCCTATTACGTAATTTCTCTAAGCTAGAGCACACCTTTAAAACAGAGAAAACAAAAACCAAACCACAAAAAAACCCATGCCTTGCAAGCTTTTGTGTGGGGATGTATGTCCCTGTGGGTAACTGCAGCGCTGAGAATCACAAGTCTACTGCTATTATGCGTGCAGGGTTGAAGCTGGACAGCTGCTCTTTGTGTCCTTTGTGCTCAAGGGCTTGGACTTTTCATGGATCTGTTTGCTCTGACCTGCATACATATCAGAGAAACTTGGAGAAAGGAAGAAACCTAGAATACATCAAGAGGACGTGCATGGTAGAACACTCACTGATAAATCCAGTCAAAATTCATGCATATGACTATTTTTAAACTCTTTTCCCTGGGGACTGGCAGATTTAATAGATTTAAAAATATATTTCCCACTTTTGAAACTAGACATCTGAATTAAAATGGATATTAATTTGTTTTAAGGTAACAAAGCTGTTAAGCATTTTAGAGCTGCTATGACTGGAAATCAGGGGCAGGGTGGGGGGAAAGCCTGAATAAAAAGTTAGAGGTAATTGTCTTTTCCTGCCTTTGGTCTCAGTCAGACTGAATCTTTCTGAGAAGCAGGGATGTAGGGAAGTTGTGAATGGTCTTGCTGCAAGATGAAATGTTGATATTTGGTAACACCTATGAGGATATACTGGGATGTAGAAAGTTGGGGCCTCCTCATCCTATAAGAGGAATTCCAGGGTAATTTATTCATACTTGTTCTCTGCACCTGAATAATTGCCATATAAACACACCAGTAATCATGTAAAACCCAGAATGATAGGCAAGGGAAACCGTTTCCAAACATGCAAAGCATAGACCTTTCAAGAATGACTTGATTTTTATCCAGCTTTAGAAATTATTTATTGAGACAAATGCACTGTTTAACATCTGAGTACATGTTTTAAAACCTGTTTCCTTTTGCAGGTAACACTCACATTTAATAGGACCTTTCAGAGAGAGAGCTTATTGTATTAAAGGTTAGGCAGAGGTTTAGGTCATTTGGTGGAACAAAGTAAAGGTTTTAATGGTTTCCACAGTTGTTAATCCTTTAAACATTACTTCAGAAAATAAAAAAGAAGTTCATTAAAAAATGTCCACCTTTTCTGCTTTTGAAATGAGCACAGTACTGCAAATGTATCAGCCCCTTTTCTATTTGTCTATGTAAACCAGCTTATGTGAATAAGGTAAACTGAACAAGACCTCTTCCAAAAACACTCCACCAGTCAAAGCTGTAAAGGTCAAATTGTTTGAAAACGACTAATGATTAGTTTATAATTCCTTTATACACAAGTTCCACAACAATGGAATTAATCTTTAGAGGAAAAACATTAGAAGGTAGTTTACTCCCAAGGGAGACATGCTGGGGTTTTGTACTAATAGTTATGATGAGCACTCATCAGGACAGACAGCAAAACCCCAGGACGTCTCATTGTTTAATCAGTTCGGGTAATATCAAGTTGATTAATCAGCTGCGCTTCCTTCTGAGAGAAGCGTGTTTGCAGCACTGGCAGCTTCCCACTCTGCCCATCACTGAGCACAGCAAGCTCTCGGGAACTCCACTCTCTGACACTGGGCAGAAAGAGCAGTGTTTCACTAATCTTTTTCTAGTTCTCCTTCTTACTCAGGTTTGGGGGAGCTTTTTCATGTGGTTTGGTTTGGGATGTGTTTCTTTTGAGCAGGAAAATGTTTTGAAATGAAATCCTAGAACCCTTTTTTCTGTGTGCTGTGACTAATTCTAGTATCTTGAATATGGCTTGGATGATTTAGTGCAAGACAAACCTTCCCCTTAAGTACCCTGGCGAAAGGATTTCACTGTGTAAGTGGAGTCTGTCCTAGTTTCTCTAATAAAGTTTTTTTTGAGCACTGCTATAGGTGTGAGGGAAAATTAAGAGGGACATGCCAGCCTTCTGCATTTCCCATCCTCAGCACACCCCATTCCTGCTGAGCAAACCTAGGGCTGTTTTGGTGCATACCAAACCAGGGGGTGTGCTGCTTTCACTCATGGATGATAATCACTGCAGACTCCCATCACCACGGTATTCCTCTTTTCTGAGAGTAAGCCTTGTTGGCACCCTGAAGAACATTTTTGCACGTAGACAAATGATGCAGTGTACTCAGATTTATGTGCTTTTGCATTATGTTGTGTTTAAGGACATGCATATATGATTGAGAGGTAGGTGCATAGGCTGCCATTTGGATAAATCATTGCATATGAAATCCTGTTCCAAAACTGCACTGCAGGGGCTAAACTCAGTGCAAAGAAAAGGTATTCTATTAAATATATTTTTAAGCATTACAGGGGTTGTGCTTCAATCATAAGAAAAGTGGTACACATGAGTATCCTTTGAAGTCCATACAGTTCATGACTGTATAGTCAGAGATGGAGATGAAACACGATAGGCTGTGACAAATGCCTACATGGCACAACTGTCTATGACTCAAATTCTTGAGCTTCATACAATGCAATGAGCCAGAAACTGTGAAAAAAAAAAAAGAGAATTCCAGTTTTAATTTACAGTAGCTATATTCAATAACATACAAGAAGGTATGCTGTGCTTATACACAGTTGGAGTGTTGCAGTAGATCAAAACAATGCTTCTTTAAAGTGAAAACTATTTAAAATTATTTTATCAATTTTGTTTTACACTATTTGTTCTGAAAGCCTGAAAATGCTCATTTATCCATTTTGCAAACAGGAAAGAAAATTATTAAATGGCAATAATGACCAGTGAGATTTTATAGAGCCATTTGCTATTACTACCCAATAATGCACTCTAATGTCTAAAGTGTCCTTCTGTGACAGCTTTGAAGCAGATCACTGCTGCTTGCTAGCATTAAAGTGCTTCCTTTTTAAAATAAGTTATTGTACATTTTACATGGCTATACTAGGATATTATGCTTTCTTTTTGCTCTGTATCAGGTGAAGGGTTTAAGGAGAGGGCAAAAATGGAATATAAGTAGTGCCATATATTAGGCATTTGTTTTTGGAGTTCTTTAAAAGGGTGAATTTTAGAAATATACGAACTATAAATGGAATTTTGTGTAGTCTAGAGAAAAAGAATCTTGTATTATTGGAAATCATCCTCTTCTGTCCTCTCTATTTGCCTGTCTCTATGTGTGTCTTCTTTTGTCTAATTGCACAATAATCATAAAGCGATAATGTTTGCAACTTGCAATTCTTATGAAATTGTGACTAAAAGAACAAATGCATGTGCATTAGTATGTGCTATTATCCCATTAGGGATGGAAAGAGAAACATATCTTTGAATTTCAAAGACCTTCAACATCAATGCATTAAATTGGAATCAGTCATTTAATGGACAGAGATGGGAGAAGAAAAGATATCTCTTTTTTTAATGTGTTCTCATCTTTTATTTTCATTTAAAAATTACTGAAATAGAATACTGTGAGAAAAGTCAAGTGTTTAAGAACATCTGCAGGTGTAACTTGAAAGTATCAGTTGCTGCAGAGGTGGAATTTCCACAGATTCCAGGTTGTGGCTCCTCGTTAAATTTCTGAGAAATTTACCTAGTTTAGCTAGCTACCTCAGGTCCTGACATACATGAAGACCATTTAATTCTTCTAAGAAAGAAGAAAGAATTGCTTGGTGTGCTTGTTTCAACTGATCAATATATACTGAAGCCACGGTAGTCAGAACTTATGGGTAGATGGGGGAGTTTCACTTTCCCCAGGGTTACTTTGGACCAATTATCTCTCCTTTTTGCTCTATTTTATCAACTGATGCTGTAGTCAGATATTTGATTGCTACCTTCAGACAGGTTTTCATAGATAAGCCTTAAGTGTGTAGACATTTTTGGTCAAAAAGGCAAAATAGATAACATCAAACACTAGTCTGACATTTTCCAGTTCAACCTGCCAGAGGACATCTAATCTGGATGTTTTACTTCAGATATATCTCTAAAATAATCCTACATTTTACTTTCTATTGAGGAACAAATATTAGGCCCTGTTGTTGTAAGCACACTGTACGAACTGGTGGGGAATGACTGGATGTTATTCAGATATTCTTAAAAAGCCACTTTTAGCATAACTTCTTATTTCCACTCATAATGAGGGGATGTCCTACGCAGAAAGCTTGCCCTGTGGAGTGACAGTATGTGTAAAATAAGATGAATGCAAAAAAAGAGTGATGATGCAGAGAGCTGTTATTTATTTATGTCTCATAAGCAATATGCACATCTACTGCAAAGGGAAAATTCATAAAGAAAAAATGCTACTGATTGAGCTGTACAAATTTTGAATAGCTGAATCATAACAAGTTCTCGCTGTGCTTTAGAGGGATTTGCTATAAACATTTTTACTTTCCCTCTGTGTATTAAGTGATAACCCTAGAGGTATGTTACAAAGGCCATTAAGGTCGGTGGATGCCTCTGCACTGGCTTGAGCAGGCTTTCAGTCGGGCCACACTAAAAGACTTGTGATGCTTCCAGTGTTCGAGGGATCAACATTTTTTCAGAAATGCATTTCCATTAAAAACTTCAATTTTGAAGAGTCATTAGACATCTGGTTTAACTCAGATGGACCCATGACTTGCTATCTGTGGTCTTAACATAGATGTGATTTTGACGTGTATTTTTAGGTAGGTCTCTGGGAACTGAGCACACATTCAGCACTATAAAAGGGAGGCAGATAATGTACATTTGAAAGCCAGCAAATGGGTATGTTAAGTATTCTCTTTGTATTAATATTTAATCATAAACTCTATCTTCACGGAACCCTCTTAGGACATTGATCTTATATATGGCTAATTCTGGTGTTTTCAAACTTTTCAGCTGTAGCTTTCTATTCCTGGTCTGAGGACAGATTTTTGAGATTTATTGAGTAAATTTTGAAGACTGTCTTGCTGTCTGTACTATCTGAGCTATGTGAAAGAAAACATGGGTTAGAAATACTGAATATGCACTGGAAAGACTAACCAGGGACATTCAGTCAACATGGGGGTAAAAAAGGAAAAAGCTGCAACCCCCTGCATATTTTTTACACCTATTAAAAGAAAATACTTCTATTACAGTGTACAGGCATGTGTACACTTTTGGTTCCTAAGAAGGCAAACCTGGAATAAGGTCAATCAGAAATTTTGCACTTCTGAAAAACTGTACTTTTGTACTGACTAGTCAGAGTCTGGAAAGAAAATTCTGGAAATATGAAATACTCTTAGGAAAGATTTTAGGTTAGCTTGAGGAAGCCTGTCTCAGACTTTATACTTCTCTGGACTGGACTTGGCACTCAAGAGTGTGTGGGTGGGTTGCTGGAAAGTGCCAGGATTGCTCACTTTCACATGATAAATCATCCTACAAATCAAGATACTAAAAACAATTACAAACAAAACATAAGGTTTTGTTTTGTGATATTACATATTTTATCTGATTGAGGGAAATATGAGTTACATTTTAAACTCTTCTTTGCATTCAGGACTATGTTCTTGCCTGTTTTTTTAACTAAGCTGAGAAAGTCAGATAATCACTTCAGTTGGGAGCTTTAAGAAAGAAAACAACACTAAACATTGCAAGATGCAGAATGACATCATAAAAGTGGACAACACTGCAACTTACATGGATTCTTGTGGCTGCAGGGCCAGGCACTGGACTTTGATGGTTGTTGTGGATCCTTTCCAATCCAGAATATTCTGTGATGCTGTGATCATACATCTCTCATTAAAGGATATATTTTTCTATAAATTTTCTATAAATACCATTACTTTTCCTAAATTTTTCTGTTGCTGCTGTTGTCTGTTTTTGCTTTTTAGCTATCTTCCTGCTGTACTATCCTGCCTTTGAAGGACAGGGTGTTCATATAAGTCATATATGGCTGAACTGATCCCATAATTCACTTAGTGAAGCTATGTACCTGCAGTGCAAAACTGGGATAATTCTTCCACTGTGCTGGAGAGGATTAAGTAACCTCTGTAATGTGGGAAGGACCGTTTTTTTCCTTTCCTTTATTTCACTTCATCTTTTTGGTCTTATCCTGCCCAGTTACCCACCAGACATACTGTTTTCTAGATCCACTGACAGCTAACCCTAGAGGGTTGCTGGCATATCCCTTTTAAATGTGGCATGCATTAGGCAGGTTGTTGGCAAAAAGCACAAGTAGGTCCAAGCAGCTACAGTCCCAACCAGCAAGTGAAATATGCTGGGGCAGTCGTCTGGCACTGAGGACCAGAGCTGCAGAGATGTTTGTGGTGTTAGGTGTGTATCAGGGTGGCCATGTGCAAACCTGTGCTTGGAACTGATGCTGGGCTCAAGATGGTGCCGGGACCTACAGAACCCAGGCATGGCTGGAAGCAGATCAGGTGGAAAGCATGGGCCAGTGCCATGCCAGAGACATGTCACATCACCTAGCAGTGCAGAGGGTCAAGATCCACTGCCCATTCACCAGTAAGGGGGCAGTCTGTGCATCAGCCTGATCAGGCTAATTGCTCCTGTCTTGTCTACAGACACATATCTCACTCTTTCCCTCAGACTGCCATGCAGAGAAGTTATGAGGGAAGTGGCATCCACCTTCTCTGCTTCTGAGGACAGCATGCTACACGTGTCCTGCCCAGGCCTAACAAGGGTCCTGCCTATTTCACGTGTCTTTTAGCCTGGATACCAGGTTTGCTTCTAAAGTATTTACTTTATTTAATTATTTGTGCACACAATTAATACATGTGCACTGATTTGAGATATGGATTTAATGATGGGGAAGGGAAGCATTCCTTTTAGGCTGAGGTACGTTTGATGGGGTAGGTGTGTCAGGCCAGAGAAGTGTGCACTTAATTTGGGGGTTATGGTTCTCCAGGTGTGCTGTTGCCTAATGGTAGTGTCTTTGAAAAAAGCAGATGCTTTGGGTTTAGGATGGCACATAAACCAGGAGAAAAGCATTCATGCAAGGCATTTTCAAGGCAGCAGAAAGGCAGTGTAAGTAGGTGTCTCATATAGCACAGGTAGCAGAAGCAAACCAGTTCCCCTCAAACTTATGCATTTCTGTGTGTGCATTTCACCAGAGAAGGGTGTCCTAGTTTGGATGGCAAGAGGAATCCTTACAGCATAGGATAGTGAGTGAGTCAGTACCCAGGGAAGAAGACCCATAGTGTTTTGGATGAATATTAATCATATCTTGATTTGAGTATCTTGGTTCCTGACTTTTGCGAATTCCAGCAAAGGTTAGCCCCTTTCTTGACCATGCTAATGCAAAAGCTAGGGACTGGTAGATAATGTAATTGGATGGAGAATTAATTTTCTTTATGAGAGATAGAGATTGATATTAGCAGGCATGGCAGGAATCACTGTGTGTGTGTGTCTTTGTGTCTGCCTGTGTGACTGTACAAAAGCATATACATGTGTGTGTATTAGTACATGTATGCATATAAGTGTATGTAAACTTCAGTGCAATGTAAATGTAGGTGTATATAGTGAGAAACTAGTATACATAAATACATATATTATGTGTGTGTGTTGGGATCATCCAAGAGAACAGAAATGACAATACAGTTTAGGTATTCAGCTGTGTAGCTCAACTGGATAAACATCGAAAGAGGAGCTGGTAAAAATATCCTATAACAACTGATAACCATAAAATGCTAATTAACAATCTAATTTACATGAATTAAGGCTGAGTAAATTGTACACTGGTATTTTTCATCACAAATTTTGCAAAAGTTCTGTAAAGTTGCAAATTTGCAATGAAGCCTGTTTGTGTGTTGTACCAATTCATACTGGAAATAAAAAGACAGGTTTAGGACAACCAGCTTCCAAGCAGATCCTAAAATGAATGTTTATGTGTCAAAAAGCATAATCAGTCATTATTATGAGAATAATAATGAAAAAACTAGAGAAACCTTATTAAAGATGAAAAAATATTAAAGACCACACTTAATTTACTGAAGTAATTGTGAACTATTGGCCTTTGACATATCGCCATCTTTACTTTATAAATTTTCCTCAACCATAAGATTATCTTTTTATCAACATGTTTCCTAAGATCTCCAGGATTTGTGATGATAAATAGCCTGCATTTCCCATCCAGCCTGATAATAATTGCAAAGAAAATCTCAAGCCTGAATGCTGATTTTGTATCTGATATCATAAATTATACAATATATCTGACAATAATTTTGATACTTCATCTCTACACTAACTTCAGAACTCTCCATATTAGTGGCATTTTTTAGAATATTCCCTCTGAAAAATTTACATTTATTCCAAGCAAATGTACCACATTTGTTATATTATGCACGGCTTTCCCCTTCACCTCTCTAAATCATGTCTGGAAGTCACATCTTTAGCAGAAATGCCTTTCTCCATGATGTACAAAACTGCATCAATTTGTGCTTGGTATATGCAATGGAGATGAAGCCATATTCTTAGTTTTCTTGAATAATTTTACTGTTTTCTGGATCTTGGACTTTCAGAAACAAAGTGTTTTATTGTCTCTATATGGTAGAATAATGAAGTATGTAGTAATGGGGCTATATTCTATTAAACTACAGAAAAATACCTTCTTTTTGCATTTTGGGGCAAAAATCTTAAAAAGCCTATTTTATGAATGGAAATGTTACACTTGCGTCTCTAGTTGTTTTTAAGAATTGTGGCAGGAATGGACTTTGAGCCTGTATAATGATCATGACTGTGCATTTCAGTGCTTCCCAAGGAATTTTATTTTCTTTTGCATTTTCTGGATTTTCAGTATTAATTTTCATTAGTATATGTATGTGATCTTTTTCCCCTTAATTACAAGTTAATATTAGCTACTGAATAAGATTTGCTTTTTTGTGGGATGGTAGAGACAGACAAATATGTAGTAACTTTCCATGTTTCCTTACTTTACACCCAAATTGAACTCAATATTAGTCAGCAGTTAGCATCATCAGAAGCAATCAGCTGAGATAGTGCTTTCACTCTGCCCCAGAGAAAAAAAAGTGCAAAGAAAAAGCAGAAAAATCCTCCTCTATTTTGTCAATAACAAGCCATACTTGGCCTTCTTGAAAAGGAAGATACGGTTTCAAATAGCTGGAAATTGAAGGGCCATTTCAGTAAAGGCTGGTGTAAGTAGCCAACTTCATTTTGTGGACCTGTCACTCAGAACACTTCCATCAGGAGTAAACTCATTCTCAGGAAACCCCCACTAACACAGCAGTGCTTGTGGCTTAGGGAACGGGGCTTGTTTAGCCTGAAGAAAAGGAGGCTCAGGGAAGACCTTATCACTCTCTACAACTGCCTGAAAGGAGGTTGTAGGCAGATGAGAGTCAGCCTTTTCTCCCCAATAACAAGTGATAGGATGAGAGGAAACAGCCTCAAATTGTGCCAGAGGAGGTTTAGATTGGATAATATGAAAAATTTCTTCCCCAGAAGGGCTTTCAAGTATTGGAACAGGCTGCCGAGGGAAGTGGTAGAGTCACCATCCCTTGCGGTATTTAAAAGGTGTGTCAGTGTGGTACTTAGGGGCGTGGTTTTGTGGTGGAGTTAGGTTAATTGTTGGACTCAATGATCTTAAAAGTCTTTCCCAACCTAAACAATTCTATGATTTTAACTACAAACGATACAGAGAGGCTCATCCCTTGATCTTGAGGCAAGGGGGCCACAGCATGCCATGTTCTGGAAAAGGTCAGTCACTCATGTCTAGGTTACTCCCAGCCAAAGTTAGGCTCAGAAGCTAATGCTAGTAGAGTGTTTGTCACAGACTTCAGGACTACCCATGGACAGTAAAGTTCACCTTCAGAAGAAGACTCAGATTGCTGTTGGGCTGAAGGCTTTCTTCTTCACCAGCTATAGAGGGAAATGAGTTTGGCAAGCTCCTAACTCAGCTCTTTGACGCAGTATCTAAAGTTAGGTTGGTTTTATTCGAAAGCAGATAAAGCTTTTGCACTTTAGCTGGTTACTACAGGGATTTTCCAGCTGCCGTGACCCAGCATGTGGTCCTTGATGCTCCCAATATTGCTCTAAAATCATATTGGAGAAAAGCAGCTCAAACACGTTTCCACCTCTCCTCAAGTCCTCAGCAGAAGAGACTTTGGGTCACTGAAATTTGTTTGACTGGTTTTGCATTGAGACTATGCCCACTAAGTTGTATAGCAACACCAAAAATTAAAACATGTTAACTTGGCATAGTGCCAGTGATATAACATCAAGGAAAAATTAAGGGTACTATATTGAACTGATCCTCCCATCTTCAAGTAAAAATATCATGTAGTTATGCTGACTCAAGCCCATCTTATTCTGTGTTCATGAAGACTGAAAGTTACATTCCTTCCTTTCTTTACTGAAATAACCTCTGATTCTGAATTGACCTATTCTAAATTCAAAAGTTTCTACACCAACATCATAAACAGCAAGGTAAAAGAGCAGTTTTTACCTACCTGCCAAAAGTATCTTATTAAATTCCCTTAGAAAAATAAAAACAAAAGGTCAGTGAATATGTTTAAGCAAAGAAAAAGTGTGAAATAAAACAAGGAAATAAAAATGAGAGTAATGTGATGCTAGGATTCAAATTTCGTTCATGGCAGGATGTAAGGACATATTTGCAAAAGCATGCTAGGAACACATCTCCATAGCACAAAAATCAACTATATATGAAGATTTCTGTATTTCATTACACAACAATCACAGTTAGCACATAACTGCAACAGAGCTGCTAAGCTACAAGAATGATTGTGAAATTCCAGAGAGTTTGAACTTTAGAGTAGTTATTTTTATTCTACTATATAAATGTCCATCCTCTGTAAATACTTTGTATTTCAAAAGTCATAGTTTTGCATCAAATTTCTATGTTTATTTTTAGCAAAATGTTTATTTTTAAGATGTCCTAGTCTCTGCCAAATAATAATAAAAATCCCATAGGTATGATTTTTTTTCTCCTTCTTGTTTTCTGTTTCCTAGAAGTCACCTACAGTGTATTTTCAGCCATTATTTTGGAGACTAAAATATGTATAAGTAGTGACTAGATCCTAAAAGGAAAAAGGGAAACTTGTTTTAAAAGTGTTCCTTACCCTATTCACTGAGCACAGAATTGGGCCCTTATTGTAACATTACCCTTCTAGGGCTATAGGGTACAAATACAGCAAGCATGCCAGATCTCATTTTGCAGGCTGAGAAATGCAATGGATTTCTTATCTGAAAGAGATGCAGGTGAAATATTTACGTTATTTTCTGTCTTTCTTTTTCTCTTTTTCTGATAAAGGACAAAGCTCACATCAGGTATGACATCTTTTACGGAAAAAAAATTATATATTGTTGTATCTCTAAAATTAAATCTGCAAGTAAATTGGCTGAATCTCTGCTTGTAGCAACCCATATTTGGCTGAATGGCAGGTTGGTAACAACCCTGATCAGACTGGCCAAAATTCTGCTGGCCCATTTCAATCTGATTTCCAGTCTTCTCTGTTTTGCTAAGAGTATATTTAACGCTTGAATGTACAGCTCCCACACAACTCTCTAATAACTCTTTCTCAGTTGTTCTCAAGGGTCACAACTATTAATAATTACTCCTGAAGAAGAAGTTTTCCATGTGATGAGTTAAACCTAAAAACAAAACCCAAAGAGTAGTACAATCCCCTCAGGACAGCATTATTCAGTTTTAAATTGCTCCCACTAGAAGACTTAGAATTTCACACATATCCAGAATTGCTTTTGTAATAAAAAATAAATGTTCTATAAGTGACAGTATCAAGGGAATATCAACAGCACTGACATAAGTCTAGTCAATTCTGAGAGAGAAGCCAGCACTCCTTGAGCTCCTTTTTCTTCCTTTTTCTTTTCATGCAGCTTCCTGAGTCACCACCAGTTCCCAGCTTGGCTTTATTTTTCAACACCCATTGTTTGATAGATTCTATTTTAATTCCATTCAGCTTCTTTAAATGTTTGTTCTTCTGGAATAGGAGTTCACCTCTGCTGATATGCCACTGCCAATATTCAGCACATTAATTGCTTTTAATCTGGAGTATTCTCAAAGTCTGTACTCACTCAGTTTTGTATGCTTTCAAAAGGAGATTTCATTTTTTTCGTTTTGACATTTATGACCTGTTCTATTTTTCTGTCAATATTTGATCTATCTATGGGGTGTTTCTTTGCTAATTACAAAGTAAGTATTGCTATAAAGATGACATTCTTTCCTAGGAAAGGTATTGTTGCCCGGAGGACATGGAGTACAGCTATTCCACACATTATTATTTGCTATTTGTTATCCTAAATAAAGAAACAATGCTGTAGAACAAAGCAAAAGGGAGTGATACATTATAGGTGAGAAACACGGATTGTAAACAGCTAAAAAGCACCTTCTCTTGCCTTGAAGAGGTTGTATTTTTTTCAATATATGTGGTATGTGTACTAACAAAACTGTAGCTTTCGATGCAACTATGGCATATCTATTGGTATCCATTCTTGTACATTAAAATGCAGATAAAACCTGTAGTGGCTAAAATCAATACTATGGCAGTCTTGTCCCAGTCCCTCCCTTTGCTGTTTTTAAACAAAGAAATGTAAAATTGAGAACAAATACTTAAATAGTAAAAATGTATAAAAATAAGCACAGATAGAATTAATCAGGTGTACTTGTTTATTCCCAAAGTCCTTCCTCTTTAGTCTTTAGTTAGGAAAATTTGAATAAAAATATTCTGTAATCTCAGGGTAAAAAATTAGCTTTTAAAAAATATCTTAGGTGCATGGCGGGGAAATACACTCAAGGCTGGTATGTGGAGGAAAGCAGTGTAAAGCACTCTCCTGGACATAGCAGGTGGCACAGCATTTTTATGATGTTTTAAAGATTGTACCTATTGCAACAGTCAAGTTGGTTTTGAGTTATTTACAGAAGCTTCCTCAGATGTAGAATTGGAAAATGTAGATTTTGTGTTTGCTCCAACTAAAGTTACAATTCCTACCGCTTTATCTGTGGCCAGGAGTGCTGACCGCACAGGTTTATACACCTCAAAGGCACACTTGCTCAGAGCCGTGCGGGGCACTTTCCTTGGTCCCTTTCTTTAATTTCTTTACTTTGCGTTGTTCGGAGGGTTAGAGCAGATTTTTGGTTCACATAAAAGTGTACAGTGTTAACTAGGTGACATATGGGTGGATGAAACATTACTGATTGTCCACTGCAGCCAGGGAGGCCGAGTTTCCATAGAGATAAGAAGGAAAAGTGCTCCATGCAACCTAATTGGTATGCATCTCCAGATCAGGTTCATTGTGCTTTTGCTAATGACAGGGTTGTCTCAGTAATAAGGATGGTGCACTGGAGAAATTTGCTGCCTTGGTATATTTTTCCCTGGCAGAAAACTACTTAGAGACTGTAGTCAGTAAGAAGAGTGACTGGCAGGCTGAAGGGGCTGCTTAGCAGCATATGGGGGAAGGCTGGCGCTCTGTGCCACATGCATATGGCTGCCATTAAACTCCAGCTTTGCGCTTTGTGTATTTCTGGTCCCATGCCAGTAAGCCCACCTGCTGCAAGAATACTTGTAAAGCACAACTCAAAAGTGATTGAAAAGCTACTAGAATAAACTGTAATAACACAGTGCTTCACAGATGGGACATAATTGCAAGCTAAAGTGTACAGCCTCTGCAGTAATGAAAACACGAGCCATTAAATTAAAATCATAAGGGAAAAAACTATAAAAGTCTGTTGATTTTTTTTTTTTAGTTTTATTGCAAAACTTCAATTTTCTTGCCCTCATTAATCAAATACCATAAAACTACAGTGCTGCTTTGTCTGAGTGAAGATTCAGGCAATTAAAATGATGAATGTAGATTAAAATGATGTAACTTTTGTAATTTACTTACTTGGATAACTTAAGCTTTGGGCAGTGTTAGGAATGGAAAGCTGACATGAATCTGTCAATTTGCAGATTAAGGTACAGTTGTACTTTACACTTAGAATTCACTTGTAAAAAGTTGGTTTGCAGGAGAAAAGTGACAGTATAGATTTTGCTTCCTTAATGTATTATTTTCACCCTTTCAGTAATATCAATCTAAAAAAAAAAAATTAAAAAAACCAGACTTTAAAACTGTGTAAACACACAAAACTACTTGAGAAATATCAAAGCAGTTTTAATTAGTGGTAGTGTGGTAATAATGAAATCGCTAATCTGACATGTAATTAGTTGTACGGTGTGTATGAGTGTTATGTGAAGCTGAATGGGCTCAGCAGGGCCCTAATACATTCTGGCCTCTCAAGGCGTTCTCTAGTGGAAAGAGGCCTGACAGAGCCATCTTTGTTCTGTTCCCTTTCTGTGGGTGGGCGATGCAAGGAGAAAGAAACATTTGTTTCACAGTAGTCACCGAAGTAAACAGGCTCTAAAAGCCTTTTTCGGTTTTAATTATGCATTGCTCCAGCACCCATCATAGCAAAGTCCAAAGGACAGGTTTTAAGCAAGCCTGATAACGCTTGACTGGTTAAAAATATATATAATTGTCAGATTAAGGGAATATTTATAAACCTAAAAATTTTGTTCATCCTCACAAGAGGGTCTTTTCTCCCTTTGAAAGGACAAGCACTTTCCTGAAGGTACCATTTATACTCAATTTATGCAGTAGTTGCATTTGATCAAGACTGGCAGACACTAGAGGTGCTAATGAGCTACCCGTAAATATTTGATCGTGTCTCCTTTCACCACAGGAACCGGACTCAAAAAAAAAAAAACAAAACCAAAAAAAACCCAAAAAAAACCAAAACCCAGAACAAAACAAAACCAAAACAACCCTCTGAAAAGATAGCATCCATTCATTAGCTGTGTGAGGGCTCATAGCAATATCAGATGACTGGCATTTCTTAATATACTGCTGTTCAAAAGAAAATTATTTTTCTAAAAGTCTTGCCAAGAGTAAGGTATATTGCCAAGACATCTTCACATTGTAGTTTATTACCAGACTTCCTAGAAGTGTAGAAAAATATATCTGTACCCCAAATAATCTGGAATATTATTCTGGTAGGTACCATAGGGACAACGAAAAGAAAATGGCCAGCTTTATTTACATTTATGACTTTGGTTTTTTTTCTGTCAGGCGAGGCAACCAGACATCTTTTCTCTGAATGAGATCTGTTTGTTCTGGAGTAAACAGAACATAGCATGTTTTGCTCACACTTGGTAAATTTAAAGTTTGCTTGAGTGATTAGAGTCCAATTATTGCCAAGCAGCAATATCCAGGTGCAGACAAATAAACATTGAAGGCAAAGCGCTTATAATCAGTTGCTGCTTATTATTGCTACAAGTCAGGCTCTAATGTTAGTGTTTATGACACATTACAGGTATCTTCTCTGAATCAGACAATTTAATCATTACTCTCCCACTGGTGCTCTAATGCTTGTATTTTTAAAATATTTTTAGTAACAAATTATTAATTTCTTATTATACTATAAGACTAATTAAGTCCTTTCTTTTCTCTTAGGACTGTACCTCTGATGTGGTCTCTGTACATCACCAGATAGTGAGAACTTTGGAAAACTTGTCCAACTGCACTGTCTCATAGTTATTTATTTATTTATTTATTTATTTATTTGCTGCAAGTATAACATGAGGCCATCAGTGACATTTGAATGGGGAATTTTCCGTGTAGATGTTGGTTTTATCTTCCTTAATAAAGCTCATCTCCAGCATAGTTGAGTAATGTCCAGCTATGTAATTTTACCTCTGCAACCTCTATCCATTTTTTTAAGCATTGACCCCAATATTGTGGGCTGGGAATCAATAGGAATATCTATATATAAAACATCTATATTTTCAAAAATGGGGCTATGCTCCCACCTTTTAATGCTTGTCCTCATTTATGACAGGTTTTACTTGTTTACAGTAGGGAGGAGCAGTGACAGCTTCTGGATTGCAAACAGGCCAGGGGTTTGTGCTTTTCAGTCCCAGATTAAAGCCAGGCAAAATGTAATGACACCAAAATGGAGCATCAATAGTGCTGGCCTTTGGTAGCTGCCACACTACAACTGAAAAAATCTCAAAAATCTGAATGATTGTGTGGTTCATTGAAGATGTGAAGGTATTAATCATATTTTTCACCTGACAGAAAATGACCTCATTTCATAGGCTTTAATTGTTGAGCTGCTGAAAACTACTCGTGTTTTGAAGACAGTGAAACACAAGTAGGCTCAGCATTTTTCAGATGTTTTCAGACACGGTAACTTTGGCACCTCAGAAAGCTGTGTCCCACATCTTTGCTATGGAAGTTCTCTGTCTGGACAGAGAAAGGCATTCACTACCAGGTGTTATACAGCCATTTCTGTTGAGATCATGCCAATCCTGGCGTGGCACGCTGTTTAGCATGATGAAGGCTAACAGAATCTGGCATTTTGTAAGGTCTTCTATCTGAAAAGAAGAACGGGGTGGTGGAAAGCAACAGCTTCCGTACAGTGAAACAGTGAAAAAATACATAGGAAATAGCAAGTTCTACTTTAAATAATGTGATATAATACCCTCAAGATATTGTTCAGCTTTTGTAGAAAGAACCTGAAGGATAATGATTAGAGATCATAAGACATCTAGGATGCTATTTCTACTCTTATTGCAGTGGGAAATGAGAAAATCCAATAGCAGTTTGCAGGGTAGCAATCAACAGTTACTGCACAAAACTCATAACTTCTAATTTCTGAGAACCCAGTTAAGAAGGGGACATATCCAAGACAAAACTCCTTTGTTATTTGCCCTCTATCCCTATACTGACAAACAGCTTGGCTTGAGGAGGTAATGACATGACAGTACACTGAAAAATTATTACTTCCAGTCAGCAAGAAAAAGCCACATTTCAGTTCTTTATCTGTTTTTGTATAAGCTGCCAGAGATGGACAAAAAAGATTTTTCCATACTATGAAACTTTTAAAAACTCAAAAAAAATTCCCATTCCATTCTCATCTTAAAGAAGTTGATATTTCAGTTTTGAGAGCCCATCCAGACATTATTTTGAATGCAGTGAATTAAAAAGTTTAGCTGAAATAATTTCATATGATTTGACCTTCGCCTTTTGATTAGTTATCTTTTAACATATATATATTCTACCCAAGACACAACTGTGTGATGTAGTACTGTATGTATGCTACATATAAAATTGCATGCACTGCTAGATATTTTGCATGATAGTATTTCAAGTAGGAAAGTAATTTTCTCCTTGGAAAATGTCAAAATTTTTATTTGACAATTCCAAAGTATTTTTCAAACTTTTATTGAACTGGGAAATGTTTCTGACTTTACATTTTGACACAGAGTTTTGACTTTGTTGGGGAATTCCCAACTAGCTCTAGCAAGCATGTGGGAGGCACTTGCTGGTACAACTATGTTCAGTCTAAGCCTGATAATCTGGAAGAGGAAAGAGCACACAATGGTGACTTGACTTGGTACTTGCTGTTGAGCAAGATTTTAGCAGAGCTCAGCATAATATTGAGGGATACAACTCAAGCTTTAAAAAAGCCTCTGAGAATTTGTCTCTGAAATCCACGGGATCATGATTTTCTCATTAGTTCTGGCATTGTTGCCACAAATCCTGATAAACTATAAAGGAAGACATATAATTTAAAAGAGCTTGGACCCTAAAAGATCCTAAAATATGGAACTACAGTGAATGTAATTTAATGATAAGAAATAAGACTACTGAGATTTGGTTCATGTAGGTCTTACTTGAGGGACCATACATAGCATGGTGAGCCAGTGGAAGGCAACCTTTTATCCCTTGTGAGTCCACTGAACACACAGGGTCAAATACATCTTTCACTCAGTCACTGGAGCCCTGTCAGTTATGTCACACTCTCTCCCTGGGTGGACACCATCCATCTTTGTGTCTTACTTGGGAGTTTTAGGTAGCTCCCCCTCTAGAAAGGCTAGGCAGTGTGGTGCTAAAGGCTGAGGAGGGGTTGTGTCTTGTACTAGAACATGGTTCATGTGTTACATGAGCCACAGTACAGCAGTATCTCTTCTTAATGCTCATTTAAATGTTTGTTAATTATTGAACTAATTTAGCACATTTGTGCCTATCAGTTCCAACCTGCAGTTTATGCCCAGTCATTGCTGACTGCAGATCTGTAAGCACCAGCCTGATTCTAGATCATGGAATACAGCCTGACTCTTGAGGACTGAATTGACTCAATGTCAGCATCCATTCCTGTTCAATTTTATCACTGCAGATACCTCCATGGGTCTTAACAACAGGCTTTCAAAAATAAACTTTTAGGGCCTGAGCTTGAAAGATACAGAGCTTGTATGGATGCTCATTGCCATAAGCAAGGACCATTATGAAAGGAGAGGAAGGAGTTTGTTAAGATTTCATAGAGAATATATTTTGTCAAAATTCTCTGAATTACAGAAATTTGCTTCTAAGCATTCAAATTGTGTCTTTTAACATATTTGCAAGTTTTCATTAATTTGGAGAATTTTTATGATTGGAGATAGCTATATTTTCTATTTGTGTTTTTTTTTCTGTTTGTGCTTTGCAAAAACAGTATTCATGAGAAAAATAAATAAGGAAGTAAAAATATGCTTTTTGCTTTTGACAAATGTGGGAGCTGCAAATTACTGGTGGAAAATGAATATTTCCATCTTTGTGTGAACTTGGTGAAAAGCCAACATCTTCCACACAGCTGCAGAGGTGCAGGGCCAAATTAATTCCTGGTGCAATTCAATATACTTCTATGAAATGACATCAGTAATAGTTTAGGCCCCATGCAAAAAACCCCCAGTATATAAAATGCTTATAGTGGTAAGTGGTTGATTAAGTGTGGTAGGAATAGAAGCTGATGTAACACATATTTCATTTGAGTTGAAAGGATACCGAACCACAGAAAGAAACCAATAAGCTTCTTTTGCTTACAGCTCTTTAATTACTGATAGTCCTTGTTTAATGGTGCATACTTGCTCCATATATAGTTAAGCCTGCTCCATATACAGTTAAGTCTTCATTCCCTTTTTTTCTTACACAGGTGAAAAACTCATAGGATGTACTACTGCAGAGTTTTCCTGAAGACTTGTCACTGCAGTGTTTTAGACTGTAAAGCGTCTACCAAGTCATTCTCTGGTCCATTGCATCTCCTCTTTAATCAGAGACACCTGGAGTTACACAGAAGTGGCTGCTATTACACCCCACCTGGGATATAAAGCCTTGTTTCCCTTCTGAAAGAACATACAGGAGAGGAGACTTGCACATACTTATGTTGTGTCCCACCCTATAACAAAGCTCTTTACAAACTGGTTGAGTATTGTCAGATTTACCTTTAATTCTGTTCTAAGATTGTATGATTCTTTACTCTCTCTAGAGTGTAGAAGTAATAAATGAAGTGGTTAAAATCCATTCACTTTTGCTTTCTATGGTGGACAAGTACAGCATGATGGTACTGAGGGAAGAGTGGTTGTTTAATCTGGAGAAGAGGAGGCTCAGGGGAGATCTTATTGCTGTCTACAGCTACCTAACAGGAGGTTGTAGGCAGATGGATATTGGCCTCTTCTCCCAAGTAACTGATTATAGGATAAGAGGAAATGGCTTCAGCTTGTACCTGGGCAGATTTAGATAGGATAGTAGGAAAGATTTCTTCATGGACATGAAGATGCTGCAATTGCCTCTGAACATGAGGTGCATCTATTGGCCTACAAGGCATATATGAATTCATATGCCACAGTGTTCCAAGGAACATTTTGAGGTGGGGCTGGTAACAAGTGTTTCATTTGGACAAAGCTCACTTTTTTTCTGTTGTCCTATTTTGCGTGGCTGTATTATATTATCACATCTAAGGAAGTGGTATTTAAAGGTGTAGCATAGATGCTACCCCAGCAACTACACAAGCTTCACACTCACAGCAAACTGGCATGGTCCATACAAATCCCAGTGCTTGTTTCATATCAGCCAGTCTATCAGAAATTACTTAATTTTACTGTATCTTGTGGAGTTTACAAGGTATTTCAAAGGCAACTGCCAAGAGCAACCAACTCTCCTTTCTCACTTACAGTTCTCAGGATTACTGTCTCGTCCTTTAAGTTTTCTTCCATACAATATGGGATAACTAAAACTAAGATTTTCACTTCATATATACCTTTCCAAAAATACCACGCTTATTGAAATCCAAATTTTGTTCTCTTTGAGGGTTCCAATGTTTCCAATTAGAACTGAGTTTATTACTCTAATAGCTTTTATTCATATTAGAATACCAGTAAGGCATAGAAAATTAGTTTTATGGTTTTTCTTTTTCAGCATGCTTGGAGACTGTGGATCCATTTTAGGCAGCACTAATTAAATTCCATCATTAACTCACAAAGGCTTTTTAGACCTTTACTTTGTCCCTTGGAAGTGAGTTTACATGTAGAAAATTCATTTCACAAGTAATAATTTTTAAAGCACACCAAAAGGTATTAATAATTATAATTATTTTATATTGGACCTTAGTGACATGGCACAGATGGCTTTGATGTTTAATCAGTAGCTGTGCTTCCCAGATTATTTTCATTAGTGATTAACCTTGACTTATTATGTAACAGAAGAACATAAGACAGATTCTGAGAGAGTTTCCTTTGCTATAGCTGCATTTGCTGTGAAATTTTGCCTCATTTTCAAATAAAAGTATATGCAAAGCTGATCACTTCTTATGAATGATCACACATGGACTATCACTCATTATACCAGTCCATAAATAAAAATGTGGCATTTGTGTATCCAAATTAGATGCTGCTGAGCAGTCAGCCAGTGCTTATGTAAAATGTTTAATGGGAATATATATATATTTTTTATATAAGGACCACAGAGATTCATCCTTTTTGGAAAAAAAAACCAAACAATTGATATGCTAAACTGCGCAAGTTACAAGGCCTGTGTTATAGCCAGTATGGATTGATGTCTTCCTAGATTGATGTCTTCCTTTTGCATTGCTTTTCAGATTTAAAAAACCAAAATTAATAATTAAAAGAAAAAAAGAGTAAGACATCCAAGGTACTGCAATACTCCCTAATTACAACAAAAAACACCTGTCAATGGACTTCTTTCTCTGCTGCTCTGAGATTATCTGTGAGACTGAGTCAGGACAAAAATGCTTAGAGGATGAAAAGCAGGTGTCAGAGAGAAAATGATAAGGTACATTTTTTCAGAATAATGTTAAATGTCATGCAAGAAAGTATCATGTGCCTTACAGTGCAAAATGTTTGTTTAACTCAGAATTCAAGGCTTTAGCCCTGAAACTTAATTTATTGTGTTTTGAGGACTGTTCATTCTCTACAACATTGTTGTGTTCAAGATGGACTCCTGGATCACAAGGTAGAACTGTCTGATTTCAGTACTAGAGGATGTCTAAAAGCTGAGTGTTCTGCTCCCCTTCACCCCTCAGGAACAGAATGATGCCACGAAAGAAATTGCTAGCTGTCTCTATACCCATAAGCAAAAACAGAGGCACTTAGAGAAGGCTATATAGCAACCATATTTCTCAAAAAAACCATTATAGTAACTCAAGGTATTGAACTTTTAGGTTATCATTTAGTCTAAAGTCACTGTTCTTAGTAATGTGGTTGAGGACCAGCACAAGCATAATTTATTGTCATTCACAAGATGTCAGTAGCACCAATCAAACTTGAATCCAAGTCATGGTACAGAAACATCACATCCATGCTTATTCATTACAGATAAGGTACTCCATAACCTTTCTCTTTGTTTGGCAACTGAATAAAAGCATCCCAGTCCATAAGTGGCAGAAGAGGTTCAATGGAAATATCTTTTCTTCCTTGCTTTCATAAAAGTGCAATGGGTTGCTTTGCTGTCATATTCATACCAACAGAAAACTTCCAATTCTCTCAGTGTTCAAAATCTAAATAGAGAAGACAGATTTTGGAAAAACACAGATTAAGACAAAAGCAGTGGGCATCTACCTCTTCATGACCCCTTTGTGAACTTTAGTTTGTACCTTGCTTAACAAGGACTTCTAGCACTTTTTCACTGCCTAGCCAAAACTATTACTGAGATTAAAACTAGCAAGTTACAGATGAATTCAGGGATAGCTCTCACAATAATTTGCTTACTCTTGTATCTTCCCATTGTTCAGAGTATCTTCCTTGAGTCTCCTAAATTGCTTCCCCATTTAATAGGACCTTTTGGCCTTTTAGAGGCTGCTCAATGTCCTAACACTTTGTCCACCAAAACATTTCTACCTTCCATCTGCTGTTTTGCAGTCTGTGTCTGAACTGATGTTTGGCACTACTGTCTTACATAGCAGACTTCAGGGCCTGAGTGTTTCATTTTAGTGTATTTGGAATGGCACAAGACACCTTGGGAAGAACTTCAAATAATCAAGGAAGCAGTGGACTTCCTGCTTGACAACAAAGGTCAATTATGAACACATCTTAGGGTTCACTTTTCATCCAGCAGAATTATGATCCATGGTTTAAAGTCCCTTTCTGATTTTTACAGTTCTCCCTGAGACTGATCCTACCTCTTTCAGCATTTATGTTTTCCTCTCTGTCTCATGAAGACACAACCTTCATGACAGAGCCAATCCATTAAAATCAAAAGAACAGGACGGGAAAGTAGTAAAAACGAGAGCTTGAGTCATAAAAAACCATAAGCTTGCGCATCTTGAGAAGCAAATACAAAACTTTCTGGTTGGCTTTCATTTACTTTGTGATCAATAAATATAGTCAACATCTTTTGGTTTTTCCTTTTCCCCCCCTGTATCTTCTTTATATACTTTACCTTTTGTGTGTGAATTCATCATATTCCAGGATGTGACTAGAGGAACTTCAAACAGAAAACTGAGAAGACTAGTGAGTGTTCTAACTTTAGAAGTTTAGATTAGATGTGAGTTAATACTTCAATCTATGCTCATACACTGTCTCTCTACACTTCATAATTACCTAGACAATCCATCATTTATCTGCAGATCTCACACAGGTGAGGCAGCCTTGAAGAAGAGTATCTTTGTTCGATTTGATTATGAAGCCAAACACTCAATTGGGTGCAGGAACAGGATCTTACAACACAGCCATTGAAATGTTTGGGCTAAATAAGATTGGATTTAAAGCCCTAGGTGCTTCAAAGATTCAAATGTTAAAGGCAAGTTGTCACAACTTGCATTGTCCTTGGTTTCCTAAAGCTCTAAACACTTATAAATGTGTAATCCTTCCTGGTAAACATGACATTTGGCACCTAAAACCCCTCCAGAAATGGTGTGTAGTGATTCTGCCACTTCATTTGAGATCTATTTTTCACTGTAAAGAGCACAGCATTTTTTATTAGGATGCAATCTTACATCTAAAGAGACAATCATAAGTTAAAGCAAGCAAAACACACATATGGACTAACCATATGGATGACAATACCAATTAGTAGAGATTCTGTGGGGGGTTTTTTTATATTTTGAGCACAGGGTGAGACCTGCCTTTTTCCAGCAAGTGGCAAATTTGAATGTGAAATGTCATTAGTGCTGTTTTTCACTAATACAATTTCTTTTCTGAATAACAAAAAACACATCAGTGTTATTTTTAATAAAAAACCCACCCTTTAATTTACATACATTTAGGGTGAAGTAAATGAAAATGCATTATGTTACCACTGTGCTATTGAATAATGAGCCTATAGGGTTCTAAATGGGAAGGAAAGTTGTTTTTCAAGCCTTGTACCCACTGTTCCCTTTACAAAGGCGCCATTGTGACCAGGATACATGAACTGGGTTTCTAACAGTAAAGATCCACCTTCTGGCAGAGAGACTGGGAAATAAAGCACCCCAGTAAGCCACCACTTCAGCAGGAGAAGCTGAACTAACGAAGGAAGGACAGGTGGAACTGGTCCCTTGGCCTTTCAGTGACATTTACAGCCTCTCTGCAAGGACATGCTCTTTTCTTTCTGTTTCTATTTTCTCCAGTTAATCAGGTGACTTGAAAAGAAGCTAGATAAGGGTATTGTTTGCACTGACAACATCCTGATGATACTGTCAGAGGAGATCACAGGAAAATGTTCCCTTTTTGAACCAATAGAGTCATTAGGGAGAGTACTCATCACTTGAGTGCATCTAGGTTAATTACCACAGAAAATCTGGAACTGGCAGCTATAATTTTTCTGAAGAAAGTACTGCTATTTTTACTCCTAACGCTACAGAATGTCTCTTAAAGTACCTCGTAGGACCCCATTTTACAGTTCAATGGTAAAATAATTTTAGAAATGTAGCTTTCTGGCTGAAATTAGTGGGACACTATCCATAGAAATTTAAGGAAAGTACAAACTGCGAGTTATGTACTAGATGAATGAAATTCAACTCTGTTTGCCAGGACTGATTACTCTCCTTCCCATAAATGAGCAAGCATATTTCTCTATTGCAGTGTCACTTTGGAAAAGAGAAAAGTGTCAGGTTGAGATGAATGACTTATTGCTGCACAGATGTAGCAAACTGTCACATGCCTGATTCTGTTTGCTATGGTACATTATGGCACAGATTAGCCAAAAACCCTGCAGCATGAGACAAACACAGAATGCTGTTTTTGGATCAGCATCAAAGCACATGCAGTGGATGCCTTTTTAGGAAAACAGAGACGTGGTGTAGTTTTAACTCACCCAGTATTCAATGAATGCTTACAAACCCTAGCAGTGTTCATGATTTTTAAAAAGCCTCAAACAATAAAAGGAAGTTGTTTGAGTGTGCTGAATACTTATTCAACTAATAATTCTTGGAGTATTTAGACTGCTGCCTGTTCTCTAAGGATCAGAATACTGAGTGCTTTTTTCAGCCTAATTTTTGCTTTTCAAAAATTATTTGTGGCCAGGAATGCTTTGTGGTGTTTGGCTATCTCTGATGCAAAAGGCATGTAACTTGTCTATCATGTCTAACAGGTTATCAAGCCAGAGCAGGCAGAGAAACTTGGAAAGTTGCTTACATCCACTAGCATAAACAGGACCCAAATGGAAACTTGTTATCATGGGTTCAGTCTGTGGACAGTTAAATGGTTCATGCAATGAATCTCATGTACTATTCTCTCCTTTCAATTCACCTCTTTGCCTTGGTAAAATTATGAGAATATACACGGTAAGATATTCTTGAGAACTGTTTTGATTCTGTGATAGTTACTCGGGAATTCAGTAACAGATTTCCTGTTTGATGTTAATAGTTTTCTATAAAAGGTAAATTATTTGGATGCACTGTCTTCTGCAAGCAGCTACCACATATAAATTATGAATACTTTGACCCATTCTATTTAAGTTGAACTGAGGAAATGAAGTTTTCAACAGATGAAATCCTGTCAAGTTTCTTGAAAATTGACAGCCATGGTAAGGAGATATACACCAGCTGAAACATATTATTAGACTTCATAGAGTCTCCACAGATCAGAAGAAATTGAGCCTAGGTTTTACAAACACTGCCTGGTCACAAAACAACTCTTTTTTTTTTTTTTTTTTTTTTTTTTTCAGAAAATTTTGGTTTAGACCCTTTTCTAAATCCATGAGAGAATGAGGTGACAATAACTGTTTCAGTGGGAAAAAAAATATTTCTGTTTTCCAAAGCAAACATTTTAGTAATTGCCCCTCATTTATTTGTATTTTCTAATTTGCTTTACATACTACAGGGAATCCTGCAATTACCCATAGAATGTACTGTCTGTACCTTCCTGATTGAACTGCCACCTCCCCTACACTTCGTTAGAGCTGTCATTCACTGCAGCTCTGATTCAGACTCGAGGGAATAGCCTTGACACAATGCACTGAAGGCAATATTTGCAGAGAAAAGGGATAATCGCTGAACAGCAGCCTATCTCCATGTTTCCATGTCCCATGACCTCTTTTCTCCCTAGCCTTGGCATAAGAACTTAGTATAACTCCCTAGGACTCTGCTGTCCCCTTTGATGATCTCTTACCCTCAGGCACAGTTTGGAAGTACTTCTGACAGGTTAATATGTTTCACATGATGAGAGCAGCGATATATCACAGTCTGTTTCTACTAAGGTTTCAGAGAAAGCTTGAGTGAAGTCTTTTTCTGCTAATATTTGCATCATTACCTCTGACTGCACACATGCCCAGTAAAATAAACTTAAAAATGGAACTTAATATGTCTTTTTTTTTTTCTTCTTTTTCTCTCCTCTCGGATTATTATTCATTCTTAATGATATTACTTTTCCCTCAGACTCAGTTCGGTTTTCTAAAATCTCATTTTCACATCATTTTAGGAAAAATATTTAATGCAATCCTACCCTTAGATTCAACTGTCCTTAAAAAAAATCAGTTTCCTTTGTGGTGTCCAGCTGCAGGATCTTTCTTCAATTAGATGCCAGTATGAAAGAAAGAAAAGTTGTCAAAGCACAGATGAAAACCTAAATTGCATAAAATACTGGTGAGTTTACCAAAGTCACAACTCGACATTTACAATCTGGGGTTTTTAGCATTATGCTAATAGGGCTGTGTTTTATTTATGCAGTATTATAGATTTCCATGATGCTTTGTAAAGAAAATATCTAAAAAGTTACTGCTCGTTAGTGCATTTTTCTGCATCAGGCACAATACATCACTCCACAAGGGATTGTATATGAGAAGGGGAACACTATAACAGGGGAAAATTATCTAAACCCTCAAATTCTTACCTAAAACATGCTATTTTCATTTAACAAGTGAAAAATGTCTACAGAATCCCCAGCCTTGGGGAGGGAAATTGTACATCTGCCTTCATCTAGTTACCAAAAATTATTTGCAAGTGATCACTACACTGCTTTTGCTTGACATGTGGCTTTCAAAAAATGTCAGCTGATGATACTGACTACAGCTATGGCATGGCAAGGATTCAATAAAATTGAAGGTTCATGAAGTTGTTACGTTCATATCATAATTACCTACATCAGCTGAATGTGGCTTGTGTGTCAGCTCTTTGGTGGAGCTCTGCTTGTGGCACTATATATGTGAGCTAGAGATGTGTCCCCTTCCTTAGGTCAAGACTATAACTAAGCTAAAGAACTACATAAATGTAAACTTTGCAGGTTGCTGCTTACTCTGCATTGTTCGTGTGTTACCTATTCATATCTTACCTACTCTGACTTTCTCCACTTTGTCAAAAGATCAAAAAGTCTAGTAAAACAGATTTGCTGGGAAATCAGTCAGTATATGAGACAAGTTTAGGGAAGAGGGAGAAGGGAAGTGTTATTATCGTCTTGCTTTTTTTCCTTAAAAGAAAGAATTCAAAAGAGGCAGTATAGAAATAAAGAAGGAAGCTAAAACCAGCCAAAAACAAACCCCATAAATTTTCTGGCTGAACCTCAGAAATCCACAGTGGAAATCCTTCTGAATGCTGCAGCTGGGCTTCTTGGACAGGCAGCATAACTCCCACGATGCACAGCAACCTCATCAGTCAGGGACTGACTGTTGTGCACTGCAGGAAGCCCCTGGCCACAGAGCTTCTAGGAGCAGCTACTGGGACCAGTCTACAGGGCAGGTACACCTTCCATAAAGCATCTCACAGGTGTATTTTAGTGTTAAGTACAGTAAAATTATGTTATACAACTGCAAATAAAAAGGGAAATACCAACACATTGTGGGCATCTTCATGTGTATCTTTAGACAAATTTAGTTCAAGTTAAAGGCACAGTTTTATGAAAAATTTACACTGGTGAAAAGCTGGTCACATTTAAAAGAGTTTGACTGGCCAACACTACATTCCTTTTACTTCCAAATGCACCTCTGCCAAATACAAGCTCATTTTGCCAATGCAGTATTTTTTTCTGTGTACTCTTCAGCCTGCCAGAAATTAACATTGCAAAGAGAGGTGAGACAGGTCAAAAGCCTATAATGCCTAGTACCATAAAGGCTATACGTAATTTTTTTAAACTTGTAACAGCTTCTGTGTGATTGCTGCACACAGTGTAATTTGTTTATTTTACTGACCTTTAAGTGTTTCAGTAAAAGTAACAATTTGATTTCCTTGCCATTCAGCACAGATCTCTCATTTTCATAATTCTTATAATAATGGAAGTAATTAAAGCATTTTAATTTTTGAATTAGTTCTTATGAACTTCTAGGTCCTTTTCAAGGAAGTAAAAAGTGAAACAAATTTGAGGCAATCTATCCCCTATTACACACCCTTCTTGTTATCTTACCATAGCAATGGTTAGACAACAATATGTTTCTGGACATTATCAAAATCTTCTGAGAATGATAAAATAAATCTCTGATACAATCTCAACTACTTATTCAGTTTGACTTTATTTATTTATTTATTTATTTATTTATTTATTTATGGTGTTTCAAGAAGCTGACTAGAAAGTCTTAAAAATATATCGTTAAGTCTATGTATGCATTTTGATTTAGGGTATTTTTATAATGAGTTCTCTTTGTGGCCTTTCTGATTTTTGGCATAGGAAAACCAGGCCCTACAATGCTCCCTTTAATACCGGTTTTCAACTGAAATTACTGGAAGTTGTCACCACTGAAGCCCAGTCAGAGCCCTTGTAATTGTATAACTGAAAGAGGCGTACGTGTCCCACATAGCAGCAGGTTACCTAGGAGAGATGGTAGCAAAACAATAATTATATGTATCAGTTACTGAGTTATGTTATTGAGATTCATTAGTAGAAACAATATGTACGGGATATTCCTAATTATTCCTTTAGTTTGGCAGCATCTTTAAAGCCCTGGCAGAAATCTGTGTTTCCCTCTTCTTAGCCCCTGTCAACTTCCACCGACATGTTTTTGAATAGAACCACTCTAATTTAGTGTATTTGGCCGATGGTATTCTTATGTCTTCCAAGGTGACTATAGATGTTTTCTGTTTAATAGTATATGAGAACATATTACCTATAAATTTCTTCCAAAATTTTATAATAGCTTGATTTTTACATATTTTAAAGTTAATGAGATAATTAACATTTTCATTCTATCCTGAAAGTATGGACACTTCAAAGCAAAGGTAACATTTATTATGTCTGCTTCATTTCTTAATTGTGTTGAAAAGTAGGAACTCACTTTATCAAAGGCTAATTTGCTGTAAAGTTTATCTTCGGGGTACTTCAGATAAAACCCCTTCCTACAATAAGATATGAGAGGACTATTCTCTTCCTAAAGTATTGTTGGAAACACATCACCACCAGTACTGCTGACCAGTCAAGTTCCCTTTGACTTCTACTGAGGTTGGCAGTATGTTGTCTTTTATGCTCAACTTGTCAGTAATTATTGCATAATTTATTTTCGAGTTGCTCAAGAGACCTTGAAATTTGGAAGTTCTCAGAAACAGCAAGGCGAACTAGTATAATAGAGATTCTTTTCCCAGAACCTGTTCAACAGGTGGAGCTGTACGCTGCAAAATAGAGTTGACAAATTAAATCCTTATGATAAGATGTTTGTTGATCATTTTTAAAGTTAGAGAATAATATACCTGTATCAAACACATATTTTTTCAAATTCTAGGAAGAGTATTTCTACAGTCATTGTAAATTGGGTAAAGACAAATAAATCTCAGAAACATTTGTTTTGATTTTCAGTGTGTGTGATTGGTGGACAGAAGTCCAGTAAGCTTTGCTCCACTCGTCCTTAGAAACTTAAGATGTAATAAATGGAGCTGGGAGATCTTGGATGCCACACAGCTGGTGCTCAGCATTGTATTACTAGTAAAGCATAAAGCTACATCAAATATTTATTAATCAGGACTCTTTATGACATTTCTTCTTGTTATTAGTGCAAGCAGTTTGGGTGACAGAAAACCCACAAAAGACAATCTAATGAAAGTGAGGAAATGCTATAGAATGTACTAAAAAGCATCCTTCTTTTTCTGTCTCTTTCCTTCATTGCCAGTTCTGAGCAGTGCCCCTTTGAATGACAAGAGCAAGACCTCTGTTCAGCTGCAGGTGTCAATTGTCCTTCTCCCCTGCCCAGAAAGGGGCACTATTTTCTTGAATTTTCTGATTCTGTTAGAACACACTGAAACACAGCTTTGGAAAATGAGTGAGCTGTACTGATATTCCTCATTAATTCATATCTACTGTTACTGGTACTTGAGAAGGTATTTGATTTTCTCATGTCAGAGGACAGAGTATGCATGATCTAGTGCCATCCTCAGTTTCCACCCCTCTTACAGAGATAAAGGTATTATTTCAGTAGCAGGAGATACCAAAGACTTACTGTGACACATAAAAGTATAAATAAGGGATAAATATATCTATCAGGGAAAAGGGAGTTATTTATCATTTGTTCTTTGAGAGTATCATACCAGTGTCATACTACATCTGTTTACAAAAATACTCATAAATGTTATCAAGCAGTAAAATGGTGGCTACTAAAGGAGTATTTTATTCACAACCAGAATATTTTTGTATCATAAATAAGCTGCCACTGTTCAACCTTTTAGGAATTTTTCTTCACTTCATTAGTAATTTCCCCCCCCTTCATTATTGCAGACTATGTCAGATTTTCTTGCCTCTCCTCGGGCTAAAGGAACTTGCGCCAGATTTCTTGGTAATGCATTCTACCCAACAGGACAAAGGTGCAGAACTATGTCTTATAAGTTAATATTCTTAATTAGCTACCTTTATTAGGTTAGGTACTTACCTAATCTTTAGAATTGTATTAGTTGATGCCACAGCTGCAAGGCTTTACTCATGCTGTGCAAGGTATTACAGTTGCATTAAGAGGGCCAGTGCTTCTCTTTTCCCTATAACTTTGGATTTCTAGACTTGCACAGTTTGGGGGTTTTGTGTTACTTCTCATTTTTATCTTACAACGCCAAGCTTTATTTTACCTGTAAAGGCCCTGTGTGATATCTGTGTAAGCACACAGAAACCCAAAATCCAGCCGTAAACTGCCTAAGGCTCAGGCAGGCAGTGATAATGACCAGGTAGATGATGGAGTGCTGCAGCTGAGTGACAAGAGTTCTTGCATGCATGAAGGTGGTTTGTTGTGCACTAGAGAGGAACAGTTTCCAGATGCTTCCTCTGAGCTTGCTTGGAAGAGTTTTGCTGTGGGCTGCACTAACCTATAACAACTGACCATCAAGTAGGACTAAAACACTCATCCCTGTCCAACAGATCATTTGAATGGTTTAATATAGGGCTTCATGAAATATTAAATGAGTAGGTATGAAGAGGAGGGAGAGAGAGAAGTAGAAGATATGGCATAAACTAGGAAGGGAAATCCAAGGCACTGGCCAGATGGACCAAGAGAAATATTGAGAGAGATTTGATTTGGTCTGGGAAATCATCAAAATGGCACTAAGTCTGTTAGAGAGACATCTGTTTTCAAAAACTCCACCTCTCCTGACTTGGGGAGAGCAGATTTAGATCAATCTGTGTGACAGGTAAAAGATTGCATCCAAGAAATGCTGGACTTAGTCTCACACAATTTCTGACTCTGTTAAAATAAGTATTTGCACACATCTGTCCTCGTCTCCCATGTAATGACAGTTCATAGTGGGTTTGCCCAAGATTAGATGGGAGTAACTGTGTCATCCAGGAGTGAAATGAGCCACTCCTCTGGTTCCCAGATACCTTCCTATTCAGTTGTGACATCTTGTAATGTGATTTCTCATCATGAATACGTATTTAAATGGTTAACATGGGGTAAACTAGCTGTATGATTAGCAAGTCCCTGCTGAAGATGGGTTTGCTTTTTAGCTGTAACTAAAATAATAAGCTTCCAGAACATTATTTTGAGTTGAAGAGAATGACTAAGGACACTTAGTTAAAAAAAGATTTATCTCAACAGTAGAGAAACACTAATATTTCTTTCACATTTTCTTTAAATTTGTCAGGTTTTTGACCAATTTGTCCTTCAAAACAAAAGTACCTAGAGGTTTACTTCTCCTTTGACCAGCAATTTCATATGGTTCCCTGGAACAAAACTGTAAAATTTACTCAGCTGATTTTTTTTTTCTCATTTTTTCTGGGTAATTTATTAGTAAAATACATTTGCTGTCATAATGTCTGATCTTCACTTTCTATGATTCCAAGTTCTTTGAAATGAAATGATCACCCAAAATAAGTTTTAAAAACTGCAATGAAATTATAGGCTGGTTCACACCAACTGAGTATATGGACTAGTCTTGATTTTTAAAAAGATCTGTTTTAGTGAGTTTCTGTTGGCATCTCTCAATATAAATAGAAAAAATCCACTGAACTGTGCAACTTGAGATTGCAAATCAAAACAATACTGATATAAAAATGAACTAATACCAACTTTTGCAGGACTGGCAGGTATATGAATGAAACTATAAAAATATCTTGTGAATCTGAACAGAAAATTTTAAATGT
The DNA here is from genome assembly GCA_013397935.1 of Dasyornis broadbenti. NCBI lineage: Eukaryota > Metazoa > Chordata > Aves > Passeriformes > Dasyornithidae > Dasyornis > Dasyornis broadbenti. The sequence continues at coordinate 91,581 of VZRN01001378.1, forward strand.
TTCAGAGATGCTGTAGAAAAAATAATTCTGACTTTTCGGGATTTGTCTTTTTTTTTTTTTGTGGCTGAAGCTGTTAATTGGATGCAAGTTGCATGTACACTTGATTTGTCAGAAACTCTTTTTTCAGAGTAATTGTTATTTTTTGGTCATGAAAGTGATTTGTTGCTTCAAAAATTGCTAAAAAAATCTTATCCATTGCTCTTTTTAAGAATGTCATACTCATTCATTTGAAATTAGTTAAATTCTGGGCAAGAACTTGGATTTTCATGTATAAGGTTGGACAGGGAATGAAATAAAATCAAATGAAAGATGATGTCTCTTTTATTTTTTTATTGAATCATCAGACTGTTTTTCCAGAATTAAGAACTTTGCTTATTACTAGATTCTATTGTGGATAGTGATCACCTACACTAATAGGGGTTTTTAATTATCATTTCAGAGTGAAATGAGCATTCATTATAGTACAAAATAGGAGGAAAAAAAATCACTGAGTAACATTTTTTTAAAAAAAAACTGATTAGCTTAAAAGTTACACCCATCACAATAACAAAAAGTAGCATGGAGAACACATTTGAGTTCTAACACATATGGTATTAATCTCATGTAATGAGCTTTGCTTCAGTTGGCGGGAGAAACTACACTAAATAGATGCTAAGCTACAATGGGCTTCCTAAAAAATCATGGCACTTGACTTTAATTTGTCCTCTGCATCAGTTTCTTATATTTAAGAATGCTTATTATTATGTCTTCTTGCTGTGCTCTCCTCAGTTCCATGCTACTAATTGGTTGTGAGTGAGTCTGGTGTTCTCTAATACATCTTCCTCTGCTGCCACTAAGTCTGCTGGAATTGCCACCACCCACTGTCCTCCCAGTACTGTAACAACTACACTTATTACACCATACAATAACTCTTTTGTAGTATTTTCCAGTAATCTCTCAAAAACCAAAAGATATTCTTGATAAGGTTTTGGCATTAGTATTCATATTATATGCCTGATATTTTATATGCTAAAATTACAATTAGCTAAGTAATTTTTTCACCTCTGTGTTTATCAGGTTTGAATTTCGTTAATGCTAGAATATAAGGTTTTTTGCTGTATCCACCGATGTTCATATATGTGGACATGAGTGCTCTGCCATGCATCTAGGGACATCCATGCATGTGTGTATTGAACAGAGTCTTCTTGTAGGCAATAAATGCATCTTTGAATACGTATTGGTGTGGCCAGATGCAGAGAGATATATGGTCACCTGTCTGTTTTTCAAGCTGGCCATGTTCCCAGAGGGGTTTATCAGCTCGGGCATGGTGCCATGCTTGCACAGCTATACAAGCCATGGGCCAGAGCCTGTTCACACGCAGCCACCTGAGAGCAAGAGCAAGACAAGGCAAATTTGTACATCCAAATGTACCCCAAAATCCTCTCAAAAAACATTGTTTGTGGGTTCCTTCCTTTTCTTCTGGTTGTATCAGGTACCAGACTGACAGAATTTCCTGCTTTTGTAACTGAGTCGTAAGACTTGACACTTGACACGGGGAAAAAAGAGTAAATTCTAGGTCTGAAGGTAAGATAGATTTCTTCCTACATCTTTAACTTAAGCCTGTTTTCCTTGCTGACAAATATTGGGGAGAACTAGTGTTGTCTACTCTGAGCTGTTGTGTCTTTTTGCCGCTTTCCCCTTCAGCTATTTCCTGTAGGACCCATTTTCTCAGATAATTCAAAAGATCAAATTAATGCTCTGGGGATCTGGAGCTCCCAGCTAACCCTGAATCTATTTCAGCTGTTTTGGCGGGCAGCTGTGATCAAAGCTAATAGCCTTGTAAGACAGTGATCATTGCCATCATGATGAAAATCAGGAAGGGATACCATGTGCAGTCCCATATGTGCCACAGGACATTAGAGTCCATTAGAATCACAGAATATTCTGAATTGGAAGGGACCCACAAGCATCATCAAGTCCAATTCTTAAGTGAATGGCCCATCCAGGGGTCAAATCAGCAACCTAGGTTTTATCAATTCTCTCACCATCAATGAAGTTGGGGGACTGATCTTTTATTAAGAATTGGAGAAGTGCCATTCTAAAATCACTTGTTTTGTAAGAAGATGAGCAAGAAAGTGGTCAGTTTGGGCAGTTTGAAACAATTTTGGTTTAACATCTGAGGAGAAGGTGCTTAGAATTAATATTGCAGTATTGATTTGCATGCAGTGTTGTTCTGTGTCACTTCCAAACCATTTTTAGAACTGGCCAGAACTTCTCATTTGGTTTTCATGGGGGATGTTTATCCTTGCTAAGATTTCCTGTTAGCATGGATTAGAATAATGCCAAAACTTCCTTCTGCAAATGTTTTTGAGATATTTAGAGTATTTATTGAAATATTTTCTTGGATAAGAATGAAACATGGAATCCTTAATAAAATGAAACATTTCTATTCATTTCTATTAAAGAATATGTTCCCATGAAACACTTCTGTGCTTTCTGATGTATTTCTAGCAATGTTGACCAGTTACAGTCATTGATGAAAAGATAGCTTTACTGTAATCACTTCTGGTTCCTTGGGTTTACACATATCCCCACCACACAGAATTAAATTAGGTACCTGTCTGTTGAAATCTGTTGTTCCACTAGATCTAGCGACCTGAAAAAGAATTTTTATTCTTCTCAGGTGCATCACTGGGTGTTTAAATGATGGAAAGGATTATGTTCTACATATATCCATAAAACATGCTTCTTTAACAATATGACTTCTTTGTCAGTATATAAGTTTCTTCACAGCTTTCTAATACATTTCTTTTTTCTTTTTTTTTTTTTTCATCAGTTAACACAAATAGTCTATAATGGCAGAGAACATGCAAAGTATGATACCAAGAACATACAAGGCATTTATTTTTTCTCACTGAAGGAGAGTCTTTAATGTGATATTTTTGTGTGCTAAGTACTCCACATAGTCTGGGTCTATTGTATTCTCTTAAAATACTCCTTCTCCTTCTCCTTCTCCTTCTCCTTCTCCTTCTCCTTCTCCTTCTCCTTCTCCTTCTCCTTCTCCTTCTCCTTCTCCTTCTCCTTCTCCTTCTCCTTCTCCTTCTCCTTCTCCTTCTCCTTCTCCTTCTCCTTCTCCTTCTCCTTCTCCTTCTCCTTCTGTGTTGACATTTTTGCTGGGGAACACATTCCTGAATATCCCTCATTTAGCTCTCATGGTTACAAGAACCTTTCAGCCACTAAGTGGAATCTCTGAAAAAAAGTTACTCAGTTCATTTTTTCCAACTTACTGTACAGAAGATTGTAGGAATGACTCTTAGCACCTTCCGTCTTACAGGACGCTGATAGAAACATACACTTAACAAAATTATACAAGTAATGGTCTGAAAGTTGGTAGAACTATTCACATGCTTAGGCAAGCAAGTTCTTTCATTGAACTGAGGCTTATGAAATTGCCGTTACACAGCATAGCAGTGTATAAACCCTTCCTTTCCAATGGGTCATTTATAATTCCTTGTATACAATCTTTAAATATTTTACTTCTATAGGTGATATTTGGTATCCTTCTTCACAATTCAGGAGACAGATTTTTTTCTAATTTACCCTCTTAAGAATGAAAGAGACAGGAACAAAAAGCCTTTTTCTCTTCTGAAATCATCTCTGGCATTGTCCTTTGAACTGCTGTGGCACATATGTGTGATAAATTGCATAAATTAGCAATGCTGTCCCTTCTTGGTGGCTACCTCATTTTGTAACTGTCTGTGACCAACCTCTGACCAGGGAGTGGATGTTAACAACCCAGAGCTCTGAGTGTCTGTGCCAGCTCTGTTCTTTACCTGTACCAAGAACATATCTTGCCCTGTCTTATTCCTGCAGCTGATTGACAAGAGTATTTCCTTCTTTCTAGCTGAGGAAGTGGTAGAGGACTTTTCAGGTTCCAAAAGAGTCTGAATCACCAGCATTCAAGGTACTAATTCATGCACTAATGGGTTGATTGTCCCCAAAAGTTCATGTTCTTCCACTTGCAGACCTTGTGTTGCACGTTCTGTGAGGTCACCCAAGAGCAGGAACTGACATAAAGTTGTTCAGGCCACTCATGGTTATGCACTGAATTTAACAGGTTAACAGCTTGATCATCCTGGTGTCATCATGCAGTACCTGCAGAAGGACTGCATCTGACCAATGTCAGTATGTCATCATCAGCTATCAGCCCTGCATAGGCACGCTAAGCTGGATGCTGCAAAAACTCACGCTCTCATTAGCATCAAATATTTCTGAGATGCCTCCATCTCCCAGCAGATTCACCTAGTACTGGTTACACACAGGCCATATTTTCTAAATTATTTTGCAGGCAGGATGGCTATAGGTTTTCTTTTGCTGTGGAAATTTGAATTCTGAGATATTGTGAAAATTGAAATTTGCAAGGATGAATTCAACTGCCCGCCATGGACCTCTAATGTTATGTACTTTAGGTGCCTGAGATATTGGCCAAGATGCTTGCAGTAGGCTATCAGATGTAACTTGGCTCCTGTAGGTGATCTCTGCCATTTTAGAATGGCATTTGGAGGCTAAGGTGGATCTCAAAGGAGGATCATGTTTGTTGGTCATATCTTCTCTCAGTGATTCCAAGAACAGAGGCTCTGGTTGTAATTCCATACTGTAATATGCCCACGGCAGTGCAGGCTGCTTTAGGACTAGAAGTATTCCAGCCTGTATATTATTTTGCTTTGTGCTCTCCTCCACATCCATTTTGGAGTTAGAAAATGACACTTCATGACGGTAGAGGGATACCGTGAAGGCTGCTGCATTTGTACCTCAGTCTGTGGAGGATATTCAGTGTGAATTGATGTGAATAAACACCACTTTAAAAAAAAAACAAAAAACACCTCCACCAACAAAAAATCTAATACAACAGCAGTTAAATGAATATTGCTAGTCTGACAATGAATGCTAAAAAAATTGTCCTAGAACAGTCCGCAGCATTTTTTAGGTTTTATTTGCAGTAGGAATAGTTTGAAGGGGCCATCATTGCTTTACATGGAATGTGAATAGTCACGGAATAAGATCATGAGTAAACAACTTTGAACTGATTCACTTGTACACTTATCCGTTAAAATAAAAGTTAGGACATCAGGTCTTTTTCTGTGTCTATTTGGAAATATTTAAAATATGCCATCTTGGAGGGTCTCGGATTTTGTATAAGTTAAATAAGCATCTTTATATTGCCTCTCCATCATGCTCAAAATTTACCTGTTAAAAGTACAAGGTATCATAAAAACTGGTCAGGCTGGGGTTTTTTTTCAGTAAGTGGAATAGTCTTTTAAACCTGAAGTTTATTTGTGATCTCATGTGTTTTAATTAGCATGCAAAGTCACAAAACCCTTGCAGAGGCAGTGGAGGAAGCCAGCATTAGGAAAGAGCAGCAGCCAGAGAGGGAGAGGGCTGACAGCAGGAGGAGAGGTACACAAAAGGGAAGGAAATGGGAAAGAGGAGGGCAGCAGCAACAGTATGGAAGGGTGAAGGTGAAGAGGGAAGAACAGCTGCTTTTTCCTCTTGTATCCTGACTGAGTTTTTCTCTGAAACACCCATTTTTGGAGCATATTGATTCGGTGACCCTCTTTAGCTGTTTGAACTCTCTATTGGAAAGAATCAAATTCAGTCCAAGTCTGTTTCTGGGATCTGTATTATTTTGCATTCCCTTGAGGCCTGAAGGAAATAGAAAAGACAAATGGTGGGATAATCACAGACCACACAGAAAAAAAAAAAAAAACAAACAAATAGGGGTGAAACAGCCTGGGAGAGAGGTCTGATTTTCAGGGACTGACAATGTGATGGTCAAAATTCTTCACATGTAATTTAAGATGTCCTTCTGAGCTCTGCAGTGGTGATGATAAAAATGTACTTCTTTGGGATATGGAATTGATTGGCTTGTTTCAACCACTGCTTTCAGCACTCTTTTCATAACACCAAAAAATGTTTTTCATTCAAAAAACCCCCAAACACATTGACAACAGAACCAAACCACAAAAAGGTAGAATCCAAAAGTGAAAAGATGTTTGAAAGACAAGAACATAGTCAATAATGAAAAAAAAAAAAAAACCCTGCAAACATATACAGTATCATTAAAAATTCTCAGCTCTATAACTTTTTGCAGGCAAGTTACTTTTCCCATGGATTTTGTTGAAAGTTTGTCTTGGCACCTTTAGGTGACCAGTCCTGAAGATTTTTGTAGTTGAAGACTTTTCTCCACCTCAATTCCGAGACCTCAGATCCCACAGCTGTATTCTGGTATCAGTCTGTGCTAAACACCTACTTGGGAATGGCACCTAGGGCTGGGTACCTCAGTAGTGCTGTGAATTGCAACTGATCCAGAGGGGAGGAGTGAACTCCTATGGAACTAAAATACATTAACACGGCGGAACTATTTAAATGTGAGAGCAGTGTAAATAACAAAACGTTTCTTGGAGAGGACACTCAAAAGAAACTAGACTAACTTGGAAAGGGAAATGAATGTTGATTTAATTGGCTATTTAATGAATATCTGTTTTCTTCTTCTTCTTTTTCTTCTTCTTCCCTTTTTAAAATCCAAACAGAAAGGTTAATCTAACTATACATTTAAGGCTTTTAAAGGCTCCATTACAAGACTTATTATGCTAAAAGAAACATACCTGGCATGCTGCAGTTTTCTAAATGTATCAGCGATGCATGTAATGATTCACTTAAACCATCATGGTCAGAATTCTTTTACATTATTTCTATGTAAATTGGATGCTTCATGATTACTATAATATGTGTGAAATTCCACTTATTATTTCTTTTAACATGGAAACTTTTATCACTTAACTTCAACTCACTGGACAGAATATTTGAACCATTTGCAGTCATTAGAGCATTTTTGTTTGGTCAAAACCCTTGTGGGATTATACTTTGGAAAAATAGCATGAATTACATTCAATGCAACTGAATGGCAATTTTAAATATATAAGGGGCATCAGGAGTGCTCATCATTATACTTAGAATTCAACATTATATTTTATCTGTTATGGACTTGTTTTTACATTTTCATCTTTTATCTTCAAGAGACTTATTTCAGCATGTAGCATTAAAAAAAAAAAAAAAAAGCCATAATCCATATAGAAAAAGCAATCTGATTATGTATACCTACCTTTTCATACTCTGGAGGACCAATTTAAAATACAAACTTGGGTCAAAAGGCTTTTAGTTTTATCTTACTTGTCAGAAGATATTTTCCCATGTCCTAGGAAACACTGGGTGAACCGATGGAGCAAAAAGTCTCATCTAGCAAAAAATGTTCTTCTCTGCTAGTCTTGAGACTTGGCACTGGGTTTCTCAAAACTTTCTGTAATTCTCAGAAGTCCCAATCCACATCAGAATGAAGAAGGCGGAAGAGAAAAGAAAGATTTTAGAGCAGCCAACACACTCTTAATCCAGGTAATTGGGAATTGTAGGAAACTGTTTTGAACATCTACTTTGCCATTCTCACAAAACCAATGTAGCCTACTCTGCTGGCTGTTGGCTGTTCTGGATGGATCTCTCTGGCAACAGCTATTCATTGGAATAGGGTCTTGAAGTTCAGATGCCTTGAGATTGTTCCAGCAGTCTCCTTCAGGGAATATTATCAACTTTAGGTGAGCTCTAAGAGTTTTGGCACTAGAAAAGAGCAGAGATCTAGGATAGCCAAGAGACTTTGCAGGAGGTGGTGCAGGTACATGTCTTCCATAGTCCAGAGTAGTAGGACTTTTGCCTGTTCTGGGGAGCTTTCCTTAATGCTCTTTCTCCCATCATCCTCCAAACCAAGTACATTGACCAGAATATCAATGTCATCTTTGAAGAACTAACATCTTCTATCTCTGTTTCTTCTGTCTTTAAGCCTTCTCAATCTGTTTGTGTTTTAACCACACTTGATAACATTTTTCCAGAAAAGAGTTAACTGAAATTAGTAGATTTTAATAAGACAAGGGGGGTTGGTTTTTTGTTTGTTTATCATGTGAATATGACATTTTTGAGACAAACTGATGAAACAGATTATGATCTCACTGCTGTAGCTTTTATTTTGGTAAACTCAGCTTCTCATCTCTCAGTGAAGCTCTCTGGTTTTAATTGGAGTGAAAATGCCTTCAGTTAAAAATAGCCATCCTGACTTGAAGGATAAGTGCTCGAAGCCTTCCACCACTAATTTTACACCACTCATTTCCAGAAATTACTCTACTTGAGCCCTTTAATTTCAGCATCAAAACACAGAAGACACTTTATAAACATTTATTTTACAGGAAAGTTGAAGAATCATATCCTGGGCCATGGCATGAGGGTGCTGGTGTACTGAGTTAGATTTGATGTTTGAACTTCCTGGCTTTAAGCAAATAAATTTTTGCCTCAGTTTCCTTTAAAGCAAAGGTATTATACAAGGTGATAAACGCTTTCTTTCCTTTTATATGACATGTATCTGGCAATAATTTTCATACAATTATTTAGACAATTCTTTCCTTTACAACAACACAGATATAGACCATGAAAAATAAGCTTGACATAATTAACATAGTTATTTTTCTTTATTTTAAATAAAAGCATAAATTTTTAATTTGAATTCTTATTTGCAATACAATTTTTGGCCAATTTTATAAAGTGATTTGAAGGACATATATTGAATTTTCTAGAGTTCTTTTAACCAGGACAGATCAGGTCAAATTATTTTTAAGAACACTTCCTCCACTTCTACACCTTAACTGCTCTGCATGTCTATGGCATTGTTTTAGATACGTGCACACGAGTTTTAAAATTAACTATTCTTCTAAATATTTGCTTCTTCTATTCATTATGTTTGTACCTCACTCATTAAAATGCTTATTTTAAATTTTTCTTTTGAAACTAGGCGACCTGGGAAATACATTGTAATATATCTCTCTCCAATGCAATCATAAGCTATTTAAACAGATATAGTTAAAAATGGTTAAGACTTAAAGTTTCATCATAACTCATATTAGAATTAATGACTCTGCTCACAGACATTGGTTTGGAAGACACAGACTGAACGGTGCCATTACAGAGAATAAGCCACTGGCAAGTCAGGCAATTCACTGAGGACAGAATGATTAGCCACAAGGAGCACTTACAATGTGCACTGGTAATTTAGGTAATTGTATTGCAGGGTTTGTAGACCCATGAATTACAGAGATCTTTTAAAAAATACGTATTGTGCAATTTGAACAGATCCTGAAACGGACACCAAGAAGAATCTGCTATCAAATCATTCAGATAAGATAAAGCATCACTGATGTATAATATTTGGGAAAACGTATAGAAGCCAGCATGCAATAAAACAATAACATATATATTTATCATAACAACTTCTTCACTAGAATGCTAGGTATTTAAACACCACAAAACCCACAGACTTCCTGCAGAAAATTAAAAGCAAACAAATAAAAAAAAGGGGGGGGGTGGGTGGAAGAACCTTGAGAAGGAGGTGATTTCATTGGAAATACAATGTTAGATTGATTTCTACATCGCGTCTAAATGTATGATATAGTCATACCTAATCTAGCAAAAAAAATCTTTATATTTACTTCCTTTTTTTTGCACTGTATATTTTCAAAGACCTCCTATAGTTAACATTATAATATAGTTAGTTGCTACAAATAATCTGCACTGATTATAGGAAAACTGTCAGTGTCTGTTCAAGGTCTGAAAAGGCTGCAGCAAATAGCTTTTCTCTTTGCCATGGAGACTGGGGTCTGTTTTTACGGTTACTCTGGTAACCAAAGCCTTTCTGGTGCTAGTCCTTTTCAGTTACCTTAGCTATTAAACCCTCTGGTTGAGACAAAAGGAAGGCAGTATGCAGACACTTCCCCATAAAGCAAATCTCAGGGTTAAAATTGAGCAAAAATTACAATAAAAGAAATAAAAGCAGCTCCTAATCAGCTGGTTACATAGTGGCTGTGAGGTGTTTGTGTGCTTGCCTACATATGGGAAGCTAAGGCTTGGTATGTTTGAATATTAATCTGATTACTAAAGGATGAGAAAATGAATTAGGCATCTTCAGTGCTATTTCAAGGAACAGTCTCTCAAACCTATGACCCTCACAGTGCAAAAGGCATCAGTTTTTCAAAGTTATCATCTGGGGAAAGTTATTTTCAAGGTGAGGATTTTGACATTGCTTAGAGTGATATATATTAAGATAATTGTCAGTCGGGATTACAGAATGCTGCCCCAAAGTCATGGGTTTGTTTCGTGGCATTAATGACCCTTCACAGTGTCTGGGATACTTTAGAAAACAAAACCCAAAAAATGGATTCTGAAAGCTTATTAACATCACAATAATAAAATACCCAACTCAGTGATCAGTGTCATGAAGGTGAGTACGTAAGACTGGCAACAGAAACATCATAAAGATAGAAGGCTGAGCAGTAAAATTATTGAACAGCTAAGATGGTAGTGTCGCTTTTGTTTGGAATCAGTAAATGCAGGCAGACTCCCAAATTATCTTATTTTTCAAAACAGTAATATTTTCACCTTAGGTAAGTGCTTATTATGGCAAGCTTTTACCATCCCTACATAATTTGGTTTCAGCTTTCCACTCCGAATGAAGAGGATTTTTCTCTGGAAGAAACAGCCGACTAAATCCACAACAAATAATATGTTTCACAACTGAACAATCCATTCTTGCTTTAACATGGTCAAACTAAGTAACTCTAAACACTGCAATACCCATGGTGATAAACCACTTTTGAGCTGCAAAGTCTTCAATTATTTTTCATTTGAACTATTAAATGTCACACAGAAATTCCCCATTGCTGTTTTCACCCACGTAGATTACCGTTTAAAATAAAGAATAACTGTCCTATCAGAAGACAGTTCAAATTAAAACACCATGATATAGCAACCAAATTAAGATTGATTGGTATTTGTTAACAGAGAGGAAAACACCTGCAGTATTAAAAAAGCTAAAGTATCTGTTCATCCATAAATAAAGTGCAGCATCAGAATACTGGACTGATCTCAGTTGAATCACATTTGTGCATTTCAATAAAGAATGCTCATTTAAATGAGCCACTGTTTGATGTGAGCATCACTACTCAAAAGGGCAAGTACAGATCCCTGATACCAGGTGCATAACTGATAACCAGGTGTTCCCATGCTAAGAAATTATATTAAATACTCTCTTTGTTCCATTTTCTGGAGAAGACAGGTGTTACAAGGAGAAGGGGAGAAACATATGTCTATGAGTGGCTGAAATCAGAAGAAAGTTGACTCTGTCTGGATTCACTGTAGTAAGTGAACTAGGAATTTATGTACATTTGTGCTAAAAATGGCTCCTGCCATTTAACTTGGCTTTGCATGATGTTTCCAGAATTAATGGGTTGGATGCAAAACTTTGGGCAAAATCTGTCCCCAACATTTCCACCACCTTAGATACATTTCTGGTTTTGAAGAAGTGGAGATTATTCATTATAAAATATTGATCTTACATATTCTAATGTGTTAAAAAATTCATACATATAAATTTGATAAATGGAAGGTGGCAGGTTTGTGACAAACAGTCATACACAATCACTGAGCTAAGCACAGCAAGCTCCTCACACAAGAAGATTTTATCACCATGTTTGTCTCTAGCACTTTTTACTAATTCCTTATGTTGATATTTTATTTCCCAGGGAATGCAAGTGGCATCAGGTGGGGTATATGGGATATACATCAGGTCCCCCATAGCAGGGGAATACTGTCATGATCCAGTAAATTAGACTTGTCTTTACCAGAGGAAGCAGATAAAATGAGGGTCAAGCTCTGACCTGTTAGCATTAGTTTCCCATTCCTATGCCCAGGAATTATATCTCTATAACTCCCCTGGTCTCCCTACAGCTCCCCTTCAAATCAATTCCCCAATGCTAATGCTGCAGGCAGATGCACTTTTTGTGGGAATCCTGTCTGGCCTAATGGTTGAGGATTTCCTTGCAGAGCACTGCATGAAGTGATCTGCCAGGTGTCTCATAGCTCTGTTTTGCAGGACCAGGCACAGAGACTTGCAGCTATTGCTTTTGCCCTTTCTGTAGAAGGGGACAGAGATCCTTACTGCAAACTGTTCAGCCTGGAGAAGAAAAAGTTGTCTGGAGACCTCATAGCAGCCCCCTGAAGGGGGCCTACAAGGAAGCCAGAGATGGACTCTATCAGGAACTGTAGTGATAGCACAAGGAATAACGGATGCAAACTGAAAGAAGGCAGGTATTGGGAAGAAATTACTTACTGTGAGGGTGGTGAAGCACTGGAACCAGTTGTCCAGAGTTGTGGATGCACTGGAAGTGCTCAAGGCCAGTTTGGATGGGTCTTTGAGCAAGCTGGTCTCATGAGAGGTGTCCCTGCCCATGGCAGGTTGGTTGGAACGAGAGGATCTCTGAGGTGCCTTCCAACCCAAACCATTCTGTGGTTCTATGTTCCTGTAAATAGTGCATATGACGATAAGCAACCTGCAGTCCCTCATGGCATTTTGCGTGCAGGAAAAAAAAAGTCATTATTCCCATTTTACAGCCGAGGAAGCTGAGACTGAGGCTGAGTGACAGCTACAACTAGAATTTAAACATGAGCTCTGGGACCCTAAACCCCATGTCGAACTGAAAACTTCACAGCAAACAGCTTAGATAAAACCTTCAGCTATGCTTGAGACACATTTATCTGTGGTAGAAGCATTTCTGAACTAGAGAAAAGCAGTTCCGATTGAACTGAAAGCCTACCCGTGAATCCTAGTTTGGACATTATATATCTCAGGTGGCGTGCCAAAACTGGAAAAAAACAAGATATAATAATCTAACCAAAGGTAAAAGATACACAGGTAAAGGAGGAGGATTTATTGACTTTGCACAGATGTACTGACACAGAGAATTTTTGGAGTGGCACATTCATCTCTAGGGAATGAGCAAAAGCTTCAAAGGCCCATGTGTCAATGCATACCTGGAATGCTCATCCCAGGATAAGATGCTTTCTTTTACTGATTTTATATCTTTGAAATTTACTTTTGTCAAACAAAAACAGAGGTCTGTGTTTCCCAGACCTTTCACACTAGCTCAGGACTGTGCACAAGTGTCCTCAAGGGTGATCTGTGGCAAAGCTTCTAAGAACCTTCTGGCCCTGCTACTCTTTTGTGGGATTAAAAGCCAAGGGGCATCAGTACTTGACCTTCTGTGACTTCTGGGAGTGCATGGATTTGTGGGAAGAGACTCTGAGGAAGCTTTAGGCTGGAGGATTTTAGAGAGGATATCTTCTAAAATGAATGTGTGATGTCTGAGAGGGCAGAGATAAAAACAGGAAAAAAGAACGCTGTTACTTCTGGAAAAGGATATTAACAATGACTCAGTACAGTGACAAGCTGCTGTATGCTTTCCGTTTTATATGTCTCCCACAACTAAGTAGGTACTCTGTCCTCATACAGTTTCACAGGGTATTTGGGGAAGGCCCACTCTTTTCAGGTCACTTCTTGGCTGCAGCAAAGTTCTCTTTTGTTACATAATTATCAACTATGCAAATATAGTTCCAATTTCAAAGAAGACCTGTTGATACAAAATAATGCTTCACCATGAGCTATGTACAATATTCATCTTGTGTAAGCGCAGACAACTTCTACAAAACATCTTGCAGCAGTCTCAGAAATGAAGCAACATTCTGAAGTACAATTTAACTCTTATCAAATCAGAACCTTGAAGACATTTTCCTGAAAAGTCTTGTACTAGTTTGAAAGTCATGATGCATAACTCCTGAACCTGCTGTTATGTGCGTCTGGACAAGTCATTTAACTTCTGCAATCTACAGCTAGCACCTCTGTGGGAAAACTATTTAGGCCCTAGTTTTGCCAAATCATCTAAGTAGAACAAATCAAATGCAGAAAAGTAGTGATTAGAGATTTTTTGTAATGGGTTTATTCAAGTGAACACGAACCTTCACACATACTGATAGTGCTCAGAGCCATTATTTACAAGTTAGCAAGCTGCACTCAGCAGCAAAGACTTGACGATAAAACCCATTGCGAAGCCTGGCAATCTTGTGACTTTGCTTCAGTTGCTCAAGCCTAGAAAGCTACAACCATTTGACACAACCCATTTTGTCTGGCACATCCTTATGGTGCTGCCAGGTATAATTGCAGGAGATATGGAACACCAGCACTGCCCTGCACTGATGACTGGAGGCAGCCTGGATACCCTCACCTCTCTCAAACACAGTCATTGCATGTTTAGGCAAGTAAGGCAACCAAGTTTGGCTGTTAAACAATTAAATCATGCAGGTGGTCCGCAAGAATGATTCCTGTGCCTTTTGCAGAAATATGATCTCATGTAGCACACAGCTTTTTTTCTGCAAGAACTGATCATAACAGCATCCAGAGAACATCCTTGAAAAGATCTTGAAAACATTCTTCCAGACAACAGAAAAAAAAATAAATAAAAAGGATAAATTTACTTTTGGAATAAAATGTATAAAGTTTTTCTAGTTCGAAGGAGACCATATAAATAAGTATCTGATTTTTGCTTTCTCTCTGTCAAAACCAAAATAAATCAAAACCAAATTCCAATGAATTTTCTTTTAAACATTTAATGCCACCCTTCTGGCAGATTACATGAAGCCCTATTGAGGAGCTAGACAGTTAATAAATATGTTACGGGTGAGAATCAATACATTAAAACAGATAAAACAGGTTTCAGTAGAGTGTAGACTGAAGTATCATTTAGATATTTTTTGTTTCAATACTTCCTGGATTTCTTTTTATTTTTACGTGTTAATTTTAAAAGATTTTTTTTCTATGCCATTGACCATTCAGATAATCACACATTTGCTAAAGTTACTTCTTAAATTGTTCATGTTACTCTGCAAGTTTTTAATTCACCACCTCCCAGCTTCCCACCCATAGCTTCAGCCTGGCAAGCAGCTTCATCACAAGCATCATATTTTTTTTTCCTTTCTCACAGCCCCTGAATATGAGAGCTCTATGACCATATGAGGTTCTCATCCGTTCATCAAAACAATTGGGTTTTTTCCTTCTACTTGTGCAACATATTTTTTTAAATGCCATTTAAGTGTGAGAGAGGTTTACAAAAAATACACATGAATAAAACCTGATGGAATGCTTTACTACCTTTCACAATGCCTTCTCAAGGTTTTATGGGTGGTCATGTTTTTATCAGCCTTGTGTTGACCTTGCCTGCTGCTGGGAATTGATTCCCTGCAGTACATACTCTATGCAATCTCACTTTAGGCAGCTGAGGCGAGAAACTTTCTGCAAAGTCTAAATTTTCATTGTGAAATAGGAGACTATGATCACTTGTGGGGTTTCACTTAACTGAAGATAGAGAGGTCTGTCTTCAGTTTGGCAGTGCAGGCGGCAGAAGCAGCTCTCTGTGGAGTGATGAGGGGAATAACACATCTCAGTTGGAAAGCCAGCACGCACATGGCAGTGCATCCCTCACACCACACTCCACACCTCCCTGCCCAAAACTATCATCTTGCCAGCTAACATAACATGTCTGAGTAACTGAGAAGAAGCTGATGCCACAGAGAAAACTCTGCTCTTCTGATGTGCAAAAGAGCATGACCCATGAACGTGTGAATCAAGGCAAAGGAATCTGAGTCATAAAATACATCTCAATGATATTATACATCTGTTTAAGATTCTTCTTCTCCTACCATTTAAATATTCTTCACCACTTTGTGCTGAAAGCAGTACTAGTTCATATACCTGTTTGAGAGTTGTGAACACATGTAGATAAATTTATGGTAGGTGACAATACTACTTTTCTCATAAATTTCTGTTTACTCTGTGCTTTTCTCAAAAGAATAGCTATTTAGTAGTTAAGTATATTGGAAATCTTTTACCAATATACAGTAGCACTGTCTTCAAGATTATTATTTTCTGTTTGTAAATCAGGACATTTTGTCAACATATACTCTTTGGCCAAGATATTGTGATGTCTTTGTTGGAGCCACACATAAATTATTACTTTGGCTATTGTAAATCTTTATTTAACAACTTATTCAAATGCAGCATGTATCCTCAAGCTTCATACATGTTCCAAATGTTGTAGAGCCAAAATCCATGTGGTAGGATTGATAATGTTTTGATTTATTTAGCTGTCTACACTTGTGCCTAATTTTACCACAGGAATAGTTTCATGTGACCTTACAGAAAGTCTTCTAGGCCTCAGAACAAAGTTATTTGATGATAACTTTTTAAAACACAAATAACTAATTCTGTGCAAGTCTGGAGTCAATACTGCTAACATTATTCCTGCCAAGCAACAGCTCATTCCACAAGATATACTGGCAAAACTGCCCTTGATCTACAGATATGGTGCAGTACAAATAAGGGTAGTAGTCTGCATTTTTGTGGATAAATGGCTTCTCAGTTTAATTGTTATTTTGAGCTTTGAATTTTGGTTGATTGCTAGTTCTAGGTTGCAACCAACCTTTTGAAGGATGAGTGGATATAAAGTTTTTGACTCATGTTTACATTCTTTATATTTCCAGTGACTGAATATTTTGAGACACTTTATTTCATTAGCATTTTTTCCCACTTAATATTTAATTCAAGCATAAATTTAATACATAACCTGTGGGCTTGTTTTGTATTAGTAAAGATAATAGCAATCCTCTGAAAGCTCTTGTGATAGGTCTCTAAAAATGGGTGACCCCAGAGATCTCTTATTTCAGTATCATCTATTAAACACATTCCTGTAGTCATGTGACTGTTCAGAAATACAGGTACAGTTTATACAGATTTTACTTGATAGCTTTTAAGTATCATTTTGTATTTTTTCTGTTGATTTTATTTTAAAATATCTAAATTCTATTAGGAAATATATTGCAATGAAGGAAAAAGAAAGAGGTATAAATCTGAGAAAGTTAATCTGTATACGTTAATGGAAGAAACTATAAAAAGACATAATACATTTTATTCCAGGAATGATAATAAATGTATTTTTCTATATTCTATAACCTATTACCTCAATGTATTGACTTAAGCAGTCAAACGTGTCTGTGTTAATTGTTCTGTAAATCCATTTTTTATCAATTTAACTCTTTGAATTTTAATCAATTAGATATTAGTTGGGAGAGGTGTTAAATTTTAATTGGTGCTCTTTATATACTATTCCTAAAAGCTGCTTATTCCTTTATGAAAAAATATATGGCCCCTTTTAAGTCAAGGGTAATCGAAAACACTGTTAGCTTTTTATTCCAGAATTAACAGAACAGACACATATATATCTCAACACAAAATAAAATGATTGTATAAACATAACAGTGGAAACGTGTATCTCCACTTACAGAGTTGGAAGGCTTGCACATCATGCCCCTGTCTTCTAACACAGAATTTCAACAAGTACGTAAAGGCCTGGCTATCTCATCACGTTCCATCTCACCGCTCTTCCTTTTGCCAAATGTGATTTATCACTGGTCATTTCTAAGTGCCCTTGGGGTTTTTCAGTTACTCTTGTCACTTCTGAGTGACACATCTCTGGAAACAGAAGCTTGATATTTTCTTTAAAATATCTTGACTTTTCTTGACTTTGCAAAATGCCTAGTATCTGCTCTTTAGAATCAACATCTATCAGACCCCATCGGCACTGTAAAATCAATCCAAGTAGTGTTATGGAGTGGGTGGCCTGAATATTCTCCATGTCTTTGACTTGAGCGCTCTTCTTCAGGATGGACCTTCTGCACCAGGCTTCCAGACAGAAACCTGAAATGCCAGAGCCAGTTTCTTTGGGATGCTTATCCAGTGATACATGACCTATATCTCAAGTTATTTTGTTTCTTTGTTGATTTTCCAGACATGTAAAATATTCTGCATCCTCTGCCCAGTTGCACTTCAGACCTGCTGTTTTGTGCAAAGGGAAGAAAAAAAAAAAGCACGTTAAGAAAACCCTAGCCATTGGAGAAATGATTTGAGTGTACCTATTTGTTTTTATTTAGCTGACCTATATGATGTTGCATGTTGTCCTTTCTAAGAGGACAAAAAGCTTTGGAAATGTCAGTGCCTTTTATAGCTCTATAGGGTTATGTCTGTTGTGTGCATGCACGCGTACACACTCTCACATACATAGAAGAGAGGAAGTCATTTTATTTTACCCAAATCAGCTACTTAAGTAAATTGAGATATATAGAATTTACCAATGAAATGAGTGATTTGATGTGAATAAAAGAGGTGGTGTGTTGTAAATCAGTACTGACAGCCAAATGGGAAAAATTGACAGAGCACTGTAATCACTCCCAACATCCACTGAAGTTATTGATCCAAAACCTCTATAATCCCCTTCACATAACACAAGCAATTTCATATAATACCTGTAATAACAGTGCATTCAAACTCAAGTAGCCATCAGAAGCTTTGTATCTAATGGCAAAGCAGGCCTCTGCTGTGTAAGTGTAACAACTAGAGCACAAAAACGCCGATGACTCTTGCCTTTCATAGGTAGCGGCCTGCGATAAGAGCTAGTTCAGAAGATAAACAGTTCCCAACGCCAAGGAAAATGAGCTATTAATTGCCCTCTTGCTAAAGACATCATAAAGGCCCTAAAGCCCTGGGTGCAAAACAGGGAGAAGGTAAGCAGGATTCGGGGACTGATAACACCCTGGGTGCCATCCATGCAGCAGCGATCTGATGTTAATTACAAGAGGGGAAGGAGGGCTGAGAGGTATTTAGCTGCTGGGTCATTACATCCTTCCCAGGTGTTTTTCCCATGAAATGTTCCACCAGTTTTACAAGCTCCTTCTCTGGCTGATGGATTATTCCACTGCCTTATCAAAGCTTTGCCAGCTCCTCATTAATATATAGAGCGAGCGGCGCAGTTCTATATATCATTGTCTTCTTCTCGGGGAGGGCTAATCAGTCAGGCATTATCAGCCCGTCAGCAGAAGGCAGGCAATCAGGCCTGACAGCGGAGAATCATGGGAGAGCAGGGAAGGTTAAATGAGGCTGACAGTTGTGATAATGATGATTATACTATAAATTAAGATATGATGATAAAGGAGAATAAAAGACACAATCTGAAGCAATATTTGGTTTAACATGTCTCTCTTTTTCGGTACTGTTAAATGGCCATAACATTTATCACGCCGAACAAGAACGGACATTTAACTACCATGATAAAATAGGACAGCATCAGATTGAAAACCCAACAAGTTGTGATTATTGTGTCAGGCACTTTTCCACTGGTTGAAAAAACTGGAGATAGAGCATATGTTATAATCATTCATGCATTATTCTGCAGAATGAAAAGAAAATAGATCTATTTTAGAAATGTCTTCCAGACTTCTAGATAAAAAAATCCAAAAGGAAAAAATTAATATATTCTCCTGCTTCCAAGATCGTTTTTATCAATGAAACTATAGGAACATAAGTGATAGTTCCTCCCTGTCACCTCCTCATAATGAATGCATGTATTTACCAGTAGCTGATTTGGAGGATTTGCAATTGTTTCAGTGTTAGTCTCTTATTAAGCAAAACACTATAAATGAAATTACAGCATCAACATGCCATTTTCAAAGATCACTCTCTTGTCATGTGGTAAAATTAAGTAGGTTCACACAGGTGAAATCAAACAGGAACTGGCATGGTTTGACTGTAGGAACATATGCAATGCTGTGGATGTCAGGCAACTGTTTGCTTATTTGCTTAGACGGGTGGACTACGTAGGTATCATTTGTTTATAATGTTTGTGTGTAGGTTTAACAATCCTAAATAAATATCATCAGACCATAAGAATGAGAATGATGCTCATTAGCATTTTATGCAGTGTCCCAGGCCCTGTACACCCACATGGGCAGCCAGACCAGGCTGAGCAGAGAGAACTCTGTGCCTGCATGTGCTTACCATGTACTGAAAAGAAGAAGTCTGGGAGAGGAAGTGCAAAACCTCCTTATTGGAAAACCACATATTTTAGAACAAGTTGTACTTGAACAGAAACACTATGCTTCCTGTAGATACGCTAAAGAAATTATTATCTATATATATAAAAATTGTTGTATAAAACAAATAGCTATTTTGCACAAATATATTGGTTTTATGTCCATAGAGCTGACCATGCTCCTATTGTCGAGGTAAAACCTCAGACCAAGCCAATGGTGTAAAGCTATAATCTTAATAACTGTTTTGTACCTGAATAATACCTAAGTCTATTTTTGTATAATGCACTCACGGCATGCATCTCTATCCATGTTACCCTTGCAAATATGAGCAAGGAGATAATTTGATAAATCACTGTATTATTTGTTGCTATTTGATCGGTGCAAATGGTGCTTTTTTGCTAGATATGAAAGAAGAATAAACTTCAATTACTGTATGCTGTATAAAAATGATAGTGCAGGAGAGAGAAACAAATATTTTAAAAGTTCACAGCTTTATTTTCTCCATCTCTTCTTTATTACCTCAGCTTGGGAAGTACTCACAGTATAAAAGCTGATTATTAATTGCAGAAGTGGTTGAGTTGACTGCACAAGTCCGAGACAAAATTATTTTCTTTATAGATTAAACAAAGTTAGTCTACTACAAGCCTTCCATGAAACACGACTTCTCTGGAATCTGCTCAGGCACTATAGTGATGGCAGTCACTTAAGCACCTTAGACAAACAGAAATCTTTGCTGTGATTATAGTGATTACCTTTTCTGCAGTGACTGACTCAATGGAAATAAAACCAGAGCTGTTTTGTAGCAGGTGGGGAAAAAAAAAAAAAAAAAAAAAAAAAAAAAAAAAAAAAAAAAAACAAACCCCACACAACCAAAAAAAAGCCACCTTGAAACAACTGCTGCAGTATTGTTTTCCACTGGAAATGGCCTATTGTCTAATGCACTTTAGAACAGTATTTTTATTATTTGATCAATTTGATTTACCAGAGCCGTGAAAATTGCACACATTCCTCTTGTACAGATATAAAGCAAAGAACACAGATGAGTTTATAAACCTGACAGCCTGTAATGGAAATGCTTATGCAACCAGCACTCTCTGGCTGTGCAGCCTGTGCTTCAGAAAAACCCAAAGATATTCATTACTAGAGGACAAGAGCGTGGAAAAATACAAAGAAAGAACTGTGATCAAATGGAATATCCTAATGCATCATCCTAGGCTTTATTTGTGTTTCTTTTCTGTAATGATACACAGCACTTTGCCTTGTTTCAATTTGAAACATGCTACTGCATCTGAATAAAATCACTAGTGTTTTTCATGAAGATAAGGATTTTGTTTTGCTGTTTATCCTCTCTAAGATCAGGATTTTATTAAAGGAGCAATGCTGCTTCAGAGACTTTCTTACTAGCTTGTTCCATCAATTCAAATGCACATTGAGGATATATTCACAGGACTTCAGCAGCACATTTTAGTGTGATAATATATTTCTTCTAAGAGGCAGACAGGGGATAAGTCTGGTGCAATCAGGAAAGAGGGAGGAGACCAGTGCAAAGATTATGACTACATATTTTAGGGAGATCCACTGCTGGAGTCAAAACACTCTGTGCAAGATCAGATTGAACTAGGTTTCTTAGAAAATGGTGACAAAATTTAACATTTCCCTCCTCCCTTCCTGCCCCAGCTGTAGCTACTCTGTAAATAATGTTATTAGATGGGCCTGTTGAGGAATGTCTGTTAAAATAAATAAATAAATAAAAGTTGTTTTCCAAGCTTTTATTCATTTGCGAGTTGTGGAGCTCATAATATATGTTGGGACAAATATCAGTGAGTTTCGATGTTCCATGCAGGCAGTGACCAAACTGAGATCCAATATCAAGACAAATTTCAAATTTCTTAGTGGGAAATAGTAACTCCACTGAATTCAGTTGGGATTTTGCAATTCACTGGATTCTTTCTGCGGAGACTAGTATGTGCAGACACACATCCTTGGGGCCCATATACTAAGGTTCAAGAACAGGGATCCTTTGTATTCCTTCCAACTTCTTTCCTTCCCAGCCAGCCCCTCGTAATGACCCAGGCATATAGAGTGTACCCCCACAGTAGGATTGCCACTGCTAACGCCAGCCAAGTCTGAAATGCTCGGCTGAGACTCATTAGTTTTGTTATAAAAACACAATTGGAAGTGTGGTTTATCATTTGGAGGTAAGGTTCTAATTTTGGCACATAGGAGGCTGCAGACAGGAAAATATCTTGTTCCTTATTCCATTTTATTAACTTTGTTTTGTTCGCATGAGCCTAGTACTGTGTAAGACTTTGAATAATCACAGCTGTACAGGTAGCTCCAGTAGAGTGAATGAGGGGCTTTTTCAAGGGCTCTGCTCCCTGCAGAAATGATTTGTACCTCTGCCTGATTGTCACTAACAGAAAATGAGAAATAGGAACATTCAATGCAAAGTAATGTGTTCTGTACAATTACTGGATTAATAATTTTATTCCATTACTGTGTGGGGAGAGAGGACATCAGGTTGAAGATCTGCAATTCTAGTATATTTCTAAGCGTCCTGTTAAGAGAGTGAGCAAGGGTCAGGAAACTTAATTATGCCATAACTAGATAGAAATTGCCAAGTGATAAAAAGAAACATCCAGCCAGATTCAGCAGGAAATTACAGCTTTAATAATATAGCATAATGCCTACTTCTATACAATTATTGGAGAGACCCTGAATGATTTTAAATAACAGGCTTGGTTTTCCAGTAACGACAGGGGGGAAAAAAATCTGAAAATGACATTCTGCATTTTGCTGTAAATATTTTTCTGAGGTTTTGGTTTTGTTTTTTTTTATTTAAACATTGAATTATTAAAAATCGCATATTTAAACTTGGTAATGTGGAGATGTTATTATTCTGAAATGAGAGAAAGGTTGTATTTATGGAGGAATTTGTATTTGTGGGAATTAAGCCTGTGGAATAATTCTTTTAATCTATTGTGTTTATTGTATTTCTAATTTTTAAATGAAAAAACAAAGTGCACTGAAATTTATATTAAAAACTTAGGACTGAATACCTTTGTTTTAGAATTCCAGGTTTTTTCCACACTAGGACCATGACAGTGTCCAGTATCTCCCCAGTATTCTTTCAGTAAAATGTTTCTGAACAGATTAAAGATTTCCTTGCATGCTGATACAGGATTTCCTTATAATTTTGTAGTCTTTATGAAAGATTAAAAAAAAAAAATACTATTTTAGCATAAAGGAAACTCTTCATCCTAATGAGAAGCAGCTCTTTTTTTTTCTTTCCCCTCTCAGATGAAATAGGATATTTTAAATATTAAACTCTTATCACCTTTGTAAACACTGCATGTGATATTAAGGCCTTTTGCAATATACGTGCATGTGTTTGTCCATTTATTTCTAATGTAAGAAAGTCATTTCTGGTACTACCCAGGAGAGCCCAGCATTTCATTTTGTATTCTGAGGAGGCAGATTAATCAACCTGACTCTCTTACCCAGGGCTAGCCATTCTGCCTAGAAATCTGCATATCTGCATATTACTGTTCTTCCCTGAATTTAATTTCCTACAGGAGCTGATATTAATCACCCTGTTTAAACAGAGGGGATTTGGGGTCTATACAAATATGACATTTTTTTATGGAAGTTGTAGAATATTTTCTCCTTTTTCATTATTATTTAAAGAGACAATAGCACAGTGCTTTAAAGCAAACTCTAGGAGATTATTTTTGTTTATTTGAGCTCATATATACTTAGTTTAGATTTTAATCATCAAATATGGCACACCAAGAAAGCTGTTCTGTATTTTTTACTTTCAGAGTCTGTGTTCCCCGCCAAAAAAATTCCTCCAGATTTCACTGTGTATGATGAAAAGGAGTTGGGCCATGCATGTCTCAAATATAACCTAGCTGAGAAAGTTTATTTGAACCCTTTATTTAAAACCTGTACCAGTTTCATTGCCTGAATATCAAGCACTACACAAGCAGGCAAGCATTTCTGCACTTCTGTTATGCAGCTGGTGAACCCAGGAAGAGAAACGTTGTTGATCAACACTGAAATCCGTAAGACAGGCATGGCTTTTCTTGTGGATTTCAGTGGCCCCACGTCCTCTGCAGGCACCTGGAGAAGCACTCGAAGAGATGTGACCCTGTCAGTGAGGGGTGGGAGGAGGAAATTAGCTCGGTTGTCTCCGCATCCTCTGCCAGGTAAATCTGCATCTATACAAGGCCACTGTTCGTGTCTGCATGTGGTCACAAAATTTGGTCAAACAGGGAATCCTCATGGCTGATAACTCCTTGTTGTCTCCAGGCAGAAACAAAAGCAATTTCATGAAGGCAGTGGCAGCAATGCTTTCACTGTCCTACCTTAAATCCTCCTCCATATTTTGTGTTTGAAAGTGGAGAACAATGAACTGTCACTGTGTGACTCCACTGATGTCAAGCACATTGTATCAGGCAGGAATTCAGTCCAATCCATCTGTCCCTCAGCCAGTATTACTTGGCATATTTTATTTTGGCTGCTGAGACTGCAGTTATGGTCCAAGCACAAACAACTCAGAAGAACAACATGCTTGGAAATATGTGCCTGCATACCCCAAGAGCCTGTGCCAGCTGGAAAAACAGAGCATACATCAGTTACTGACTAGATATACTGCCCGTGTTAAAAAATGAAGCTGCTATCCAGATTTTTGTTTAAATTTACACCCTGGCCTATTGCAGCACTCAGGTTAATTTAGATTGGCACCTCCCTTGCAGAGCTCTCTGATGCAGCTCTGAAAAAGATGTGACTATGGGACTTCCTTTTTCTTTTTTTTAAGAAAGGCTTAGCTCTTTCATAGCCTCTTGTCACAGCAGAGCTTTTCTGTCTCTTGTTTATGTACCCCAAAACTTCATGAGAAGAAATTCAACATTTCATTCTTCTTGCTTTCTCAGTCAAGAAATACATACATATTTTGAGTTGAGGAAAAATGTAAACACAGAACAGTTGGCTGTTTTCCAGTCAACACAAGTATAGAACAGGTAAAATAGTGAGTAAATTTTCCTATAGGATGTGATGTGAACCTGTCCCTTTATTTGCAAGTTTTCAACCAGATATGATCTGGTTTATATTCAAGCTCCTGATTCTGTAAATCCCTGTATTAAAAATTCCAGAGAGGTTATATTACCAATATTTTCACTGGGTTTGCTTGGGCAAATAGATGGAGGTGCCACAATGTAAAATCAAAGCAGGTATTTGTAACTCTTTTTTTTTTTTTTTTTTTTTGTTCCCTTCTTTTTTTTTTTTTTTTTATTTTAAAATTACTGTNCATTTTTTTTTCATTTCTAACTCAAAACTGAATGTGAGGTTTATATAAATACTTTTTTTCTTTTTCTACAAATTTCATCAGCTTCTAGAAATTCTTTCCTGTTTTAGAAAACTTTTGTAATAAGGTAAAAAAATACCCAGTCATTGTGACTAACACAAGATTTTCTGGGGGATTTATTATCAGTGGTCTTGGCATCACTCTGAAGAGATTACTGGTATTCATATCATTCTTCCTGAACACCTAGGCTGCTATATTTTCATTGCCTATTACAAATCACAAGGGTATCGCCCCAGGCAAATAACAGCTTAGCATGTTTATCTGTCTGTGCTAATAGCATTTCATTTGAAGTCTTAAAAGTCACAAGTGGCTTAAAAGGGCAGTATTACATGACTTCACATTTTATTGCAAAATGACAAGGTCCAGTTTCATTTGTTCCGCTTTGAAGTGTTCTTGTCCCTTGGCTGCCTGACTGCAGCCTTTTCCTATTCAAACTTGGAGCACGATCCCCTTGAACCAAGATACTGTCTTCTCAAGACGACAGGGAGAACTTCACTTGTAAAAAAGCCATTTTCAAGCTTAGTTGTTTGGCTTCCACTCTTGCATTAATATCCACTGTTATTTGCTTTAGTACTAGCTTGCCTGTAAAGGAAAAGATGATGTAAAATTACAGTTTTGTAATTAATATACAATACATACAGTTATTGTCTGCATTCATATGGAAGCTAGAGCTGAAAATCATTTAAAAGCATTAAAATAGTGTTCTGTATCCTTGTAGAAAAATCAAAAAGTGTGTAAAAGCGAGAGTCTAGACTGAATATATTCTTCCTGACATTTCATAGTCTATTTTTAAACTTTTTTTCATCTTTAAAATTGTGTACCTGGACTTTTTTGTAGGAAATACAAAATGCAAAATACAGCACAGTCAGTGTATATAAAGAAGGGCAGATACTGCAGAAGTTTGCTGAATCAGCACTAAAGACAAATGTGCATTTTACTTTTTTTCCTGTCAAAGGTCTTTTGAGACAAGTTTAGAAGCACTAGAAAAAGACCCACTCTCTCTCATCTAAGGGAAAAATCATATCATATCGCTAGAGACAAATAATAATAAAGAACTCTTTCTGATGCAAATCTAAAGTCTTTTCATGCAATTAAAGCAACTGAAAACTTGGTTCACACTGTTCCTTACAGGCCACCTGTAAGCTACACCTAACTTCTGAGCATGCTGTGAGTACTGCATGCTTATTTGGAATGGAAGTGTTTAAGTTTTGTGAACTTCAGCCTAATCACACTGGAGGAAATCTCTGAACATTTAGAAAAAACCCTCTTGTTCTACTTGTACTTATTGGAGCAAATTTTATAACACATATTTTAATTAGCACAAGAGTAAAAAAGGCAGAACTAGCAAACTAAATTTAATTTTTCAGTATTTTAATCACAGAATTAATCTCCACTGTGCTTTTAGCAGGAAAAATCCTCTGGCCTCATATATGTGAACAAATGCATATATATACTTGGTGCAAAACAAACGCCAACACTTTGTTCCATAGCAAATATTGTCATCTGAAAATATGCTTGACTCAGGTTAATGTGCTTATACCACGATTTTGCAATAGCAAGTATGAGATTTTCTGTAAATAAATCCATCAAGAAGTAAAATGGGAAGGAATTGTTCTGAATCAAATTATTATACCTGTAGAGCTTGTAATAAGGAGATATCTTACTGTTCTTTAAGAAACATGAGGCAGTGAGACAAGAGGCAATGACAGGAATATTTTTTTATTTGAGTCTTCTTCTATAACCAGATTCTTATTTATTTTACTGAAATCAGAAAAGTGTTCCGATCTGCAAGAACCTGAGTGGGGGAGATGTATGTCAGAAGAAAAGATAATTGATGGTAAACGTCAAATATTAAATCTTGATCTGGTTATTACCCAGCATATTAGCTATGTAAGAAGCTTAACAATTACAGCTATGATTGACTAGGTGGGATCCAAAATTCTAAATATCAACTGCCAGAAGGGATAATTATAACACATTAGCACCTGCGTGCTTAGACAAGATTGACAACTCCAGTCTAACATCTGCTTAATATCACTTTCATACTTTTCATATTTTTTTCTTTTAGAAAGGAATAACAAAGATTTTCTTCAAGCATAACAATAATTCAGCATCCATGTTACACATTCAGTTGACTATAGTTGCTTGTTGTGTTTGGTCATGTTTTGCACTGACACATTTAAAATTAAACAAAGCCTTTTTGGGATTAGACAGCCACAGTTGTGGTATATTTTAGACAAAATGTACCTGTCAGAATCATTTGAAGAAATCCCAACAAGTCGGCTGCTCTTCAATCAGCTGGGCTGGCCAATGCAATTTAATAAAAAAATGAAACTGGGCTGGAAAAGAAAGGCCTTGCTTTCCCACCACAGGAGCAACAGAGACAAGAATATTTAGTACACAGTATGAACAGCCCAGTGAAGCTGCCCTGCTGGGCTCTTTGCAGGGGCGAGGCAACATGTTCCCCTCCTGGCACAAATCCCGGCTGTGCCCACCCCGGGGCCCAGGCTGCGACCTGGGGGCAGAGGACTCTGCCTGCCCTTGTGCCTGCCCTTGTGCCTGCCCTTGTGCCTGCCCTTGTGCCTGCCCTTGTGCCTGCCCTTGTGCCTGCCCTTGTGCCTGCCCTTGTGCCTGCCCTTGTGCCTGCCCTTGTGCCTGCCCTTGTGCCTGCCCAGGTTCACACCCTCACGCCAGCTCTGCTCAGCTCCTGCTTCCCAGACCAACCCAGAACTGATCTGCAGCGGTGTTGTGGCAGGCCCCAGGAATCGCAGGGTGCTGGGACCCCCTTCACGGCTGCTTCGGTTCTGGGGTCCCCTCCCGGTGCAGCTCACTAGCATATTCTGCCCAAGGGAGGTGTTGCTTTCCTCGTGTTTGCTCCCAAGTGCATTTCCCCAGGCAGGAGCACCAGTTCCCCCAGCTTTGCAATGCAGGAGCACCTTTCTGGGGTGGAAAACCGACAGAGCTGGATTATGGCCTCATTAAAAAGGAGGGTGGCAATAGTGGTCTCATGATGACACAAGTGTGATTAAGCACAGACAATGTTACCCCTCTGTCCTACTGGGCAGAGATGACATTCCTCAACTGACACGCTAAAGACCCCTCCTGGCCCTGTGTGTTTTTGTGCTGGGGAAGCTCGGCAGTGGAAGCTGCTCTTGGTCTCATTGACAATTTAATGGAGTTTTTAATTGAAGAAGGCAGAAATTTCTCACAGAAAAAATACGTAACCACTACAATAGCCAGCTCTCCAAGTGGTCAAAGGAATATACTTAGTAAAAAAATTTATTTAAAATAGACAAAAATCTCATTCCCTGTGGGCTTAGCTTTACCATAGCAGAACACTGGCTAATTTTATATTGTCCTTCACTGACTTGAGCGAGCTATGATGCTTTAAGCCCTCGTAACTCTCTGGCCATTTTTTGTGGTACAATCCAGGGTTATTTTTTAAGTTTAAAAAGGGTAGTTCAAGTATACACTGCTCAGACATGATGACATGGAAGACTAACTCACCCAGCAGTGCCAGCAAAACTATGTACAGTGGCAGAAGAGTTTTCTCAAGGTGCAGCTGCTGAGTATTTGGGCAAGCTCTGTTAGCAAAAGAAATCCTTTTGCTCCTATAGCCACCTCTAAACATCTTAGGTGAGCTTTCTTCCTTATCAGTTTCTCCATTCTTTACTTTGGTCTGATGAGGTATTTTATATCAGTTAGCACGGCTTGGTGTCACTGTGTGAGCAGGTCGAAGGAGCAAGAGGGGAAGGCTCTGCCTGACACCAGGCACATATTTGGCAACTTAGCATCATGCAAGAACTACTTACAGCCTTTATCTGAGAGCAGTTCCAACTCTTCCTGGGCCTCTAATGCAGCTGAACATAAACCTAAGTCTTGCGGGACTTGATGGTGCTAATAATAAAATTTTTCTGTTTTCACCATGAGGACAGTCAAAGCCTGGAATAGGCTGCCCAGGGGAGATATGCAGTCTCCATTATTGGTCGTTCTCAAGATCCAGCAAGATAAATTCCCGAGCAACTCAATATAAGCACATAGCTGACTCCTCTTTAAGGATGAGGATGGACTAGAGGCCTCCTGAAGTTTCCTCTAAACTGTATTTTCCCATTATTCCAATTCCTGAAAACTGTAATGAAAAATTCTGGTAACATTTATTTGCTAGAGAGGCTTAGAAAAATGTCATATGAATGTTTGTCTAACTCAGCCTAATAATATTAGCTATTTTTAAATTCAGCTATTCTGCATCTCTCAGAACATTTTTTAAGCTCTTAACATCAATGTCTTAGACTATTGGGGTAAGTGAAGCATTTTACATTACATTTTGATACTACTGCTGTATTATTGCTTTGTTAAAGTTCATGTTAATGGCAGATATCTACCAAAGATGATGCAGAACTGAATTTTGCACTCACAGAGCAACAACAATAACCTGATTTCTAGAAATCTTTCAATATGCTGGGTATTGTTTTTTTTTATTTTTGGAGCATTAAAGACTATATGAGAAGAACATGACCAAAAAAGATTATTTTGCATGTATTATCTTTGCTAGTTATAATGAATTCATTTGCATTTAATTTGAAGTGGTTATTAAAGTTTAAGTGGCAAATGTAACAATTTAAAATTGTCTTTTGACTCCTAAGGAAACATCATCACTGATGAAAATGCCCAACAGAATTGGACTATTCAGGTTAATATTAAAACACTTTTCATTTTCAGTGACAGGACAAGAGAGAAAGCATAAATCACATAACATCCTTTTGAATGTGGCATATTTAGGAGAGATAATTTATGGTTTATTTGAAGGGACGCCATCCAAAACGAGTGTCCTAAAATTTATGTTGAGATATCTGTTTGGTGCTGAGTGAAAGTGAAATTGTTCTGTACAGAATTATTGTTCCTCACCTTCAAATCCTGATACACCATCTCTCTCTATCAGTGTAATACGTCAAGTTAATAATATATATACACAACTAAATGATGTTAAATAAAGGTGGTCAGTCCTGAAAGCGAGGAAACTTCAGTAATTTGTCATTTCTACATTTTCAAAGCCGTTGTTTGATAAGGGAGAAAGGGAGGAAGGCTACCATTCGCTCCTTTGGCTGGCCACTGTTCATTCTTCCTTTCAGAAGAGGCTAAGATGACAATTTTTCAATATAGAAGCTGCCATTCCTTTGCTGTCTAACACTGTTTTACAGTTTGTCATGTTCCTTCCATTAACAGACATTTCAAAGGAGGTCATGGTATTTAAAATAGACTACTCTCTAATATCTTAGCATCATTAAGCAGATAAAATTATATATATATGTTCCACAGTGATAACAGTTACATAAATTCATGATTTTTTGGGTTAGGAATTGCATATGTAAGTGCCTTGCTCATATTCTGGAAGTTACTAGTTGTTTTGATGCCTGAATCATTACATGATCAAAACTTTGCAGGTATATTAAAAGTAGGCTATAAAAATGAGGGAGATTTTTAGTATTCATCTAAAGTTGATGTCTTGTCCTGTGTTGATCTACTAGGTACTCTGGCTTCATAAAATTTAGCAGCAGTTAGCTTTGTAAGAAAATTTTAGGCATAGTTGATGGGGCTTTTTAATACTATTAGTTGTCTCCTTACAGCATTCTGAAGGGCCAGGTCCATTGCTGCTGCAAGATAATCAAGAACTTCAGTTCATTTGAACTTCATTTATAGCTCCATAACACGTATAAATCCTAAATCAACATTTCTGCTATGTGTAAATATTCCTTTTTTTGGCGTTCATGTGAGATGATAACAGAGTACAGTCAATGTAGAAAAATAAATGTGCTTTCTTGTTCATGAAATATAACTCAAAATATATCTGGTGGAAGAATAGTTTTGTCATCTGTTACCCTATTACATATTCACATAATTTCCCAGATTCTCTATCAATCCACACTGGTTCTAAATTTTTTAAAATTTTTTTTCACATACAAATATTTTCATGTTACTCTGTATTCCCTTCTAGATCATTATTTTACCTTACACAGCCTTAACTAATTTGTATTTTGAAACCAAAAAGTTGGGTTTTAATATTTGCCCTTTTTCTACATCAGAGCCCATCACTTAACTTTTTTCCAATTCTGTGTTTGTTTCCATTACCCCTTTTGAAAAAAAAAACTGCTGTAAATTTCACTGCCAGCCCAAACCCACCATGTTTTTGGTTCTTTATTCCTCATTTCCTGACTTCTGCAAAGAATACTAGTAGAATGAAGATGCATGATTTGTCTTTACAGCAACCATCATGGTTTGTCCCTAACACATTTGAGCACTTGATGGACAACATTTTTCTCAGACAACATCAATAAATAGCATCCTGTATGAATGGCAAGATGCTATGTAATGATAAGGGCAATCAGATCTCCTTCTTCAGGCTGTTAGATGATAACAGATAGAGCAGTAGTGTTTGCAAGCTTCCCCACCGATAGGTAGAGCAAATAATTCTCGATGAATAATGCATCCAATGAGTTTAGCTTCTCTGTCTGATTGTGGTGTATGCATAAGTAGATCATGATTTTGTCTAATCTGTTCATTATTCAAAGTATTTGATTAGTTTGGGGTGAGCTTTTCAAACTCTATGTACCATTTTCTATGAGTGCACACAACTTGATTTACTTTAGTTATTTGTGGTTGATCAGGCACATAATGAGGACAATACACTGTTTTGTAGAACATATTTGTGTGACACATTCTCAGTACTTTGTAAGAACTAATTTGCAGCAAAGAGGACTGTAACTTTGAAATTCACTTTTGCTTACTTTTATTTTTTTTGGCCGGTAAAACTCAGCATTATGAAAATTCACAAAAGAGGTGAAACTAGGACCATGCTGAGTTTATTAAAAATCTTACCTACTATGAGATATTTTGATTACCAGTGGGGCCTATGTAGCAAATACAGGAAATGGACGTCAGCTTCAAGCCAGCTAAATCTTAACTTATTTTGACCAACTGGAATATGAGTTGATGTATGCAGCTACTGGAGCCTATGAAGGCCAACGCCATTCAGACACATCATCAGTCAACCACTGTTTAATAAATGTTTTTTTATTGATCACCTCTAATCTATGTCAACTCTTTACAATTTGATATTTGTCCTCTATTTCCACTCAACATTGAATTATTTTTTCCCCAGAAATAATCTTGTTTTAGCAATTAGTCCATAAATTCCTTCACTTAAGGAAGGAATTCTTCACTCTTCAATTTCATTATTGCCCTCAAATGTTGTTGGGTTCATCAGCACTACTTGACTAAATTTGTCTGTGAAAAGAGTGTATGACATTAAAAATACTGTCATATTTATGTCTAGAACAAACGCCACCCACAGTGGCAATTTACTCACAAAATACTCACTATCTCTTCTGTTTCAATATACAATGTAATAAAATCCTTTCAGAAACATTGAAGTGGCATTGCCAGTGCATCAAACTTCACAAAAGCCTGTGATGTCAAGGTTTGCTGGATACAGTTCTCCTGTTAAGGAGCAGCTGTTCCATTTGTTTAAGTATTTAGACATTTTTAAGTGCCAACTGGTACATATTTTAACATCAGATTGATCCAATTGTTATGTTTTTCACCACAAAATATAATCTTGACCAAGATGATATTTTGCTTCTGTTAGGTCTTTTTAAGCTTGCAGTCAAGAACATCTCAGAAAACTGTGCAAGATTTTAACTTTTGTTTTAAGGCACATACATTTAAGAACCTGAGTTTGTGCTTACTCCCTGTGATTGTGTTGGGCTTGAGCCCCACATTTTATCCACAGAAATTGCTGACCCAACATTCCTATGCCATGCCCAGGAAAGCACTGGTCTTGTAGGAGGACTAGTGTCGTTCCCCAGGCTGCACCAGGAATTTTCACTTCTTCCCCTTGTTCTTGGGTGGAAAACTCCTGCAATAGGCAGCCCCGACCTCCGACAGCTTCAGGCCAGTGCGGGAGTTTGCTTTCCCAGAGGGGAGCAGAGGACAGCAACTCAAGCTGGCAGTGCTCTTGGCTGAGCAGACACATCTGTTAGCTGCCCCTTCCCAGACAGCAAATGCAAACCTTGCTCCCTCTCCTGGGATACAGGATTGCCCCCCAGCATGATAGACTGATAGGAAACAATAGGTTTCCCTACTGCCTTTTCTCTGTATAGGTGGTGAATAAATTCTTGCACCAAAATAATGTACAAAACACCTCTTTGTACATGCAGATAGAAGAAAACTTAGCATGGAATTATATTGAATAATATTAAGGAATAACTTAAATTTCATTTCAATTTGTTAGTGTCTGCATTGCTTCCTGCTAATTATAGACTTTCAAGTATTGAGTAGAAATTGGGAATAGATTATATTGATGGAAAAATTAAGTTAAATGCCAATTTTAAGGTTTAGACTGTAGCAGAGCTGTTTAATCTCTGAGTTATCTGCTTAAATCACTCTATGAATGAAGGCAATTGTATAATCAATGTACAATACAGACACTTTTCAGGCTGAAACTATTGATCACTTTTACATTCTTAGACTAAACGGACAAATACCTCAAAATCAAGCAAGATCTTTGTAGTCAAGTATATGTGTTTGATAATATATACATTAATTGATGCAGAATGGGAGTAGAAGTGTCTGTGACTCGCCAAGAGAGATGTGTACAACTCCTTGATGTGCTTTTTTGGAGAGACAGTATCATAAGTTACAGCTTTGTAGTCATTATTTGCCATTTCA
Source organism: Dasyornis broadbenti (assembly GCA_013397935.1). Lineage (NCBI taxonomy): Eukaryota > Metazoa > Chordata > Aves > Passeriformes > Dasyornithidae > Dasyornis > Dasyornis broadbenti. Next base: position 125,545 of record VZRN01001378.1, read on the forward strand.
ATACCCTGAAAATATGAGGAGCAGGGAAAGGTCACTCTAATGCAGCCTTCATAAAGGTCCACCCCTACTTGCTGTGTGATCTGCACACATGGAATAAGCTCCAGAAGCCTGAGGTTTTACTGCAAGGTGTAGACAAAAGTGACAGAAGAGTTGTTGATACTGGCTATCTCCTTCTAGTAATTTTTTGGCAATATGAATGACAAAAAAGGTCATTTTTTTCCCCCCAATAAGTGTTTCCTGAAGCTCTTGCCAGAATACAAGGGGGATCAGCCTGAAGCAACTTTTGGGATTTTTGTTTTGGTTTGGGTTTGTTTCTTTGTTTGTTTTGTAACCTTTATTATCCCCCATGCTTTTTTTTAAACTTGGTAACATCAAGTATATCCACAGTTAAGTAAAGACCAGCAAAGTGTCCAATCTCATATGAGAATAAAACCTTGAGAAAATCATTGTGGGTTTAAGTCTTCACCACCACTTCATGACTGTAACTTAAATTACATATAACAAAGATTGATCCCATTTAAAGTCCAAAATACAGGAAAAAACAAGGATGGTGGTCTTTCTATGCTACTACTCCCACTATTGGACTTTATTTCAATGACTGCATTCTGCAAAATATAATTTATTTGCTTTTTTTTGCTTAGAAGGTGTTTTCTACCAAGTCCCACCCTCATCAGCAATGTGCCTTAAATCTATCTTTTCTCTGGAGATATCCTCCTACACTGCCAAGCTTCTCCAAAACCAATTGCACTTGTCTCCATTTGAGGAAATATTTGAATTCATCCCAAACTATTTGGCATATCTCTTTAAAAGATGATATTGCTGAACACTGAAGCTTTACTTCATTTTAAAGTTCCATGGTTCATGTGAAGTTGATCTCTTTTCCAACACTGATGTAGTTTTAGAAAACTGTTTAGTTTTCTGCCTCTGTCTTTTTTGACATTGTTCTGTAAGTGCTGTCTTGTTAAGAATAATGTTTCTTCTATCATGGGTATTCCACTATCGTTTCTCCTTCTCCAAATATATTTTTTCCATATCCACATGTCAATCAATAGCTTGCCTTAAACTAGCGAATGATAGTCAGTGTAACTCAAATGGAAGATAAAGGTTTTTATGCTGAAACTTAACCACGGATGGCAGAATAGACAGTATCCATGGTTTTACAGGAACAAACAAAACTCCACCACTGGATCTGCACCACTGCTCAAGTAGTTCACATGAAACAGAAGTGTTGTATATCCTACAGCAGTGCTCCACAAAAACAACTGCCCATTTCTGACATGCTCTACTGAATGGATGCTTTGCACAGGTAAAGACCAGTGAACTAACAAATAGGGCAGCAATAACACCTGCTCATAATGACTGTATTAAAGCCAACTATTACCATATCACACCTACGAACAAAGTAAAGAACTGAAATAAAGTCCACTGACAGAGGTAAAATGATGACTGCTGACCCTACAGAATCACAGGATGTCTAAGGTTGGAAGGGGCCACTGGAGGTCATCTAGTCCAACCCCTGCTCAAGCAAGGGTCTTAAGGAAAGTTACTCAGGATTGTGCTCAGATGGTTTTTGAACATCTCAAGTGAGGGAGATTTCACAGCATCTCTGGGCAACCTGTTCCAGTGCTTGATCACCCCCAGAGTGAAGAAGGTCCTTCTCATGTTCAGATGGAACTTCCTGTGTATCCATTTCTTCCAGTTGTGTCTTGTCCTATTCCTTGGCACCACTGAGAAAAGTCTGGTTCCACCCTTTTGACACTCTGCCTTTAGACATTTACAGACACTGACAAGATCCTCTCAGTCTTGCTTCATGTAGCTTTGGATCCAGATTAAAGTGTAGTAAGCATCTGCCTCACAAGTCTGTGGTCTGTGGCCACACTGCTGATTTTCAGCATCTTTGGTATATTAGCAACTTCTGTGATCATCTATTATACATTTTCAAGTGTGTATCTATGAGTGTATATCTATAAAAAAGTGTGTGTGTTTATGTATACATAGACTGTTCTCGTTATCTTTTATTCGGTTTTATTATGTTTTCCATTCTGAGTCCTCCTGTTTGTCATTTCGTTCAAACAAAGCTAATTTCCTCTTGTATATGTGGAATTCTTTCCATTTCTCACACATATTTTCAACCTTTCCTCAAGACCCATAGGTATGTACCACAATGTCATTTTGTTATGATATAATTAATCATACGATTGCTGTTCCTGTGTATATACTTTGATAAATATTATCATACACAGAAATGACACTAAATCAATTTTGTTCCTCACCCTTTGTATTACCTGTATTTTTAGACATTACATTCTTATGATCATCATGTTCTCAGAAATGCTTTTATTGTATTCAACATGCTGAGACCTTGATCCTAAGAGGAAGTTCTCAGTGGTTTGCTATTGCAAAAATCTTGTGTACTGGTTTAAATACCAGTATACTGACAATACTAGTTTTAAAACATTTTTCCCCACAATGGAAAAAACCATCTTAACATGCTCAAAAACTCTGGAAATTCTTGTTTTTAATCTACTGCTTGTAGCAAATTAAAACTAAACTAAATCTAAATTCAGGCACCAAGTTCAAATGTTTAAGCACCTCTCTTCTTTGACCCGTTCAAAAAAAGATTCTGTTGATGGCAGCCCAAAGAGAAAATAGTATGTTTAAAAGCTTTAAAACAATTTTTCTGCTAGAACGTAAGTCTCAAATAATAGTCCAAAGTAGACTTGTGTCATACTATATGAATTTCAAGAGGCAGCAAAATTGCTAAGAAAAGCAGATGACATAAACCTCAAGTGTCACCTGAGTATAATCAAGAAAAATTCGAAATGCAATTACTTGGTTTTTGATCTCTAATACATCAGAATAAGTAATAATAATACTATATGGTAAAAAGCAATAGTTTTCATTGTCAACACTTTCATTTTCCTGGTATTCTCCTATTTATGCTCTGATCAGCTACTATCACTCATTGACCCCAAACTGCCTCTTTATGCTCCAAGCTTTCAAACTGCAAAGTGAGTGCTCTTCATTCCCTTCAGATGAACTAGGGAACCCAAACTTTCGTGGCAGGTGGATTGGTGTTCGGTGTTTTACCACAACAGCAAAGTACTGGATCCTCAGTTTTATATCCCTACTTGCCGAAGGGAAAGGTACTTCCCTGAGGGAAGCATTTCAGTGCCTGCAAGAAGAAAGGTTTGACAGGGGGGATCCCTGCGGACAAACTTCTACCTGCAGGAAGGAGATCATATGGGGTGAGGTGTGTGCAATCACCCTCACACATTCAGGTTCCTGGACCTAAACTCTCTTATGAGGTCACACACTTCTTTTCCTCTCAAAAATACGGCAAAAATCTGACTCTTTATACAAATATTTTCATCTACACAACTCCTTCATTCACCCACTACTGCTCATGTGTGTCTGTGAAGACTGGCATCCAGACTTCAAAATTTTATATAAAGCATTTACAGAGAGTTAAAGCATGTGTTAACATACACTTTGATCAGTTATTTTCACAGATTGCTATGACGTCTACATATGTTATAACCTTGCTGACCATCAGAGAGACAACACTTTCTGCCTCTTGATGTAGCAACACTTAGGAAATAGACACAGTAATAAAAACACATAAAGTGCAAATACAGGACAAAACCATACTAAATGTTGCTACCTACTATGAAGGCTGCAAAAAGGATGAAAAATTCTGAAGCTATTAAAAGATAGAGGAAGTAAAGAAATCCCACTTGACAATTGATAAAACATCACTTTTCATATTCTTCCACGTAAAAGTTAATTATTTGACTTGAAGGCTCAATTCAGCAGTATCTTCTAAAGAAACAGCTATTGGGAATGTAAATTCAAGCAGTTTGAATATATTTTGGCAAATGCAGGTTGTTTGGTTTCTTCCTTGATTTGTTGTTACTATGATCTATAATTTGAAGAGTTTTCAATCTCTATGTAGCTCGTAAAAAGAAAATATCTGGGAAAAGGTGCCAAACTGTTGCACTCTAAGTTTCAAGGTTTTTTAAAAATCGGTCATAAGATAAAAACTCAGTGGAATTTAAGTTTTTACTAACGAAGTTATAGAAGAGACTTTGATCACACAGATTTTGGTGGGAGCATATGCTTGCATGGCCTCATGATTCAAGTCCTTAGACATTAAAATATTATCCCTTTCCATTGTCAGCATTTTACCAAATTGATTAAGAAGCTCATCCATTTGAGAATCCTGTGCTTATGGTGCATATTATTGTATTGCAATACTGTCATTATATTATAATTGTAAATACAGAGTCGTGAAAATAAGTGACAAATCCATGAAAACCAGTCATAACCTGGAACTTTAGAAACTTTGTATAATGACACAGGCACCAGCAGAAAACACTATATCAATAAAACCAGCAAAGATAAATGGAACAAGAGTGTGTTATTTTGATTTCCAGAAAGCAGAGTTTTGAATTCTCATGTATTATTGCTATAAAGAGAGCTGGAGCTCGGGCAATTTAAAACCTAAGTGGGAATTTATTAGCAAAAAAAATATATTTGCCACCTGTTAAGCAAGGCTTGTGTTGATATCAAGCATATGGTGCTTCCTAGCCTGTGAAAAAAGGAGTAGCTGTTCCAATATGTCCAGGCTGTAAGCTGAAAGGATGACAAAAAGCAGTGAAGAAACACCACTTCAGTAATCCTTAGGCTTTCAAACTAAAAACAGAAGAAATAAAGCAGGCACTAGATGAAAGGTGAGACAGAGCACACACATGCCCTAAGCTTACAGAAGTACAGATACACACATGTTCATGTGCTCCTATAGACAGTCATCCTCTGATGGGCTCACAGATAAATCTATAAAGAGAGTTCAGGAGTTCTTGGATCTGCAAGACCTTTCAGATCTACTATATTGAGCTGGGTTATTTGGGCCTCTACCAGGGGACTGTTTAACAGCTCATGAGAGACATGAATTAGCTACCTACGGTCAGCATAGAGCCAGTGTGAAAACACTGCAGATGAGGTGAATCTCTCATTTTACCAAGTGTTGCTCAAGGTGACACACAAGTAAGCCCTTCCATTCCCTGGGCATTCACAGTCCACTCCTGGTAAAGGTAGGCTTGCAGACTCGTTTCCTTGCAGGTCCATTTTTTGCCTTTTAAACCTGGCTTGCAGATCCACTGTGATAAAACTTTTATATCATTATTAGATGACTTGGAAACTCGATGAGGAAATTAGATGTTATTTTGGTGAATTTGAATCTCCTCATGAAGATTTATTCTAAGCATGGGTACATAGGACAGTTACCATCACTCATGCTGAATTTGTGACCTTATTAACAAAGGCATGAGAAATTAACCAGAAGGGACTAAAAGGGAGAAGGACTGCTGTCTAGCCATCATCTGAGCAGAAGAGGATTTGAGTTCTCATTGGACCTCCTAAGCCTTTCTCTCCTAGGTTAAATGGAATTGACTTTGAATAATATATATAATTTCCAGAGACTGGAGGCACTATTAATCCTACCTCTAAAGAATGTGGCTACTTAAATCCTTCCGGGGCCCCATCCTGAACAGTGATGAATTTCTTCTTCCTCTGGATGAGAGCTTATAAGTGCGTGGTTAGGACATGTGGGAGATGTTAATTTGCATCCTCTCATGAAAGAAGAGAGTGCTAACCTTCCATCTTCCATATGTGTAGGTTTTCTAACTGGACAGCTGTGAAGTAAAAAAGAGGAAAGCAACCATGTTTTAAAAGAAAGAAATGGGTGTAGCTACACTCAGTAGGGAGTGTGGTCATGTAAATGTATGTCAAAGATTTTGTTCCTGGACTCCAGTTGCAGTTAAACATGGTCATGCTATGCAGTTTTATAAAACTCAAGTACTTTTGGCTCAATTAAAGGGAAATTTGAAGTTTTCAAGATAATGTCAGCAGAATTCAGGTGCTTCCAAAGCCAAGAGTCAGCTCAGTCTGTGATTTCAGGATAATGATTCTTATGACAGAAGCTTGCCTAACCTTGAAATCCTGGCCTCAGTACTTAAACACTTCTTGAAACCCACATTTATGACATCAACATTTAGGCAACTTACAAACTTTCCTCAGGTACATGCATTCATATAGGTTGGCTCCGTATTTATTTAATGGTAAGAGAAAGGAATATTTAGAGTATGAGGTAGTCCACCTAGAATTTGGTCCTTTGAAAAATATTAACTACCTAAAGTTAGACAGGAAAGAAATCTCAGCTGGGTAACAAATTCTGGGGAATTATGCTTATTCCTATTGCTTCAGCTGTTGACTTGGACAACATAGTCCATTTACTAACTTACGCTCCACTCTGGTTTTTTTTCAGATTCATTTTGATTGTTTTCAACCATGTTTTTACTCTTCTGTTTATTAGTAGATTAATTAGTAGTGAAATTGCTTCTGTTTCCACCTCAGTTTTTCAGACTACAAATTCCTCAGTAAGACCCATTTTCTTTCACCTCTGCGAAGACTGCAGACAATTTTGTTTTGTTCTCTGACCTTTATGAATAATTAAGTTTGCTGTCTACCTGCTTCTATTGTCCAGTCGCCTTTGCCTCTGCTATTTTTATAAGGCATAGAGAACTCCTCATAGTACTGCAAATGCAGCTTCATTCATAAATCCCTCATGCAAGAGCTGTAATAACTTCATTTGTGATGTTATTTTTACCTCTCTGAACCAAAATAGTAACATTATATTTTGCTGTAAACCACTGCTCTGAAGCTTTCTGAGCTCAGTATGTCTCCAGATCCTGCATCTACACACTATTTTGTATGACGTGATTGCATAGAGCATAAGAGTTTTCACTTATTTTGTGTCCCTAGTTTCATTATCTTACAATTCTCTACATGTAATTGCATAAGGCACTTATCTTCCATTGGGCACAGTCTGTTAGGAGTTGTCTTGACTTTTTTGTCATTCTTTTTTGTTTGTTTGTTTGTTTTTTTAATTGATTGACCCTTCCTAGTATGTATCATCAAAAAATTTCATTCCACTGGTGTACATCTCTCCTTCTGGGTTAAAGCAAGTTCTAATACAGAACTAAACAGTGTGACAGAGGAAATTGCTACTCTCCCTTATGTACTTTTCCCCTTTGGTCTCATAACCATTCTTTAAGCACGTGTGTCTGTATTTATGACACATTTCGTGACATTCTAGCATAAATTTCAGTGACATGTTAACTACAAAACTCTACTCAAGTCCTTTTAACTCTGTTCTTGATTGATTCATACAATATTGCTGCCTATCTTCAACATCACCTGTGGAAACTTTGGCTATATTCTTCTTTAGCATCATTACAGTTAAGATCATCTAGGTGGAAACAAAGCAGGAACACAGAAAGTAATTCTTTCACACAGGTTTGAAATGAGAAACACACCAATGTGTTTGAATTATATGAATGTGTATAATATACAAAGTACTGCCATTACATTCTATATAAAGACTTTAGACTCAACTAATACTATACAAAAGTTTTATCAGCAGACTTGAATGTCAGTATTGTTCATGACTGGTTTTGGCTAATTAATACCAATTTGCTGATTTAGTAAAAGTCCTATAGGTTTTCATTTATATACCTTTTATTCCTTATGTATTTTAAATATTTTCTTGGTTTATCTCATGCAGAGATTTCGTTTTTCAGCCTATTTGTAACTAGGTTCTCTTTTTATATCAGTAGAGAGGCATCATCTGCAGCCGCTCAATAATTTGTCTTTATGCATTCAAAAATGCTTTTTTCATCATTTATCTTTACATGTGCAAAGAAGCTATTTTGTCTTCTTTCCACTCTTTATAAATAAATAAATTTATTAATAAATAAAATGCTAAAAGATCATTCTCTTATTCTGGTGTTGCATTAAAGTCTAAAAATTCTCTGAAATTGACTGTGTGGAATTAACCATTATGTGAATTTTCTTGGGGGTGAATAGGGAAAACGCCATGAAAAGAGCTATTTTCTTGTAATAATTAACAATCATTTAACAATCTCATGGGTTTGGGCTCTCAGCTGATATAGATTGCTCTGCTGGTTTAAACCAGCTGAGAGTCTGACACGTCAACACTTTCCTCTATTGCTTATTATTTTATACTGAATCAAAATTGCATTTTACATTTGTGCAGTCAGAGGGAATTGAAGGGATAGGAAAGAAGCAAATATTTAATTTTTATAGCTTCTCTTCTGTGTTTCCATGACCCTTTTCTTTCTGTGCCTGCTTTAGGTAGTTACCACCAACAGATATCATATAGTTTTTACCTACTTGCCAAAGTCCTCATTATTACTCTAATTCTTCTTTCTTTGAAGTGAGCAGAAATTTAAATACTGACTTTAGAGTGAGAAGATTTAGGACAAAGATAAGTACCTTAGGGAGTAGTTACTCGTATCAAGAATTAAATTACTCATATCAACAAATGAATTAATAAATAAGAAGTGATTAGGTTATACACTTAGCTTTAATGCAGGATAACTATGAAAGCAGGTGTATCCTATAATACAGATCCCAGGCAATGTGGAAATCTTCCATAGGAAAAAAGTTCCCCCAAACCATTTTTTATTTACTCAGTTTCGAAAATGTGGATGCAATAATCCAAAAGATTTTACTTTTTTTTACCATGGATCATATGTCAGTACTTTAAGGTCCACGAAATCCTGAAGTTAGGATAAGAGGTCAGTTCAATATTTGCCTGTTGGGGCAATTCTGGTGCGTCAATTTTTCAAGTCTTGCTATCGCAGATATCATCAGATCTCCTTCAGTTACCGAAATGCTCTTTTTGAGTGCTGATATGATAGGATTAAAATTTAAGCACTCATGTTGTAAGGGATTAAAATAAGATATTCAAGGATTTACTCTCCTTTCCCCTTCCTATTGCATTGGATTGAGCCCGTAAATTCACACTGCGCAGATTAATGTCAACACTACCAGCTTTCCAATACTCAGGGAAATTACAGTACACACACATTGAAAACCTCAATGTCTTTTTTGAAAGCCTTTTCTAAAGTATAATTGCTCATAAAGTAATTTGTAATTTAGAATTGTACAGACTAAGTTCCTATGAATGCCCTCTGGTTTTGTGCTTATAGTAGTACATTGAAAGGAGCAAACAAACTCTTTTCAAGGTATCAGTTGAGCTCAGTCTATCCTCTCTGACTTCCCGGCTAACTCTGAGGACTTTTATGGTTGAATAACTCCTGCACATTTGTCACATAGTCCATTCTGGGATTTGGCCCTGAAACTAAACATGCTCAGGAGCAGCAGGAGCTGTGTGAGGGAATCAGGGGAAGCTGTGTAGCTGCTACCATACTCACAAATGGTCAGGCTGCACGTGGCATTGCTTTTTGAGATCTGGGAGAAGAGAGATTATTTTTTCTGAGAGGTCTTCCACTTGCCTCAGCAGTGTATGCCATAATAGACACTCCAACCTTTCCACCCAGTTGATGGCAGATGGGTTTTCCCTGTAAATGTAAATTTCTCTGATTTAGCCCACATCTGACACTGTAGAGGTTTCTCTGAACACTGAAAAAGTCTGAGGGAAACCAATTCAGAACTGACAGCTGCCCCTTCTGTAAACATAGTCAATAACGGAAAACATATTAGCTAATGTAATCCTCCGGTCTGTGCATGAGTAAGGCCACTGCAGCTTGGAGCCTTCTGCTTTATAATGGCTTGTGAAAAGATGGAATTTGAGATCGTTGCTTTTAGCAATTTCCTCTGAAGAAAAAAAAAAAGGAAGATGCTTTCTCCTCTTGAAATTTTCTATAATTAATCTTTATTTCATAATTATATTGCTGGCTCAAATTTTACAGGCTTAAACTGTAAATAACAACTGTGAAAAATAATTCAGGACTGAAATGAATGAGATATAAAGCTAATTCCTACCAGCCTTCTTCGTGTTGCATGATACACTGCTTCTTGAAACTGACTGCATCTACTCTATGTGAGAGAGCCTGCTACTTTAAGGGGACATCTACATTTATATCATCCTGATGCCTGCATGCTTTGCTATGGAGTAGGGATTCCAGCTTGGGCTGCAGCCTGCATCCCTACCATCTTGTCAGGTTCAGACCCTGTTGCAAGGTGTCACTTTTTCCATAATGCCCACAGTTCCTTGTTGAGGGAGAAAGCTGAAAGCAAGCCCAAGAGCCGCATAAACTTCTGCACAGGCAGTCAGGAGACCATGGCTGGATTGCACTGGAACTTAAAATGCTTAACACCAGAGGTGGAACCAGTGTAGATTCTTAAGAAATGAGTATCAATAAAGTTCGATCATCTTGCCATGACTAACTGAACTTCAGTAGGAAATTTAAGTTTTGTTGTAGTTGAATTGGACTTTGTCATGAGTCAATGCAGAAACACAGGAACTTTTCTCTGGGAGTTGCTCAAACTCTTCTCTTATGACAGAGACTTCAGAGTCTCCTGACTGAACTCCAGGTGCTGGCTTTCCAGTGGAGAGGCTCAGACTGAGTAATATGAATCCTATTAATGCCTGAAAACAGACCAGAATTTTTGCAGAAGAAATATTTTCACAGGAGGCCTTTTTGTTAATACCAGTGAAAAATCTTTATGTGAAGATAAAGAGTGACATAAGACATAATAGGGAGGGGCTTAAATGCTTAAGGAGCATTTTCCTAACAAAGTTTGAAACAGTGCCTGAGATTAGGGAGGTCTGCATGGCATGACTTTCAAACTGAGAATATTGTGGTAGCCTGTGACCATTTTTGAGTTTCAACATATTCTCTTACTATCCTTTTAAGTGGTTGTGTTGATTTTGCTTGGCCCAGTTTTTGCTAGTGGGGGGGCCCACAAAATGGCTCCTGTGTGAAGCTTCTCGAAGCTTCACCATGTCCAGCAGAGCCAATCCCTGATGGCTCTGAAGATGATGGACATGCGGCTGGGCCAATTAGAGATGTTGGTTATGCCTCTGTGATAACATATTTAAGCAGGCATCAAGACGGGCAGGGGCATGCACTTTTTTTAGCCAGAGAAGGAGGAGGAGAGAACATATGAGAGAAAACAACAATGCAGACATCAAGGTCAGTGAAGAAGGAGGGGGAGGGGGAGCTCCAGGCGCCAGAGCTCTGCAGGCTCTGCAGGCCGTGGTGAGGCCCATGGTGAAGCAGGGGGTGCCCCTGCAGCCCATGGGGCCCACGGGGAATGCTGGGATCCACTCGCAGCCCATGGGGAAGTGCCCCATGCCAGAGCGGGTGGATGCCTGGAGGAGGTTAGGGTCCAGTGGGAGTCCCAGTGGAGAAACAGGCCTTGCACCCGGGACTAAGCTGAGTGCTCCACACTGGAGTGGGTGGGTGCCTGAGAGGGAGAGAGACTGTGGTCCAGCAGGAGTCCCAGTAAAGAGAAAAAGCCTTGCTCCTGAGATGGAACGGCCTGGCCTCAGAGGTCTGTGCCCTGTGGACACCACACCGCAGCAGTTTTGGGAGGACTGCTTGCCCCTGGTGGGGGAGCTTATGTTGCTGCAGGTTTGGGCAAGCTGATGCTTGTGAGATTGGGACCCACGGCTATGCAGAAGAAAAGACTCCTCTCCCTGAGCAGTGGAAAAAGATCTCTGTGATGAACTGACTTACCCTCCCCCCATGCCTTGTTCCCCTGTGCAGCTTCTGGGAAGGAGGGAGGGGGGTGAACTGAGAAATGGTGTCTTTGAAGGTTTTATTTCATTTTTCATTTACTTCTCTGACTCTGTTAGCAATAAATCACTTTTGTAACTTTTTAAGTTCAGTCTGTTTTGCCCTGAGTGCATTTTCTCCTGGTTTCCTTATCTCAACTCATGAGCCCTGGGTGTGTTAATTAGTTTTCCCTCCTCTGCCCAACTGTGGCAGGGGAGAGCGAGTGAGTAGATCTTGTGAGTGCCTGGCGTTTGACCAGGGTCAAACCACAACAGTGATTTTAGTTGAAAAGTAATGTTGTCTAATAGAAAGAAATTATTTCTTCAAAACTGGAGCATTTCTTTCCAATATACTTGTTTCCTTGATAATTTACCTCTAAAATTAATTATACTAATAAATGCAGTTTACAGACATTCTGTATGAACACCAGAGAATCCAAACAGGACAGAAGTGACAAATACTCAAAATGTACAGAAGTTTGAGATTTGTGGTCTGTGCCTTACAATAGTCATGAAAATCTACTCAGACAGAAATCTTAACTGAGGAGCAGATTGTTTAATGTCCGTTAATTGTGGAGCTCACATAGGAGACATTTCAGAGAGCAGGAACCATTTTTCTCTACTTCTGCTTCCATACAGCCTGTTGCTCTGAGAGCAGGAATCATTCTACTCTACTTCTGTGTTGGGCAGGGAGTGATAGCTGTACAAAAACAGCTGAACATGTCTGCATGCATGCGCACACACAGATTGTATTCTGTGGGAGGAAAACCATTTCCAGCTTGAGCTTTAAATGTCTGCATTGTAATACCCAAAGGGATAATAACTTGTATTAATTATGGGGGGAAGAAATTTCATATTGGAAATGTTTAAGGAGAATAGACCCAATAGCACTGTTTAGAGAGCTGTCTGAATACTTTTCATGTTGAAAGTTGAGATAGTCTCTAGGTACTCAATGACCTGCCAGCTGGCATCTATAACAGACACACCTTCATCCTTAGCCCTTCAGCAGTTTGCACCACTAGTTGAACTAGTTTGAAATATCCAGTCATGTGAGAACAAATTTTCTCTCTTTCTCTCTTTCTCTTTCTTTCTCTTTCTTTTTCTTCCTTTTCCTTTCAAAGGCCAGTCATTTATAACAGACAGTGCTTCTTAAAGATGCCTAGTTTCTTCTCTAATGCAATGTCATGTTGACCTGGTTTGGTTCTATACATCTCTATTCCTGTAAACCGGTGAATTCAGCAAGTTCTGTGCTATGTATTTGATTTTATTTCTTTCTTGAGCTCTTCTGTGTCTAGTAGTAAGTATGGCATTTTTTTTCTTGACCAATGGATTTTCAAGAGTACTTGTTTTGGTTTTGAATGCTTCATAGGGCATTGCATCTTGTGTAGTTTGGATCTTAAATTTGTATTAATGTGGTTGTCTCTTTGAAAGATGAAACGAACATAGGTTTGCAATATCCTGGGATTTTCTTGCTGTCTGGCAAATTTCATGTTCATTGTATATTTGCATTTTAGAAAGAAAAGGTGACTTATGAGAATGCAGTAAGATGCAAAACAGAGCATCAGGGTCCCTTGGATTTGGGTTGATACATCCCTCTGCCAGGCTTCCCTGCTGCTTATTCCATTCTTTAGTTGTCGCATCTACTTTGGCATTAATGTCACCCATCACAAAGTGTAAGTTGTGTTTTGGTATTCTGTCAATCACACTTTTGAGACAATTGTAGAATTTGTCCCAGTCACTGTGTTCTTCTGTCAGAAAACATCTCTGCATGATTGACATCTTTAGGAACTTGGTTTGGAATCTGGCATATATGATGTGCTGGCTGATAGCTCCCCAGCCAAAGTGTGATTTTTCCACAAAATCTGTCGTGGTGAATGTTATCCTGTTTGCATGTTCCTTGTCACACAGATGGTTCAGCTTTCCGTGGGTTCAGAGATGGGTCCCCACTTTTTATCTTTAGCAAGTAGCATTACATAGGAGTAAAGAAGATAAAACCAATGCCCTTTGCAGAGGCTTGTAAGCACGTGGACGGAGAGGTATAAGAACAGTTCCCTGAAAATCAGCAGGACAAACCACAACTCCTGTATGTTTGGCTTGCTCCAGAGGTTCCTATTCCCATGAGCCAAAGCAGATAACTATACAGCTATTCTATTAAATAGCTGGTCAGATTATCCAGGGTGATGTGAAAATTTCCTTGCTTCCTGAGTCACTGCACTCCTACAAAGCTCTTGGAGATGGTACAAATCCCTCATCTAGCACTACTATTCTTAGAACTGATATCTTTGCCAAAACAGAGAAATAATAAAAGAACCACATAGACCCTGGAAACATTGGCATGATATGGAAATAGTATCAAATTTGGCTTAGGAAAATGTGACTGATTGCACTGTAGGTAATAATAATTTGAGACATATGACTCAATATGCAGGAGAAACACGGAAAGTGGTAATACTGAAAAAACCCTCAAACCATGGAGTGGAAGGTGTAGTTATAAACACTTCATTGCTATAGTGATGGGATAATCCTGAATACTACTTTGGACTGTCTACTTAAAGGCATCTTTTTTCCAAAGGAACTTCTGTGAATCCTTCTGGAAAAGTCAAGCCAATTCTGGCCTACAATCACTTAGCAAGAAAGATACTGCCAATTTGAAGGGAATTTGGAAGAGCAACAAAACTGATTAAAAGAATGGGTGGACTGAGGCATAAACATAAATATAGAAACTACTGCTTGATGAATCCATGACTAGGGTGATACACAGAGTGGAGGAAAATCAGGGAATGGGATAACATTAGCATACCCATTGATATGGCTATATATATCCAAGAGGAAGTGTTTCTTGTGGTTACTGTTCTTTCTGTAATTAACACTAATGAACTGACACAATAAATAAAACACTTAAAATGGCTATTGCAAGAAAATCCCTCACTTTTAATGGGCTGTGAAAAAGAGAAGTAAAAAGACCTTTAAAAGTGAAAAGTCTCTAGCACTGGCAGAAGTCTAGAGTGGACAGTCACATTGGTGCAGGAAAACAGACTGGACGATCTTCGCTCTGTTTCCTTTTGCTCGTTTCCGATTCTGGTACCAATGCATATTTAGTATTAAACTGATTAATTTTCTCTTCTCATTGTGGTAATTTTTTGCCTGCTTTGCTTTCAGAGTAGGAACTCATGTAATATTAGCTGAATATTACATTGATAATGAATATCTTTTGCTTATGCCTTGGACTGTTTCTTCAGATTACAAAATGAAGAATGTCTTTAAAACTGTAAAAATATATTATGTGGAAGCCAACAGTGGAAATAAATTACTCATCTTCCTAGTTTATGTTAGCTGTGAAATATTTCTGTCTTTCCTTAGTTATATACTTTATACTTTTAAAATAAATAGCACTCAAAAAACCCCAAGAGAAGCTGCTTGTCTAAAAAGATAGCCTAGTTTATTTCAGAAGATATGGAAAACACATAAAAACAATGTCCATTATAGTCTCTTCAGCTGGCAAGAACAAAAATGGTACAGTCTTGGCATTATTTTTGACAATATTAATATAATTGACATGGGGACAGGGTAATCTAACAGCAACAGCTTTGGCATGTTACAGTGAAGCCAAAAAAATTGGAGTAGTTAGTTAATATCCTTAGCCTAACCTTCGTATAATCACATTACCTCAAGAACCTCTGTCACTCATGACAGATGTCCAGGGAGAATTTGGTTGTGAGAGGATGAACAGGAGGGTGAGTGAGATTCTGGTCTGCGGCTCAGCAAAACCACACTTAGCTCCCAGTAACACCTTAGACATCCTCCATGAACACGGGAATATTGCACTGCCGGTGGTTTATATCTCTCGCTTCTGAATGCTCCATAATAATTCTGCTTTTTCCCCATCCTGAAATACCATCTTTCTACTTTTTCTGAGCAAAAGCTGTGTTCATAAATGCACCTGAGACACCTGCCAACAGCTGGATCAAATCCACTGGCTGGCAATTAGCATGTTTTGTTGGGCACAGAGCAGCACTGGCTCTGCTAGTGCTGTGGTGTTCCTGCCAGTAGTCAGTGTCGTGGGAAGGTGTGAAAGCATCACAGCCATCACCACTCCTGCCCCACAGTTTAGCAGGTACCCTGTGGTTTCTGAACTGAGAAGCATTATGGTTGTGCTGAAAAATATATCTTGTCCTAATATAAGGTTTTTGTGTCACTGTAGCTGGGAACCAATACAGCTAAAAGGAGAGCAACAAATGTATGCTCTGTAGTTTGCAAGGTTCCCCTGGATTCTATATCTGACACCTAAAAAGGATTTGAATAGAATTAGCAGAATTTTAGAAAAAAAGCATTTCTTTCCTCAAGCCCGCCTCTTAGACATTACTTGTGGTGACCTGCAATATCTTGTTTCACATCTATTTTGGCAAACACAGATACTGATGTTTGTTTGGTTTGCTGTATTTCATTCTAAATACAGCCTGAGTTCACTGTGAGGTGAGGGGCAGAAATACCTCTTTTCTGAGTATCTGCCAAGGCAACTTCAATCAGGCACAATTCACATCTTCAGATTTACTCTCCAGACTCTAGCTAACCAAAAAGCTGGTGCCCATTTTAACTAGGCATTTCGTCTTCTTTTCCGGACTTCCTGGCATCATGTCAGAAGGGAGGAGAGAGCATGTTTGAGTAAAGCTCACATTAATAAACAAAATCAGTTTTATAACTGGGTTGAATGAAATACAGTGATATTTTGAGGCTTGGCCATAATTGCTTTACCAGTCTTATAAGAAAATAAAGATTCCCTGTTGGAACAAGGCCTGGGATGCAAATATTTCTAATATAAGTGATATTAATTGGGTTCTACATTGTGTATAAAAAATAAGGGACTGTTACTGTAGTTAGAAGGATTGGCTCATTACTAGAGATGCCATTATATGTGTAAACTACATGCAGAATGTTTTTTATTGCTGTTTCCAAATTGACTTTAGGTGAAAGCACAGCTGGGTGCGGAGGAAGCAGGCATTTAAATATTCAGCTCCCACTTTTTGAAAATTGCACTGCAATTTGGAAAGTGCATTCTCTCTTGGGAAAATTAGGCCTTAAAGTCCTGCTGCAGATGACTGACGGTGCCAGCTCTCCATCAGTCCCTCCATTCCTGTGATCACTGTTTAATTCTCCATTTAGATGGCATGACTAAATTTCATATTGTCTGCTCGCACAGCAAGGAAATATACTGCCTGCACTGTCTTTGCAGAGATACTAAGCAGAAAAAAAGTCTTTTGCATTAAAGACCTTTTTTCCAAGATCACACTTGCGCTCACTGATGTCAGTAGCAGTGGCCCAAGGATCAAGTTATGAAAAAATCTTGAGTCTTGAAAAACAGAGCAGAGCGTGACATTGGAATTTGGTCCTGTTTTAAGAGAGATAATGGCTTCCTTAGATATTGTCTTGTACTGGACTCAGGTTAATTAACACTTGTTTGTAATAACAGAAGACAGTTACCTAAGTTTAGTGATCAACTATGGCTATAATTCCACTGAAGAAGCAGTTCTCCTTACCATTGCTCCTGACTGGACAACTGTGCACTGTACACCTTGTGTCCTCTTGGCACGCAGCTGCCCATGGAAACATGATACACATTAAAATTATCTAGGGAAAAAGTCAGAGAAGTTTTGTGATTCTCTCTATGTTATGGCTACAAAAAGCAGCCTGTGCAGGCACAAGGGAGAGTCCATGATCATGCAGCTACATTTGGAAGGAACTGAAACCTTTAATGGTCCAATTTCATACCAAGCTGACTATGGTCTAATGCTGGAAAGGTTATTACTGTATCCATTTCGCTTCCTTCCACTTCCAAGGTTTCTGATCCATTGAATGATCATGCGGTGACCTGGATCACTTTGCTGAACTACTAGAAAACTAATCAGCCATTCATGGTTGGACCACAGCATAGCTGCACAGATCAGGGAAGAATTATGGGATGGGAAAAAGTTGCAAATGGCTTGGTCAGCTGTAGCTGTACTTGAAATAGATTAGCACAAATTTGAATAGCAACCTTCAAAAGCAAAGGTGGATTCAATTTGTTTCTACAGTGGGTGACATCTACCCCAAAATGTTATAGATGTTCACTGCATCCCTCTCCACGTAATTCCATGCATTTCTTGTGTCAAGGTAGCATCTTTAGTTTAAGGAATGGTAGGTTCCTTTTTGTTTTCTGCCCAGCAGGGTTTTGTGCTGGATAGACTTCATGGAGCCACTTAACTCGAGTTTTAGATGTATCTGATACCCCAAGATGCTAAATTATTTTTATACCCAATTTAAGGCCGCTTTAAGCTTGCTGGAATGGTGCTTGTGAGACCCAGTGGAAACAGATATACTCAGTTCCCGGTTATGTTTCTCTATAGATGTCCAGATACTTTTTTGTTCCTTACTCCTTTTTTTTTATTTCATGTTGAGTTCAGTGGCATTTGGGGAGCTTCATGTGTCTCTTGTTTTCTACTAGAGGGAGTCATAACTTTTTTTTTTAAGGGAATCTGTATGAAGATTCATAGCAATAAAGATTTCTAAAATAAAGATGGGTGACAAAGTTCAGCTGAAGAAGGCTTCTTTATTAACAGAGATAGCAAGCAGAGAGCACCAAAGTCTCAGTAAATAAATGCCTGGTAATTGACTTATGGGGAAAACAGTCAGCCTTTTAATAAGTTGTATCATTAGCAATGCAAAATTGGTCCTCGATGTTATTGTTACAGAGATTTTTTTTCTTGTTTTCCCCCTCCTCCTTCCTAGTTCTAATTCAATCTTTATTATTTTGCAAGATTTTGCCAACAGAAAAAGCCTCCATACATCAAAGTGGGTAGCGAGTGGCTGGGATGAGGCTCTGTCAATGGAGAGAATGGGACACTCAGCATTAGGAGGAAGTACTGTGCACTTAGAGATGAACAGTTTTATTTTAATCCTTTCATCTACTTTAGCTCCTTTTTGTTTCAGCTGCCATAAACACTTGCTGTGGAGCCAATGTTCGGTACTGAAAAGATTTTTTTTTTTTGTGTTCCTCTCATGTCTGTTGAAACATGACACTCAAATTGGAGATAGGAGCAGAGATCAACAAACCCTGTCAGCTCTTGTCAACCCAGGTGTAACAGTGTGATCTTCTTAAATTGCTTCTAATCTGCCAAAGATCTCTTTATCTGCAGTCTCCATCATGCTGTTTGCTCACATTTGGTTAACACTTTAAATTTCCCTTTTGGAGGTGTCACTGTTTGCCATTTAGCAACTTAGAAGAACTGTGAGAGCAGCTTAAAGCACATGGATTTGGGAAGCTAGAAAAGCTGATTAGCTATTCAGGGAGAATAATCTTATTGAAAGTAGTAAGAGCTGTATAAAGAATGCTTTTCCCTTTCCTTGTAACAATCTTCTAATTATGTTGTCAAGCTTGCTGTCGTGTTCTCCCCCTGTGCCATTAAGAAACCGTTTCCTAAGTTAAGAAAGAGAATTCCAGATTGTGATGATGTTTGCTGGTTTTTTTTTATTATTGTTTAAAGAATCTGTGTGTATTAAGCAAAATATTAAAAAAATATTCATGTGCAGCATAATTATGTGAGATGAGGTGCTCAAGACTTTGGTGGTAGCAAGAGAGGCAAGGGGGTGCTCGGCAGGGTTATTCTTCCATATGCTGGGGGATTTCACTTCTGTGACTGGGATCTGAGTCTAGGAGGAACCTTTGTGACTAAAATATGATCACAAATTTGTAGTTGCTCAAGGGGCCAGAGCAAGGCCAACAGATATCTGCAGCTGCAGATTTGTGAGCAAACCCCAATATTTCTTGGCAATGGATGAACAAGTCCAATTGTGCTCTAATCCACTCCTTTATTTTTTCTATTGTCCATATTTTGATGGAAAGAATAGGAGCCAAACTTTTAAATATTCCCTTCAAATTGGTTGTCTGGTGATTCAGTGGGACAGTATGGATCCATTCACTGATAGCAGCATGTTGGTGGGCATACAATATCATATAATTAAAATAAAATATTTTAGTTGCCAACCAAACCCAGACCTGCTCAACAATCTTCCTGTTTCTGATTAATGACATAAAGACCACCTATCCCATGGCTGTGACTTTAATATTTTCCTATTAAAAATGCAGTCATATGACCAAACAAGTTATCAGTAGTATTCATTAATTTACTTTTGTTGCTGAGTCTCCAAATGACAGTTGAAGTTTATATTAATAGCTGGGAGGATTAGGTGTATCAAATTATTAAAACCATACCACAGCTGAGAAAAAAAATCTGCGGAATAACTATCTTTATCAAAATGACTAACCATGGTGTCAGTTCTGACACTATGCATTGTGTTTTGTTATTGAGACACAGTGGTTTATTTTTCCCTCTCACAGTTAATGACTAAAGGTGTGTAGAATGTGTTACTGAGCCAATACAGTGCACTGCATAACTTATTTCTTTAAAAGTATAATGGCATGCCATCACATATTTCAATTTTCTGGATGTTTCCCAGAGTTAAATTTCTTCTTCTCCCATTTGCCATTGTGTGACTCCACTTTAATCGGCAAAATTACTTTTTATTTCAACAACAAGAGAAAATAATTAGGCTACAAAATTTTTCATATACAAAATACTTGCTACCTGAGTGAAGACAGTTCTTCTTGACTTATGCAATTCACCAAAGTCTAACCATTTTTCTTTTATAACAAAGTGACAGTAATTTTAGAAGTGATTTTTTTTTTAAAAAAATCCCCTCATGTTTTTTACCATGTCATATACATATCTATTATGAAACCTAGGTATACAACTGCCCAATTGAAAATTTTTTATCACTTTCTCATAGTATAAATCAACCATTTATATACACACACATTATATATATGTATATATGTGTGTGTAGATATATAGAGATAGATACATAGATATATACATCCATACGTGCATATGTACAACAAATTCTCCTAAAAACTACCAAGTATGCTGGCAGAAATTATGAACATTTCTGACAGAAACCTCTTTTATTTGCACTTCACTTAAAAGTTATGGAAATATTTATGCACAATGTTTTTGAGTTGACAGATCTGTAGTTTCAGATGAAACCACAGTGTATTTTTCAGAATGAGGCAGAATTCACTTGTCTTTCATATAGACATATGCTATATACTGTATTAGCAAGGACAGTATATTCTAGTCTGTAAATAAATCCTCACCATGCTGGATTTTATAAGAAAGCTAATACTAATACTTAACACAGAATTTCCCTCTGTGAGTGAAAAGCCAGATATGCATCGAGGATTTGACAAGTAGGAAGAAGTTGATATAGATTCCATATATACATACGCATATTTCTTTTGGTGGATAGAGTTAAACTTTGCTCTCATAAAGTATGCATTTACAGTGGGAACCAATTTCTCCTAACTGAGATTTTCTTTTCTTTTTTTTTTCCTTTTGTCTTCTCAGACACTATAATCACAATGAAAACCCTGTCAAAATTATTGTTGTTCCCAGACCCAATGTCATTCTAGAGGGTGGGAATGGTATGTAGGATTTTTGGTCAATGTTAGATTTGACAAGATCCTCAATAAGCTTTCTACCACATACTCTTCCAGCACGTGACCTCCACAGCTATGGGGCCCATCTTACCTCTGCAGGGAATGTTTTATCAGACAGAACAAATTTATGATCTGTACCTAACCTGGCATTGTCCCGTAATCACATAGAATTGACGTCCATGTCCTGCTCTTGCTTTCAATCATGAAAACTAATATTCTTTCCAGAAAAAACATCTCCATTACTTTACTTACTATATGGATGCCTAACATGAGGAATTATGTCAGGTTCTGAACTGCTGTTTAAACCTCAGGAAATTCAGTGAAAGGAATGTGCCACAACCTGATTGCAAGAGATAGCTGAAGGGTACATAAACTGGGGAATATTGCAGATTGTCTGTGCAAATTTTTGTGGTTTTTTGTCCATTCTGCCTGCTGGTGTGTTTGGGAACACTTGGGTGCAGCAGTAGTGTAAGAGGGGTATGTCAGCCTACACACGATTTGATGCTGGAGGGCATGGGAATCATCTTTCAAGCTGATAGATGCATTGACTGCATTCCATTCAGGGAAAGAGAAATAATTGTGTTCTTTCTTGGAGCTGTAACAGAGATATCATATTTAGTGCTCATTCTTTTTCAAAACTTTTATTCAGTAAACACACTGCCACACATGTGTAGTTTCTTCTTCCTACTTCATGTTTCTTTTGTTTCCTCTGCCTCCCTCCTCAGTGCCACTATTGAGAGCTCTTCCTGCAGAGGACGATACAAGCTTGTTCTGATCTTTCTAATATTCTGATCATTCACAAGCTGCATCATTCTTGATCCAGAGTATATAATTAATTTTGATTATTCGCAATTTATGCATGTCTCCAGTGAATCATAACTTTTATACATAACCTCAGTTTCTCACGATTATTGCTGTCCCAGTCCCCAAGGTACAGGAGGATGCAGTCTCTGATTTGAAGAGCTTACTTTCTGATTTGATCCAAGACAGGGGTGAGCATGAATGAGGAAAGAAGGAGAGAAAGAAAGGATAGTGAGCTCCTATTCATTACATGGGTTAGTAATGTCACAGCTTGATTCTGAATAATTTTCAAGTATCCCTTTTATAAATCAATAAGTAATGATTGCTGTCATTACAGAGCTGTTTAACCACTATTTTTTGGCTGATTCTTTTAAGTATCACTTTCAGAAGTGGATCGTGAAGAGCAAAGGAATAGAGCAGAGAAGAAAAACAGAACTGTTTCCATGTGTGTGGAATAACACGGATAAATAATGTAGCAGAGAGTCTTCTAAGAACCTGTCCATGAATTACTTGCTTCCATTTTCCTGGCAGAGCAAAGACTAACTTAATAATCCAAAGTGCCAGAAGACTGGAACTGAGGCACTGAATAAATGCAAGCTGGTTAAAGAAAAAGGGCTAAAGGGTGGTTAAAGAAAAGTTATGCACTTATTGCTGCACTCAAGACCTGCACATATGAATGAAGTCCAGGTAAAATGCCAGAAGGAGGAAGAATAGATGGGAGAAAGGATTCGGTTAACCACATCCCAGATTACCTCTAAAGGTTGAGCCGAGAGCTTAGAACAATGGTTGGCTGTAGATACATTCTTGTGGAAAAGGTTATTATCAACCATAACTATAAGGAAGATTAATTTCAAATGAGTTCTTGTCATCCAGAAGTGTCCAGTCTAAACTCCAGAGACAAGCAGCAGCACTTCCAGAGCAATATTTACATCTTCTTGCAAGTAGGTGGTAGTCATCAAGAACAGAACTGAACCATGCATCAAAACAATCCTCTGTTTGTGCAGGATAAACAACTTAAACGTGCATGTGCAAGTGATTGTTTTCATTCTTATAATGCCTATTTTCTTTCCATGATATGCAAAGAAATATAAGAAAGTGTGCTGTGTTTCAGGTTTTAGGGTTTGGATTTGTCTTTTTTTAACGCTATGACACTATGTAGAGTCCATCTAAGTGCTATTTACTTTAGACACAGCTGCAAAAAATCTCTTCCCACTTCTTGTGGTTAAAAAGAAAAAAAATCTAAGATCAATAACTGTAGGTTTTCTTGATGTAAAATGCCTTGTGAAATAATTTTCAGGTAAAACTGTGACTGCACTTAGAAAGATACTTGATTATTAATATTCCATTCCAAACTAACTTCAGAAGAGGCCCCAGGAGGCTCCACAGTTGCTTCCACAAAAAAAGCCAAACAAATTAATCCTGCAAATGAGATACTTTCTCGTTTGAAGACTTGTCCAATGCCTGCATTCTGCATTGATTTTTCCTAAAGGTTACATCCCTGTGAGAAATCAGTAGAACATTTCCTACTCCTAGGTGGTTGTTCCTGTTGACCTGTTGTGCCCTGTGATCCTTCAGGAGTTCAGTGCAACAACCACTGCTGTCATCCTGAGTGCAGCTTCCTGTTCTGAAGGGTTATTTGGAAATGGTAAATCTTAGCAGAAATTAGAGGAGCAGAAAGGAAAGTGAGAGGCAGTCTTCACAATGTCCAGTAGGTATCTGCTAGGCTGGTCTTACCAAATGAGTTTGGCTTCAGAAAGTCTGAACGAAAATGTCAGAGGATGAGAAAGTTTCTGTTCTTGTTTTTGGCAAGGAGAGTTTTAGGGCATTGCAGGGAGGCAGTGCCCCAAACTGAAGCTTAATCTTTGTTTCTAACATGAACCGAAATAATTTCAAGCTTACAGGACTCCAGCAGAACTAACCAAAGAGCTGGGAGTAGTCTGGCCTTTCCCAGATAGAGCGTGCAATCTTGGAGCAGTGTCTTTCCTGATGTTTGGTTTCAATTTTTGTGGAGAAGAACAATGAAATACATACTTCAGCTTGGGCACTTTCATGCTACCTATTGAGGTTTTCTTTGCAGAATGACCATTCCTTCTGTGCTTTCTGCCATGGCTCATCTATTTGTCTGGATCAATGTGTAACTACAAGTCAAAGCTCTAGCACAGATACCTTAGAGGGCACATGAATCCAAATTGGGTGATGAACTCAGCAGAGCAGATGGAATGTACTCTGAGAGGTGTTCTCAGAAAAGCGTAAGAACCACTCACTGCAGCAGGTCTTCCTGTAGTGAAAGTTCACTGTTTAGGAGCACTGTTTAGAGTTCTGTCCTCTATTCCCATCAGGAATATAGTGTTATTAATATGAAATACATGAATGAGTTGTAAATAAATAATTACCCAGTTTACATGAAAGTAGTTTATCTTCTAGTTGATGGGGAAAAAAGAAAAACAATCTTATTTTTTTCTTTCTAGTTCTGCTTTTCAAAACTAGAGCTAAAATACCAAGTTTTCTTGCCTTCTTATCAGTCCTTTATCACCACCAGTGTATTTGGCTATAGGATAGGATAAACACCAGATTCAGAGTAATGTAGATGTAGATGAGATGCAATCTAGAATCTAAGTAATCTAAAAATGCCAAGTACATTTTTCACCCAAAACATTGTCTAGGCTCTTTTCACCGTATGTCCTATGTACAACAAGAGTTTAAACACCTTCCTCCCATGTAGACTTTTGCATTGCAGACACCCACAGGTAGGTGCCTGACTGTAAACTTGAACATTACTCGTGAATTTCAAAAATGGTCTCCAGCTTTTCTTGTAGCACAGCTGCTGCAGGTAATTATCTGCTTGGGTGAGGTGGAGAATGTTTTTCCCAAGCTGTTTCTCCTATTGCTTCTTGATATCGTGACATGAACTGGAGAAAGGAGTTATACCTATTTCAACTTCATGAAAAATAAACCTTCATGCTTTGGTTTTGGTCAGGTTTCCACACAGAAGTAGAATCAAGTTTGTAAACATGAATCAAACCAAAACTGACTCACTTTTCAAAGGAATGGCATATAACTCTTCAAGGCTAAACCTTCATGCTTTGGTTTTGGTCAGGTTTCCACACAGAAGTAGAATCAAGTTTGTAAACATGAATCAAACCAAAACTGACTCACTTTTCAAAGGAATGGCATATAACTCTTCAAGGCTTTTCTTCATCTCCAGTTGAGTTTTGCTACCCAGCCACAAGGCAGGTCTAGTATCGTCATGTCTGTGTATAGCAGGAAAGGTTTTGGTGGTTGAACTTTCTCACTAAGTGGAGTGTTGAACATTATACAAGCATTGAAAAAAGGGAAGAAAGAGCAGAAAAATTTGAATTATAAGTTGATATATCCAAAGTCTTGCCATTCCAGTAGAATGTCTCCTAGTTGCATCCCTGTACCAAATTAATGTGTTCATACCTTTCTAATGGCACAAGTGTGCCTGCTGCATATGTTTATGTACTAGTTTGTCATCTCTCCTCACTAAGCAATTATCCACCAGATTAATTGATGATAAGATTCATATGAAGTATTTACAGAGAGTTTTCCAGAGTCAAGATAATCTGTGTACTGAATTTCTCTTTGGAATGTCCTCTTGGTAATTGTATTCAGAAATGCATTTGTATTCATGATCCTCAGTGTCTTCAGTTTGCTGTTCTTCCCTTGCTTCTCTGCGTAAGCATGTGGCATTACCCTGGTTGGAGAGCCACAAGTATTTGCTTTCCTCTGTTAGAAGTGGGAGAAGTAAGCAGGGTCTGCATAATGTATTTTCAAGTATACTGTTTAAAAGTCAGTTCAGGGTAAATGATCTATAACAACACTTAAAAGACAGTGATGACAAGAGAGACATTTTTTTGCTCTCTCCTGTCCCACCATTTCTATAATTCATTAGTTAAATCTAAATTATGTCCTTGCTCAAAGTCATGCCTGTTAACAGGAGTTTCCTTTCTTAGGTATTTTTCACAGGCCCTTTGAGAGGAGCCCACAAACCTCACACCAAGTGAATGGCTTTTTTCCCAGGAGGAAGGGACACCCCTGGAGCTGAGAGTACAAAGCATCCTAGATTCCTATGGCAAGGATGGGAAACACTGATCATGGTGTGAAAGGCAGAAGAGACGTATGAGAGGCGGACCTTGCTTTGGACAAGGACAAAGCAATCAGGAAGACTTTTTGACATCGGTGGCTCAATTTCTGTGATTAATTCAGTTTAAGGAGATGACTCCTAATCTAAGACCTAGGCACACAGAAAATGCTTAACTGCTAACACATATCCTTCTACCCACTATAAATGTGTGTCAACACCCACAACAACAAAATATAACAACAATATGGAAAGTGTTCACAAGAATGGACTCTCTCCTTGTAGCTAAAGAGCTGATAACAGGCAACAGCAGTATCTAGCAACCAATGGTGCCACTTAATCTCAGATATCATGAAAATGTCTCAAATTTATCAGCCTGGTTTTAAAAAAATGATAGGAAAACAAATGAGTGCATCTTACGTCAGTGAGCCCTGCCTGCACTGGACTATCTCGAAGTTTAGCCCCCAACCCCAAAAGAAGAAAAAGTCTTTCTGAATTTTATTCCCTTATTCAAAAATCCATAGAATGAGAGAAGAAAGTAATGCTGCAGTATTTGGCTGGATAACCTGTTCATACAGGACATGATATCTTTCCTAGAAATAGGGACACAGCATGTTTTACACAGAGACCATTTTAAAGACTCCAGAAACTAACAAGGTTGCTGCCTGCCCTGGTAAGAAGCTCCAGCACTTATTTACCTTTACTTCTAGGGATTCTTTTTTTTTTTCCCAGTTTAATTTTGTATTCCAGCTTTTGTTATGCATTTGTCTGAAAGACTGAATAGCTTCTCCTTACAGAATATCTTTTCCATGTCTGATACTCTAAAGAGAGTGATCAAGTTGCTTATCAACCCTTTTGCTAAAAATATAAGAGTAGATAGACTTTCCTAAGAATGACGCTACTTGGATTTTTTTCCGTCTTCTGGAATATTTTTTTGCTTCCAAAAAAAGAATAGTTAGAAAATCTAACCCTTTGGAGTCTTTCCCCATCCTTCTAAAAGATGTATATCAAAGCTGACACAGGATTTTAATAGAAGTCTCATCAAGAAAAAAGAATCAGTTCTTGGGTTTTATTTCATAATGTTAATTAGACAAGGGCTACATTGGTCACAGCATCACAAATAAAACTCAGCATTAGGCAGTTATTGATGGCAACATCCATCTCCTCTGAATTTTCCAAGACAGGTTCCCACACTGTATATAGAACTTGTAATGTTCATACAGAAACGTTCATTCCTAGATTTCCAAATGCTGTGTTTATTTTGAAATGTGCCCATTCCACATAAAGCACATAGCAGTGGATTACACTTTACTCCACCCTCTGATAAAATGCTAAAAACATTGTTTCACTTTACCTAAAATGGCAGCAACCAAATTCAGGTTTCAGTGGTGCGGCAGCAGTTAAACAAGTGTGTGCCTATGTGAGAGAGAGTACAGAGCAGAGGAAGGAGCCCTACAAGATACTACATTTTTTTTGTACCAGGAGGTATTTGTGAGTCTGAGTGAAACAAAAAGCCACAAGCAAAAAAGTTCAGGAGCTATTTACCTGTGTGGCTGATTAAAATAATTTGATACTGTGAGATGAAGGACCATTCCCCAGAAGCTCTGGCAGTAATGCTCGTTGATACCTTCCTATTAGCAACCACATTTTAAGACCTGTCACTGAACCAATTTTTAATCCATCTAACTTGCACCTGTAGCCTAAGATTTTTAATCATGCAGTACTGTGTCAAATGCCTTGGAGAAATCCGTGTAAACTATGTCAGCACAGTTGCCTTTATCAAGCAGACCTGTAATCTTGTCAAAGAAAGCTATCAGTTTTTTTTGACAAGACCTACTTTTCATGATACCATACTGACTGGCATTAATTAGATTTTTTAATCTCTAGGTCTGTGTTTCTAGAATCACAAATTAACTTTTCATGAAACAAGTGAATCTACCCTGCTATCCCAGGAAACTGATCAGGCTCCTCCAAATAACCAGATTTCATTGCAGCTCTCATTCTTTTGGGGCACCCCAAATTTTAAGAAGTTTGTTTCAAGTACTTGCAGTTAGACAATTCTTCCAGTATCTTCTTTAAGTCTTTTTCAAGACTTTTAGATGAGTTTCTAGTTATGAAAATGTCACTGACACAGAGCACAATTTGAAATAAAAGTACCTGACCACTATTTTTAACTATAAATTATTAATGCGTCAGTATTATTCAGCTGCATCATTGGAATTACTTCTGTTATAAAAGAAAATTGAATGTCCAAAACAATAGCTCGAGGGGGCAGAATTTTTCCTAAATCCTTCTGGATGCATGTGAGTTCTTCCTTTAACATCAGATACAATTCACATTTCCCATGACAGACCAAGAAATTAAAGAAGTGGTTACTTAAAGATGACAACAATAAGAAAAAAATTTCAGTAGTTTTCAGTGCAGCACAGCACTCATGAGGTCCCTTCTGTAATACTAATTGATCTCTCATTAACAAGTTTCAGAAAATATTTGGACCAACAGCAGAAAGTCAATATGAGCGTAGCAGTGATGGAGAGGCAAAATCATTGAAGAAATATCAAAGAAATTGGGTTGAACTTCGGTAGAAAGAATGACAGGGGAAGAACGTACCAGCCTTCAAGTACATGAAAAATCCCTGTACAGCAAAAATATGAGTATCTGTTCTCCTTAGCCCTTAAATGAATTGGAGACCAAGGTGAAATACATAGAAGACTTTCTAAAAACAAGAGTAGCGAAGCCTTGCAGCTGTTGGTCTGGAGACAGTGGCATCTTTCGTTGGGTGTTTTTCTGCCTTGGGCCATGAAGTAAATGGATGGTGCCTTCAGGTGTCTTCCAGTCCTGACAGCCTGTGTCATGGCTATCAGGAACAGGACTTTTCTGCCCAGGGTCTAGCATGAGACTGAAGGTGTAAAAAACTCCCTTTGTTTCAGCATATCTTCTCCCAGTTAAGAGTTTCTTTCTCCTGTGCAGGTTTGTGGTGTGTTTTTTTCTACATATCCTTAAAAATAGACAGTCTGACATTCTCATCATCATAACACAGAGTCATTTCCATTGTTATAAGCAATGAGTTAAGAAGTGAGGTAGATACCTCTGTAACTGTAATTTGCCTGTATTAAATGTTCACTTAAGAGTTATTTTATCAATTTTAAATTATCTTGGCATTTATTTTATTTACTAATAGCAAGATTTTGTGTGGGCTGCATGTAGAGGCAGGCAGCAGCATAACAGTGATTCTGCACAGCTGCTAATGCCTCTTCTTCATGGGGAGTGAGTGGGAAGATGAGGAAATGAGTGGAGATTTGGTTTCTTCCCTTCGGTGTGCCAGCTAGCACAGTTGAATCATCGCAACAGGGAAAATGTAAAACTGTGTATTAGCAGCAGATGACTTCCCTTTGGAGCCCAAGAGCAGTGCGGTATTGGTACTTCTTTTAGGTACTTCTCCATAAAAAAACTTGTCTAGATGGTACAGAATATACCACACACACAGGTGCTCAACTAAGCTCTGTGTGAGTTGGTTCAGGCATGAGGTGTCAAGCAGACACATCAGTGTGGTATCCCACCTTGGCTATCTTACCCCAAATGACTGGTATTTCTCAAGACCTCTCTTGTGCTGCATTGAAATCTTAGTGAGACTCAAGCAAGATTTAGATTTCTAAGCTCCAAATCTCTTCAGCCCATCACTGAGCTGCTACCTGCGTATGGTCCTTAATGTTTGGCATTAAAATTATTTTAGATTTGTCTTCTGTATGCATTTCTGTGTGTGTGTGCGTGTGTGTGTGTGTGTGTGTGTGTATAGCAGGACATCACTATGGACACCAAATTCTTAAGCCCCTGTATTCTACCACCTAAGCATTTCTTTCCTTCTTAAAGCTGACTCTTAAGAGGTCCATGTCAGTCAGTAAGAGCTCTTTGAAATCACCTTTTGGAGCAAGTGCTACCTAAGGTGCAGGAACAACTACATTCTATTAAATAACTTGGTAACACTGGATGCCTTGTGCTAAGCAATAGGACTTACTATTAAAGACTGTGCCCAGAAAGAGAGAACTGTACACCCTAGGGGATGACTTTTTGCGTAGAGGCTGGTCAGTCTCATATCATGGTCCTGAAATAAACCTAGGAACTCTGGAGTTTACTCTTGGGAATTGTGTTCATGCCATAGATAGATATAAATATCTAGACAGATATACATATTTTTATAAAACTATTTTAAATATTATAATATATAATTTTAAAAAATTTATAAAATAATTTTTAAAACATACTTGAATGGAGATTAAAAGCCAGGTATATTCCCTTCTCATGTGAGCTGCTTAGCAGACAGATTCCATGCTTTTCTCAATGCACTCATAAAAAATCCCTTTAGATCAACCCCATGAATTTCTTCCACCGGTGGTTTCTACACAGCTTTGGGGACTTTTTTTTTTTTTTAACTTCTTGCTTTAAAGGTTCTGTCATCTTAATTGTTGCAGAAAGGCAATGATGATGTTTAAATAGTTATACTGTTAGGTACAACTGCTTTCTTTTCATACTTCTCCTTCCAATGTATAGGGGAAGTCACTGGGCTCTAAATCACCGAGATCAAAGGAACAGCTCACAAACTGCTAAATAAATATTGTGCTGTAACAAGAAAGGGATAAGAATGACCACCCCATTTTGTCAATATTTCCTGATTTTTAGTTCTTATCTGTGCTACTTTAACAATAATTTACAGAAGTCTAGCAAATAAACACCCTGCTTTGAGATCCCTAGAGCACATATCCAATCAGAATAACTCATCGTGCCAAATTTTATATATCTAAGCTGAGACAATATTGGCATCCTTAAAATAGCTTCAGATTTTTCTCCTGTAAATCTGATGGGATTCTTCCAGTTTCATCTGGAAATCAAAAATCTCATCATTAATTTAATAGTTAATGAAGAACGTAAGGTCTAGTATTATGCAAATTTCCAAAGAAAAACGGTATGGCACTTCCTTCACTGTGTGTCCATGTCAGAAAAATGTAGCATTTTTCCGTACTGAACTTGACAGTTCTTTCAAAACTCCTTCAAACTCATAAAGTTGCAATCAAAGCATTTTTATTTATATGTGAAATTAATTAATTTTAAAAGAAAATACCTGGTTAGATGCATGTAAACATACTTGTTAAGCTGTTTATCTTCATTTTTTCCACTTCAGTGATTGAGACTGTGTAGAATAGACTGTAAAAACTACACCAAAGAACATTTTCTCTTTTTATTGCTTGTCAAATTATTGCTGTGACACCCATAGTTAGCAGTGAAACATTGTGAACCACTGTTAGCAACAAAAAACAGTGTGAGTTTCTCATTGAGTTCAGGTAATGTACCATAAAACATTGCATGAAAACACTAATTTTTTCAATATATATTAGTAGACAGAAACAGTGTTTACCAACGGGAAGTTGAAGATGGCTTTAAACACAGTTTATTTATCTGAAGGGTTTTTTTAAGCTCTACTTAATCGCTTCATGCTGAAGGAACAGAATTTGCAATTTGACCTATGTGTCATTCTGTCCCAGGGAGATGTTATACCTGATAAATGCTGACATTTTTACAGTGAGTGACACATGCATCATATCTTTGACACTGAGCTATCAGTTAAGGCATTGGTTCTCTTACACCAACCATGTTTTATCATTTTTATCTTTACCATGTTATTTGATTAGTCTCCCTTTGTATTTGACATACAAGCAACATATAGGAAATTTGTAGGTCATCACTTCAGTCCTGCTAGCACTTCTCTTAGGGGTCTAAACACTGCACCTGACATTAGCTCCTGCCTCACAGACCTGACCTGACTTTGGGTATCTTACTGAAGATGATACTGAGACTTGTCATAGTGTGGCTTTAGGAGCTCTACAGATAAGAGCTAGTTTTATTTAATTTATCTGAACTGTATAAAGAGAATCATAAAACCCAGTATTGTCAACCTTTAATAATACTACCATTGAAACCTTTCATTATCTTAATATCAGTGTATTCAAGGAGAGGTTCTTTGTCCTTTTTCTTAAGATGCCTGTTTCTCAGTGTTAAGTAGCAATTGTTGGTTAGGACCCGGAGAGGGGAAAGCATTATTTCTTGGATAGCAAAACAGTTGATATAAGCACACCATAATAAACTTTATAAAGTGGCAAACCTCCTGGCTCATACATTTGTTCATTATCTTTTCTCAGTCTTTCCCTGTAAGGTTTATTTTCTATGTAGCTTCATATGGTTCTAGATGAGGAGATCCCCTCAAGTGCTGAGACCAACTGTTGTTGCACATTTCATTCTTTGTCCTGTCACCCTCCAGGGGAAGAATTGTGTGTGGCAGATTTGGCTTTGCAAGCAGACTAGGAAGGGACCACCAAACTCTACGCACTGCAGAAAGGCATGCAATGTAGACTCAACCTCGACTTCCCCAGGCCACTTACTCAACAGGACATAAGGCCCTGCCTCATCACAAAAAAAAAACAAGCCCCTTCCAGCTAGATTCTTACTGCCAGTGCCTAAGCATCAAGACTGTTTCTCTTCAGGAAAACAAGGGGCAAGATGCTTTAGAGAGCAGACAGTGTGAATCTTTCACTGCTCTCTTGAAATCCAGTGCCACAACAGTCATAAGGACAAAGCACATCAGGAGAGCTGAGTAGTGATAGCACAGATAATCAGCAGCCACAAAAGCCATGCCTTGCCACTAGAAGAGAAAGGTAAAGATCTCAGACTAGTCCAGTTCCTATGCTATATATTGTCAGTTATCCAGACATCCCAGGAACTGGACCCCACCTCAGGAAAAAACAAGAAGTATTGATAAACCTTATCAGTCCTATTAGGAGAAAATGTTCCTTCTGGACTATAAAAGTGGTGACCATTAATGTCAGCTTGTGAGCAAGACATGACAGATGACCATGGAGAGCTTTTCATGGAGTATCACGATGGCCTAATCTACACCAGTTCTTATTACAGACCTCATCCTGTAGAAAGACGTGAGAGGATACTGTTCCCTTGTTACTTATATCATAATTTCTTCACAGGAGAAACACTGACCTGCAACCCAGATGCGAATAGAACAAAAATGTCCCAAAAAGGTGTTAGTCTGGATAAGCAGGAGACTAGGACCTCTAAACATGTCATGGCATAAATGCATGGCATCATAAATGGTCCAGGAACAGTCCAGGACCAAGTTCCACCTCTGACACCACCATCCACTCAGAGTTTGTGCTTAGGTGAGGCCTATCTCCAGAACTTCAAAGAAGGGCAATTCTTCTGCTTCCCTATCACTACTATTGAAAAGCAGTCCATCCCAAGAGAAGAACCTCCTCTGTGGCTTTTGTGCATGGAAAGCCAGAAGTGTAAAGATAGATACTCATTTATCAGCAAATGAATGGCAACTAAATCGATCTTCAGTTTCCTTCAAAAAATCAACTTCAGGTATCACAACACCTGAAGCCTCTCTGGTTTTTATATGTTTTATAGTCACTGATATGACATGGTTGTCATCAGAAAAAATGAAAACCTTATATAACTGCATAATTCCTTTAATCTAAATCAGATTAAATAAGCAATGTTTTTAATGAGTTTTACATAAAAACAAATTATTTGGTTTCTTTGGCTTTGTAAATTGCATTTATTCATTCATTCTCACAAGTTTTTACTAACTCGATCTTCATTATTTGAATTTCATATTAAAGGTATGGGAATGAGCCAGACCTTTTATCTTACCATAATAAACATCTTGTCATGTAAAAATGAACACAGATCAACCAAAGCGTATGGCTGGTATTCCCTTCATGTGCTCCAACACCTGGCAAAATTATTCATTAATTCAACAGCCGTATTTAATAGCAACAGTTCAAAGGCCTGTGAATGGTAAAATAACGTGTTCAGAACTGAAGTACTCTTCAGCAGCAGCAGTGTCAGAGTTTAGAGAAAGAATCATTTCCTGTGAGATGGAGGGCTAGGGAGAGCGAAATAGCAGTTAGGAGGATCTCAACTTTGTAAACTCGTTTCTTCAACGTCTCCAAGGGCAGCAGATATTAGATGACATGCATTTAAGAAGAGAATTTTCCACACTAAAGTTTCTTTATGAAGAAAACTCCCTTGGGTTATGAGATTTTTTTTTCTCCCATCAGGAGTTAGTCACCAGGGGAAAAATGACTCATGAAGTAAACAGAAAACAAACAAAGGAAAAGAAAGGTTAGGACTTTGGTGCAATACTTTTAGATGTGTTAGAAGATGATTAGTATGTCATTTAGCTTCTATCAGCTGAAAAGTGTGGCATGTGCTAGTCACACAGAGCTATTTACAGAGTTCTTGTGTTTGTTTGTAGCAGATGAAATGCACCCTTGTGCAAGAAGCTGTCCCAAACTGGATTTTCTGTACCTCAAATGACTTCATACTTGAGAAGCTTTTTTTGCCAAAGACTGGTTCCTACTTCCTTTTGCAAGGTCTATATGTAGATTTTAAGATTATGTTCAGTTCTTGATGGAAGCCAGTAATTCCCAAGGTTTGGTCTTGTGGATGCTTTCACATAGGGAATTTGTATGAACTCTATGGCATAAAGAGTTGAACTTGTGCCATCCTTAGCACAATCCCAAACACCCATAAGTATCTGCAGTTTGGAAAAACCACACTTAAATATGACTGCCCACACTTATTCAGATCATTATATGCCCAAGACTGCCTTCTAGGAACAAAAATGTCAAATCCCTGAAAGAGTAACCAGTACAGGGCCCTGTTTATGCATTTGTGCTGCTGCATAGAAAAAGGTGTTATTGGATTTGTAATCTACTGACCTGCAGATGTTCCAAGTCTTACAATGTAGATGTAATCAAATGGTAGGATGTGGAGCATGTGATGAATGAAGCAGGCCATGTACCCATGTCCACCAAAGAGTTTAAGGAGTCCCTCTAAAACTGTTCCCTTCCAAGTTGATTGCTTTTGATGTGACGAAATGTGTTAATTTCATGGTGCCTGCTTCTGTGCAGGAGTGCTACAGACTTGAGTTTCAGGAGCTGATATCTTTTATAACTCTCCTGTAAAATTACACCATCATGAGAGGCTCATGCAATGCTTACTGAAGTCCACTGTCGTCTTTCAGTGGGAATAAAATCTCCCATAGACTGCAGTGGACACTGGATCAAACCTTAGGTGAGGCGTTTTTTCCAGGGTTCAGAAATTATTTTTTATCTCACAATTTTCTTCCTTTTGGTGATGGTGTATTTCTCATACAACAACTTACTGAAACATCGGCTCTCATTTACATCTTAAGACATTATCTCCAGAGGATGGAAGCAATTATTCCATAGCACCTTTCACCTTCTTCAGTCTATGTAATTTTAAATGCCTCCATCCATTAAGTGATTTTAAATTGATCTTCTCCCTTAAATCCCCAATCTTTCCTCTCAAGGTTATTCAATTATATGTGTTGTATTGGGTACCGTTCCATTAAAGGTTTTCATGTTTTTGATCCAGTAATAAGTGCAAGCCTTGGGTGAAGGAGAGGCAGCTGATGGTCTCCTGCTTTTATTTTGAGATCTATTTTTTCTGCATTAAATTGTACAGACAGAAAATTCAGGTATCTAAAAAAATATGGGTTTTTTTACTAATTATTTGAACTGTTTATCCACCCTGCAAGATGCAAAGGGTGGATTTCGTTTTATATTTTTTCTTTATAATTAAAAAAGAGGAATTAATTCAAGTCTGAATTTCCAGAAAGGCAGTTTTTAAATGAAAGTTGTGCATTTCTAAGTAGCATAAAATGAGAGAGTTTTATCAAATGTGCTGAACTCCTGTAAATCCCCACTGATCTCAGGAGGAACAACAACTACTTTAGAACCACAAAACTTTGAAGTCACTTCTACACATACTACTTTGGAAACACAATCACTCATTTCGGTTTCCCACTGTACAGCAAGGGAAGACTTCTTGGTATGGAAACACGTATTCTTTCCAAAAGATTTGCCCTATTTTTTAACTGAGTCAGAGCAAGACCAGTTCAAGATGCTAAATTAAGCATAAGATAATATGCTGGACGCAAAATAGACACCTTATGAACCACATTTGCAGACAGGTTAAAGGGAAATCATGTTCAGATATATAGGGAGAAAAATTTCTGTCATTACTGTTTTTCCATGAATTTCCCAAGTGATATCAGTGGCTGACAGTAAACAGAAGCAGTTAGCATCATACTCTCATTGCCTTGAAATTGCATTGGGGATGATGTGGTATTTGGTGCTGTGAATTGTTCCAGATGTCTGTCACACTGCTATGTGCCGAGTCTCTGTACGAAAAACATAAGAAATCCAGTGTGGGAGCAGAGGTGACAGACTGCAAGAGCTCACCTTACGGCAAGTGCTGATCCAGGAATTCAACCACTGTGTCAGGCTGAGAAGCATGGCCCCATTAACACTGACATAATGAAGGCAGACCGATGCTTCTGTAGTTGATTACAAGTGGATAGTGTCCATGCTTGTACCACTTTCGATTTGGATCACAAGCACTTTGCAAAGCTGCATTGTGTTACAGGTGGTTAAACTGAGGGAACAGCTCTTCTCTCACCCATGATTATTGCCTAATGATAGAGTATAACTGAACACATCCTTCTTTAACTTCAGTGAATTTTTTACTGGACCACATCACTAACTTCCAGTTAATTTATGCTGATTAAATGAGAGCTGTGTGTGGACCATGGTGTATCTAGGTTATATGTGTTCGCCATTCAATCCTCATTAGCTTTGGGTCTATGACTACAGATATCAAAAGTGACTATAGCGTTGGTCAATGGTGAACTAGATGTTTCATGGGATCATGGAATCATAGAATGGCCTGGGTTGGAAGGGACCTGAAAGATCATCAAGTTTCAAATGCCCTGCTGTGGGCAGGGATACCTTTCACTAGACTAGGTTGCTCAACACCCCATCCAACCTGGCCTTGAACAGGTCCAGGGATGGGGCATCCACAACTTCTCTGAGAAACCTGTTCAGTATCTCACCGCCATTCCAGTGGATGCTTTAATTCTTGCAGGAAACAGGCTCCTAATTCTGCTAGTTTACATTATCTGACATTCTCTTCCTTAGGATGTCTTTGAGGATAAAGCTCTGGCAAGCTTGACTGACCTCAGCTGACATGTAAATAGTGCAAATTACCTAAAGCATATCAAAGACCCATTGAATCAGTGAGAAGTATCTTTCATACAAATCAAGCTTAGGTTTCCTAGTAGCCAGTCATCATCCACAGCAGCCTCTACCTAACATAATCACAGGGTCACTATCTATGTGCCTGCTTCGCAAGTCACAATGGTAGCATATTCGTATAGTGTTTTCACTTTTTTATTCTTTTGGCCCTTTCTTGCAGCTGCTGGTTAGCAGCATTTTCCTCTCATTTTGTTCCATGCAACCTCTTTGCACTGAATCCCAGATGCATGTGAAATGGCCACAAAAGAACTATCTGGGTTAAATGAGTACTAAACAGGTTTAAAATTAGTGCTTATTGTTTGGAAGCAGATGCAAGCTTCAAACAAATGCAAAACATCGATGCAAATGCAAAAAGGAGAGCAATTTGAAAATCAGATTCTAAGTACTTGATTCTATAGGTTGTTTTTTCTACTAGTAATACCCAGAACAGTTCTGTTAATGTAATGGAAGCGCATTGAATAACTACTCTACCAGCATTTGTGTCTGCAGAGTTCATGAATCAGCAAAATAACTCAGGTTCCCTGCTATTCTCATTTTAATGAACAGTTAACTCTACAAAGCTACTCTTTTAGAAGCTAGTAAACACTGCTACACATCTCTATGTGTTACATTCTACAGAAATTATTAGCTTACATTTATTTTTGCTATTTGTTTTTCTTTACCTTTTTTTTTTTTTTTTTTTTTTTTTTCTTTTTTTTTTTTTTTTTTTTTTTTTTTTTGAGGGCTACTTGTAATCAGAATCGGTCCTGAAGATCTACAGTGCTGAAGTCTAATGAGTTTTATATGTCCATGCCATATGCAAATTGATGGGACAATTTGGCAACATATGAGAGGAATGTCTATACTGAATTTCTTCAACCACGCCATTGATAAAATTCCTATCTTCTTCTGAATTTTCATTCTTTATCCTGCTGTGCAACTTGAAGCAAAGCCAAGCAGTATATTTGTGATAGCTTTGGAGGTAATGTCATGGAGAGGGGCTTTAGGCCTAAGCAAAGCAACAGGTTCCTAGCATGGCACACAAGTAACAGTGACAAAATCATGGTCTGAAGTGGTCTGGCTGGCGCAGAGGCTGCTTACAGCCAGGCACAGAATAAGACTCACTCTCTAGGCAGTGGGGAAATGGCTGCTTGCCTCAGGAGCAGAAATACTCAGTTCCCCAAATTTGGAAAGATGGTGCCCTGAAATTAATTTATTTATCGTCCCTCATTTTCATACTTTTTCTTGCATTTACTTTGGTTTTAGCCTTGTGAAGCATTGAACTGGCTCTAAGAATTGAGGAGTGATAAATTCTGAAAATATCATTGTGCACAGGAAGCAGGGACTGTCCAGAGTATCACCCCTAGAAATTCAAAAAATTCTCTGCAAAGAACAGATGAACTACAAGCAACCTTCACTGCCAGTACGGTCCAGCTGTGACTCAGTGGATTTTCCTCTGGACTCTCTGTGATGCATGCTTTCTCTATAAGAAGCAGTTACAGAACTACTCTGCACAGACAAATAAACAGCTTTCAGGTCACAGCACACTGCCAGTTTCATTGCTCACCTCAGCAAAAAAGTTAGGTTCTGCAGGGCTGCATGATCATCTATCCTGAAAGACTTTTAAAAACCTGCTCTTAAAAATGACCTAAAATTGTCACTTGGATGAATTGTAGTGCTGAAAGGGAAATTAATTTTCCATAATTTTCTATAAAAATTTTAAGATCTGTCCTTGTATGCTAATTAAAATAGCAATGATTTTGTTGTAGATACCCAACCACCAAAATCAGAACAGGGACAACTGATAGCTTCAGAAATAATTCCGAACACATGTTAGGTGTAGGGGCTTTTAGGAAGGGTTTTTATTTAATGACAGCATTTGGGAAGAAAAAGAGTAGAAAACCACGGAAAAGAAGTGTCCATTATTCCCCAAAGTATTGTTACCAGCAGCCTTTCATGGCTTACAATTAATGGTAGATGCTTGCTGGGATTCTTTTTCACTGCAAGTCACATTCACTTCTCCACATTATCCATGTCACTGCTCTTTCTACTACCTCTAATTTTACCTCTGTTGCCTGCTTATTTGAGCTCGTTCAAATTGGTTGAAAACTATTATATTTTGTACAATTTTAACTGTTTATCATTTCTAAATATTACTATTTTACGTGCATCATCTTTTTATGTACTGGTAAATATCAGAGGTGTGTATAGATGTGGAAGGCAGAGGATGAAGACCATATTTTTCTTTTAAATATGTGCTTGGGACATGAATAAAATAAACGTATTTGACAGGATGGCTTATGCTCATTTTAAAACACAGAGGTTGCTGTTACATGCCATAATAGTACTGCAGAGTAGGGAGCTGTATCTTGGTCACTGGATCCACGATGAGAATAGATTGCAAGTTAGTGCTGACATTTCTGGTTTCAGGAATGAGGAAATGTCCCTTCCCCAGCAGCTGGAATTATTTTCGGGTACATGACCTTAGCGGAGCTCTCTCAGGGTGTTCCTAGAAACTACCTGAACTCAGTTTTACGTTACCTCCATGGTATTTTTTGAAAGAGACACCAAAAATACTTTGGCATCTCTCTCTCTCTCTCTCTCTCTCTCTCATCGCCTAACCCTTGAACTCTGAAGCAAAATTTACCACCAATCTGCATGCCAGCAGGTTACAGTTATGCTCCCTCCTCGCTTATTATTGCCTCCATCCCCAGTCCATGCTTCAGTCTCTGGGGAGGCCAAAGGCAGGCACACATACACATATTTCTCCAGACATAGAGTCACTACTGTCATTAAGATCATGTAAAGGCAGATACTCATTTTAAACCTCTATCAAAAACTGCAGGACAGTCCTGGTGACACCTAGGTTGTGACAGTTAGAATTAGTGCCACTGTGATCAATAAGTACAGACCCAAAGACATGAACAATTTGGATCTTCTTGCAATCCATATATTTGTACTGGAAGTATTTTTAGTACCCAGCTGCTGACTATTGGTCGGAAATACTTGTTTTGTCTTATAAAATAGTTCTAATCATTTTATATAAAATTTTTTCCAGATTTTGTTATTTCTACAGAGACTTAACATTCTAGAAATGTATCCATGGATAGTTTATGTCTGGGTGTTGTGTAGCTCAGCACCGTCCAACTAGAAGCTGACAGAACAATTCACAAAGTATTTTCCATCACAATACACTACTACAAAACAAATTTCTGTAATATAATTCAACCTCCTGGTTGTTGGAAAACAGGACCCTTCTGTTGTACCTGAAATCTTAAAATTTTGGATTTGTGCTCACCACTTATTTCAAGGGGAAAAACAAAGGCACATTTTTTGCTAGATTCAAATCATTCCTGCTGAAAAGGAGGTAAGACTATAATACTTTACAAGTTGTTTCAAAGGATAGTAGTAGGAGCCATCTCTCAAATCAGTGATTCCTGAGAACTTACTAGAACATGCTGTTCACAAATGTGAACAACCTGAATAGTTTCTGCTG
The DNA here is from genome assembly GCA_013397935.1 of Dasyornis broadbenti. Taxonomy (NCBI): domain Eukaryota; kingdom Metazoa; phylum Chordata; class Aves; order Passeriformes; family Dasyornithidae; genus Dasyornis; species Dasyornis broadbenti. The sequence goes on from VZRN01001378.1 coordinate 166,249, forward strand.
CAGAAGAATAGCTGTGAGCCATGACTTCCAAAGCATACTGACAACAGCTTTCTAGGCTATGTGACCTCTATCAAATCCAAGGTTCACAGCAATGTGCCTGCTCATTCTGAACACCCACAGAATGGATAAATTAATATCCAGAAATACTGCAGTGTTTATCTTTTTATGAAGCATAATACAAACACTCCTCTCTCAAGATCCTTTACTATATCACTGAGAGATATCCCAAAATATATCTCTTCAGCCTATACAAATAAGCCTCTACAAATATGATAGGTATATTTTATGTATTGTACATAGACAGAGAGAGAAAGGGAAAGGGACTTTCTACAGCTTATTCTAGGCAGATGAAAAAACCAAATATAAACAAATATAAAGGGGAATTGGGAAAAAAAGTAAAGGAATAGTTACTGTCTGAAAATATAGTTAGAGTATTTTAAAATGAAGCTTGCATCATAGTGAGACAAAAAAGTTCTACTAGGGACAAAACCTACATCCATTCCTAGAGATAACAGAAAGGGAAGAAAAAGATCTGTTAACGAGCAAGATCTTAATTCAGTGTTTTGCAGGTGTACAAATACATTTCCCATTATCACCCAAAGATTATGATTGTCAGATTTCTGTATATTCAGATGAGTGTGTTAATTAAGTAGCATTAACTAACAAAACTATAAAGGAAAGAATTGTAAGAGGAGCAAATTAGAATAGTACCCATTCAGACATTATCATGAATAAATATGGAAAAAATGGAAAATTGGAACTGACTCTACTTGAATAACTGGAGAAGGTCACAGATGTGATTTTCTTCTTCCATTTTTGGCATTATGAAATACAAAAACTGAAGTATGAAATTAAAAAGAGAAAGAATAAGCAGCATCGAGACACCACCATTAGCCAAGACCTCTGGCATGTTCTTTGGACTTGTCCAGCCATGATTAAGAGCTGTCTGTCCTTAGAGTGCAGCAGCCTGCATGTCCTGTAACAAAAGTACATGTTTAGAGGAAATCTGGCTTGGACCTTAAGTCTTCAGAGCATTACAAGACGTCTGAGCAAGGAAAATGGATTTCTGAGAAATACTTTCTTACATACACACAGACCTCTTAGAAGTCTTCAGTTGCCAGTGCTAGAGAAGGAAACAGCAAGAACAGAGCTTGCAACTGCCATTTTCTTACCAAAATAACATGAGCCAGGTATCTGTGCCATGGAGAAGTCCTCTTGTAAGAAACTAAAACATCAGATAACAGGATTTGGAAGGTAGCACAAGAAGAATAGAGAGTTGTAGAAAATACAAGATGGAACAAGATACATTCTAACAGAAGGCAAGGAAAACATCTGTCATGAAGGAAGTGGGTGGGCACTGGCAGAGGTACAACAGAGCCTGTGGATCTTCACCCTTGGAGATACTCACTGCACTGTTAGACAAGCCCCTGAGCAACCAGTTCCAGCCACGAAATTGGGCCTGCTTCGAACTTGGGGCTGAGCAGATGGCCTCCAGAAGTTGCTGTCAACGTTATTACTGAATTACTGTTAGGATTATCTGAAATACCAGAAGGAGGACTTTTTTACATATGTGAAATAAATCTCTCCCCCATGAAGTAAAAATAAAACAGCAGTACTAGATTTGTTTATATTTCTGAGGTATTCAAAACACTCAAGAAGCTCATATATTCATCAATCCAGCACACGTCCATCAACAAGCAATATTTACCTCAGAAATGTTGCAGTCTGAAGTAGAGACAAAGACAGGTGAGAAGTATTGGAAAAGAACTAGATTATGGCATAATATCCAAGCAGGGAAGATCACTCCAGATTATGAGACTATAGTATGACAGCATGGTTATTATTTGCACTGCTCATCCATGTGGAAAGAATGGGACACAAAACTCAATGACTATGTATTTATTATCTGTCACAGGTCTTAAAAAGTAAACATAGCTATCTGCTGTGTTTACTGTCTGGAATTATCTTTTTTAAGAGCCAGATATACCACAAAATGTTTGGGAAAACTGAAGAAACATTACAAAAGAAAAACCATACAGTGTGAGTGTTGCATGGCTTAGTATGATCAACATTTAACATTGGGCTCTGTGGTACAAGTTTCACAACACTGAGAATGAAACTGGGATTTGTCTTGTTTCTACAGTATAATAATACAGCCATTTAAATGAATAATCATACATTAAATGTGTTCATTTAGTTTCCTCCAGTTTCAATCATGCCTCATTTCATGTCTGAACTCTCTTTCTGAAGGCACTAATTTAACTGAAAGCATTGAAAGAGGACTTCGCTTGTTCATTTTGTGAACACAAGTTTATAGGGTGCGGGCTGGATCCAAAATATTGATGCTCAAAACTGTTGCACATCTCAGAAGCATTACATTTATGTACACACATGAGAGAAATCCCAAAGGTACCCTCATCCCTGTTTCTGTACATGTATCTGTGCAGGCAAGTCAAGAGTAGCATAGAACAGTCAGGCATCATGATTCTGTTTAAGCACTCATGGGCTTAAACATGCAAAAGAGAGGCTTATCTCAGCCAAAAGACCCAAACCCAGTGGAATTTAAAAAAACCCCAAACAACCCAAAACACTTGTCTGGCAGTGCCCGAAAACAGATGAACACCACCCTTTTCCCCTTTTGCCTGAGAACTTGTCTGTACAGGAAGCTAGCATCAGCTCTTTCCTGTGTATGAAGAGATAAGATTATGTATCTTTCACATCCCAGAAAAGTGACTGCCCTTAGAAGATAGGATATTCCTGGAACTGGGATACCTCTCTGTCTCTTTCTTACTAAACAGTTGAGTAATTTGGGAATTAATAAGATTTTCTTTTTTGAGGGGGAAACTAGGTAATAACTCACTAGCTTAGTAATTTAGGCATTGATCCAGAAAAGAATGTGGAATCCATCTAATTCCTCAGTGAGATGAAGTTTTATATGTAAAGTGGAAATACCTCATCAAAAGATGATGGGGCACAACAACCCTGAACTCAGAGCATGGATCAGGCCATAGCTGGAGTGGGTTCAAGGTCCTTTTCACCAAGTTGATTATTATTTGTAAGGGAGGCAAGGGATAGGAAAAAGTGAAGTTGTTGCAGACACTTGATGTCAGAAGAAGATTCAGACCAGAGACTTAGGGAGCTCCTTTTTTGCAACATTGAGCCTTCATGAGAACTGCAGGCTTTCCATTTTCTAGCTTAGGCAGCTTCTTGGTCAATTGATCTGCTTTTGCAGTAAGGTATGGCCATGCCAGCCTCTGGCTAAAGAGAGTACACAGCTCACTATACACTGAAGAAGGACACCAAATGAAACCATATATGCTGAGGGAACAAAAAACATATATTGCCAAGAGCAGAGTCAGGGATGATTCTCCATCCTTCCACTGAACAGCTTTTCTTGAAAATTTCTGAGCAGATGAGGCCCTGCTGCAGGCCTGTGTAAGACCCTTGCACCCTCACCCCACCTGCCGAAGTAGCCTGACTACCTTGAGGAACAGTGCTGGGCTGAAGGGCACCTGCTGGCCTCAGCCATCAACGCTGACACACACTTGTCTTTTCACAGATTTTAACATACAGCTGTAAGGGAGCACACAAATGTTCTGTGAATAGAAATATTTTCTTCAAGCAGTTCTTCTCCCTATTTATGACAATGAAAAGATACACCAAAAGGATTAATTCCAAGAATGTTAACTACATGCAGGTAAATCAAGAAGCCTAGCCTATGTCTGTATCTGAACACTGTCAAACAGTGAAAGTGAATTTTTTAAAGGTTAAGACATCACAGAATCATTTTTGAAAACAAATAACGTTTACCATGAAGGATGTTTTTGTAACTAATCCATTTATCCAAATATCTTTGCCTTAAACTTCTTAATAGAAGTGACGCTTTTCTCAGCCTAAAGATTTTATGGTCGTGTCATCAAGCCAGTCTTGAAATCAAGATGTGTTTCAGATCATCCAAACAATGTCAATCACTCTAAGATCTTCTAATCACTAGATATACTATATTTGACTTCTTTATTTGTAACAAATACAAGAACACTGGAATGTATTGAAAGACCTAAATAGCCCATTTACTCCAGTCACTACTCACAGGCTCTTCACTTAAATATAGGAAACTAATGAAAACTGCAAAACAGGAGGGATTGCTATTTAAATAATCATACACTGGTGCTTATACATACCATACCCTGACACTGCAGTTTTGGATAGGATTGGCCCATCTGCTTTGGGCAGAACATTAACTCATGCTGACCTAGTGCTAAAATTTACTTAGACTGAAAATCGAGATGACAACTTTTTAAAAAAACTAATCTATATTTATTCAAATTCAATTCTACCTAATTTCACGCTGTATGGTAAGAGTGAGCAGATGTAAAATCAGCAATGGTAACCATTTAAGTGTATTATGATTGATTAAGAGAAAGCACAGATAACTAAGCAAAAGAAAAATTAAAAAGGAAACTTCAAAAAAAATCCCAAGTCTAGATGGTGGGCTTCAAGACTGTTATTCTGTCAGGGACATGTCCTTTGGAGAAAGGAATTCAAACCCAATTGAAGCACAATGTATAAGAGGTAAAAGACAGGGCAGGAATTAGAAAAGCTGAGAGGGAATTTCCGGAGTAGGTATGGAAAGACACAGACACAAAATAATGCTTTATCTAAATACCTGTGGAGCAGGATGGTTTTGAAAGAATCAGTGGTTTTACTGGGCCTTTTGGCAGTGAAAGGATCAATAAATGGGGATGGAATCACCACACCTGTCAAAAGTTTTTTTTGCTTCAAGATTGTCAGGGAAAATGTCTGTTCTCCTTGTCATATAAAGAAGAGGCACTGTTAGAAATTAAAGTTTTGGAGTTTTTACTTAAGAGCTTTTATAACAAAATACTTTAATTAGTCTTGAACCACCAAAGAACCAAGAATTGATTCATGAGGACATTAGTGGCTAATTGCTGTCTCATCACCACTCTCAGGAAAAGGTAATTCAGACCATAGACCTTTTAAGTTTTAATCCACATGGTGTAGTTACGACCCTGGCTATTGTGCAAGGAAACTTCACAGTTCTGAGTACGCAGTGGTATGCTATGCTTTTTCTGTGACCATCTCTCACAGACCCCTTCCTGCTTCTTCTTTATGTAACACCTCATGTGGGCCACTCCCAGCCCAGGATTGTGGTTAGACTTTGGAGGAGCTGTGGTTAGACTACTAAGGAATTGTCTCTGTTCTTCTGTACATTAAGGGGAGGCTCTATTTATGTACCATCTGTTTGACTGACACTGCAATGAGCTTTCAGCTCATGAGAGAGATGTCACAAGGATTTTTTGAGACAATAGCAGTTCAGTAAAGTATGCAGACTGGGGGAGGCCTACTCAATATCAGACTCATCTGCTGAACCATCTCATGGCTGATTATGGATTTTAGCCATGAAATCTGGCACATCCATTTCAGTTTAGACTATACAACTCCTTACTGCTCCCTGTATTTCCAGTTTAATTCATTCTAATATGAATTCAAATAGGGGAGGAAAAAGCAATTTTTACAGAATAAACAAACCCTGTTTCTCAGTCTGTGTCAGTTTAGTTCAGGGAAGAGCTGGGCACAAGATCTCTGGTCCCTTGCCATCAGTGGGAGAGGAAGATGCTTAGTTACCCCTGGGCCATCTGAGCCCACTGCAGAGTCAATCTCATTTATGCCTACTTGTTCTTGTGAGGCTTGTCATTTGGGCAATCTTTCTAACTCTGGCAGCAGAGTTTGTCTGCCAGTCTCTGTCTCTCTCTCCATCTTCTTCATTAAATGAAGAGCCTATGGTTGCTTCATCAGTGAACTGGAATAACAGTTGTCTGCCCACAATGTGAACTGTTTCCTTTGGCTGGAAAAGTATGAAAAACCAATGTCCTATTTTTTCAGTAGAAAGTATGTTTTACCAGTTTAAGATGCTAGAATACTATCAGAAGTTGTGTCATTATTTTATATTTCTCATTTTAGTGACATTTCCAATATTGAAATTAAATTAATTACAGAGCAAGACTGTGAAGCAAATTGATACAGATGCATATCCATGTGCTACATGCGACTGTGGTACAGAAATAAACATTAGTGAAGGTTCATATTATGTAAAAAAATAAATTCACTCTCCAGTCTGAAAAACTACAAGAATTTTCAACAGTGAAAGATGACAATGGTTTGGTTTGTTTCATCTGCCGTCTCTCCACCACAATCTGCAGTTATGTGCAGGTATAAGTTTCTTATGCTTTCATCACTGATGCTGCCTCTGTCTACTCTCTGCTGATAGTTTAAAGCCTTTGTTAGCTATGGCCATCTTGTTTTGTTACATCAACAGACAGCATCATGAATTGCCATTGGGAGCAAAACAAACACCACCAGACCTTGTTCTGATTCTGGTGGAAACCAGCTGCTAGGTTTTGATTTCTCAGTTTGGCAATTTGTCAGCTTTGGCAACTGTATATACCAAGCCAGCTTGTTACTTCCTCCTTTCCCTGAACTTCTCATGGGCATTGGCTTGTAGGGGTAACAGATCTCCTACCTAATGATTAAGAAAGATCTTTACTTTTAGAAGTGAGGTTTTGACTTGAAAAGCAGCCCATTTTTCATGGTGTACTGGTGAAATTGCCAGGATGGGGACCAGATACAGGAGGGAGCACGGCCTAAAAACTACCCTCAAAAAACCTAAATTTGTTACAGAAAAAAGGTTGAACTTGCATTCTAGTACCAAGGAAATCAATAAATAATAAAAATAATGTTTACAAGGTTATGAATGGGCTTCAAAGTAAACACTCCATTAAGATGAATGGTACAGTTTGCATTCCTCTTAGAACTATTGATTCAGTCTTGATGCCTGTAGATTCATGAAAATAGCACTGCAGCAACCACATTTTAGAAGGTTTTCTTTCTACCAAGAAGTGCTATCTTTCAAAACAAAATAAAAGTTTAAAATTATAGAAGGGTATTGTCAAAAGCTGTTCCACATATTTTCAGCCTTATGCTATTAAATAATGAGATTTTTTTCCAGTAGTAAGATTCTGACACTTCAGTTACAGCATCAGAACTGAAAAAAAAAACCCGTAAAATTAAATCAGCTTGGAATTAAAAACATGATCCTATATAAAAGTACTGTCTTACTCTCTGACAGGCCATCTTGTGAGCAGTTTTGAGAACATTCTGTTGGCAGTAGACATTTATACCTTAATTTTTATGCATATAACCCTTTCCTTATTATTGTTACTTTTGGAATAGCAGAATTCACTGATCATAAGACATGTCCTTTAATAAAAGTTTGGGGGTTATTTTTCAAAAAGACAGTTTTGTTCCCCAAAAGCTCATAAAAAATTGGGGTATTTGTATCTGGAAAAAAAGTTCTGGAGGAGCCACTTTTCCTCCATCAGTTAGACAAGCGATTCACATGCAGCCTATTTCGCTGTGGACCTAAAGCCAGGTTAGATGAATACAGCCACTGCATTCTGCATGTGTGAACATTGTCCAATTGCAAGTTCCTCTTTGCTCATCCACACTACCAGCATTCAAATATATCACCGATAAGTTATAGATAGCAATTTCTAAAACCACAACTTTTTTTTCACAGAGCATGGACTTCAGGAGTTGATGGAATTTCTTTTTTTTCTTCTAACAAACAGACATTCTTTTCAACCACTGCAGTCCTTCATGGAGACAAATTCTGAAGTGGCAGGGTACATCATTTAGTTAATATTTTCCATTGGTGCTAGACCACCATTCCTTATATTTTGGACACAGTGGCATGCTGTTTACCATCTAGATTGCATATAAATGCACAGGGAGGATCTTCAAAGAACAAGAATGTCTTTTTTTTTAACTTTGAAAATATTTGAGATTGTCCGTAAGTGAGCTATGACTAATGACAATTTTTATACAACGAAATACAGCCTGAGACCCCTTGCAACCAGACAAGAACAAGAAGTTATAACAGACTGGAAGCAGGACATCCCCTGGTGTTTGCTGGAGTGGCAAACCCTGATAAAGGGGTTTGTCACACTCAATTAAATAAACTTACACAATCACTGGAATATTTTGCAATGTCTCATGTACTCAAATGGTTTCCAGAAGCACACTATTCTCAGGTTTCTCTACCCGGATGTTATGGTTTAATGCCAGCTGGTATATAAGCACCATGCATTCACTCCCTGTTTCCCCACCAAGTGGGGAAAAAATGTAGAACTAATAGTTTGAGATAAGAACAGGGTTTATTATTATTATGATTATTATTAAAGAAAAAGAGAGAGGCATAAAACCCAAGACAGACAAGTGATGCACAATACATTTGCTGATCACCCGCCAACAGATGCCTAGCCTTCCCTGAGCAGTGATTGATTAGAGCCAATCCCCCCACAGTTTGTATACAGAGCATGATATTCTATACTATAAAATACCCCTTTGGCCAGATCAGGTCAGCTGTCCTGGCCAAGCTCCCTCATGGCTTTTTGTGCAGCTCCTCACTGGCAGAGCATGGGAAACTGAACAGTCCTTGACTTAGGGTAAGCACTGCTTAGCAGAATACCAGCATGTTATCAACATTATTCTCATACTAAACCCAAAACTCAACACTGTACCAGCTCCTAAGAAAAAAATTAACTCTCTATCAGCTGAAACAAGGACACTGGATCTAACCATCCTCCTATGAATTATATCAGTCTTAATTTATTCTTATTCTCTTCTCTGTTTTCGCATGTAGTATTTTCTCCTGCTAAAAAGAGTATAAACCTGGCTGAGCATTACCAGCGTTCTTATATATTCCACATGGCTTGTATAAAAAGGCGGCCTTTTCTTGATGACCTGGGCTTTTGTTTGTAATTGTCAGCATTATTCTTCCATATGTAACTGAAAAAAAGCAAGCTGATTCAAGAATGCAGAGAATTGAATACAATATAGTCTTAAGCAGGAGTGAGAGTGCCCTGACAGTGGACTGAAAGGAGCACAAGATCACTTTTTTCTGCTACAAAATAGATAGGTTTGAGCATGGACCATCTCACTGGCAATATACTGGAGGACATTCCAGTAGTATTTACTGAACTATACCATACTGCTTTTGCACTTTTGTCCAGAATTTTATATTCTGTCTAACACATGTAGTTCATGAGCCCTGAGTGTGTGAACCCAGTGGTTTTCCTTATCTGTGGATATTATTAATCCACAAGAAAAATTCCACTTATTCCATTGATTTCTGGTTACTCAGTGCTGAATATCAACATTATCATAAGGCAAATACCTTCCTATGTGAAAGTAGCATCTTGAACATAACAAAAGAGCACATGCTCCTTCAGAGAGATTGCCTTTTGTAATTTACAATCCAAATCTTCATTCCTGTCCTAAAAAGTTCCCTTTGAAAACCTACACTGACTGACTTTGCAAAACAGAGCAGTTCATGCCTGGATGCATGGTAAAGGCAATTAAAGACACTGCTGAAGAACAGGGCAAGTAGACCCCAGTCATGGAGTTCTCCAGGTGTGGGAAATTTCCGCTTCCTAATGGAAAGTGTGGCAGATCTTCCTGTTGGAAGAATATGGTAGATATCCTTCCCCTAGGAACCCTGCTTGCAGTTTTCTCAACTTTTGGTTAGTTTTTAAAGTATGCTGGTAAGGAAGTTCTTATGGGGGTCGTGTACATGTAAACACTGTGTTCCACTAATGGAACTTCAAGGATTTTGTTTTGCATCTTGCCTAAGAGGCCAAATACATCGATTTTATAATATACTCAACCTGTAAAAGCATTTGTCCTTAAAACTCCAATCTCCTCACAAAGACAGGTCTCCTATTAATGGAATCAATTAGTAGAGTTCAACATACCAGCAAATGAGAGCAAACAAAGCCAAACAAAATCCTTTTTTGCTTTAGATTTTTTTTTTTTTTTTGTGAAATCTATTGGCTCTTGCCTTTCAGACCCATCCCCTTTTACTTGCTGCTTGTTTCACTGCCATTATGTTTAAATTAATGATGTGTTTGGCAGTCAGACAGCTGATCCAATTGGCTGCAATGTCACATTTGAAAATCCTCATCAGTCCTGCAGCCTACTCATTTTTTATGACTGACATGAACACAGCCATTGAACAGTGTGCTTGCTCCCGCTCTCCCCACACACTCGGCACACAAACGGCAACATTTACATTAATTTGGTGAATATGCAGCTATGCTTATTGAGTATGGGGAGTTTCATTGTAGAGGAGTGGGGAGGAAACTTGCTGGATGAAAAGTGCATCTGCATCTTACTCTTGGAGCCCAGCCTGGGTTTGCCCAATCCCTTCTAGAATATGGCATGGTGTATTTTTAAGAGGGGGAGCTCTCTTAAGGGGGCAAGTTAGCATAACTGTATTTCTAACTACTTGGCTGCAGCAAGAAGGCATTAAAAATAAAGTTATTCATACCTGTCTCTCTGGCACAGGTTCAACAAAAGGATTTACATGGCTTGCAGTACTAAAATGGACATCCTTCTCTTCCACCATCCAGGTTATTAATGACAGTATCGGATAGTACAACAACCAAGACAGAATTCTGTGAAAGTCCATATAATTTAGTCTTCCATTTTGACAGTGAAACATCACTAACTATTGTCTCAGGACACTTTTCAAACTCATTTTATAGATGTCCAGTAATTTCTTTGTCACTAATGTTTTTTACCTTTGCTGGCTTATGGAAATATCATGTGAGACTGTCAGTTTCACTAAGATCTGGAAAGATAACATCTGTTGTTTCTTCTCAGTGAGCAAGGTCTATTACCCACTTTGAGCAAAATTATATTTGTTTCATATTGTTTGTTCTTGGCAAATCAATGGGGACCATTCCTCATCTCCTTATTTCTCAGGTGCTTAGAAATTATTCATTTGATTGCTCATTTCTTTTAGAAATTGAAGTTTCTCAGGTGGTCTGTAATTTCTCAACACTATTTCTTTTAAAGACAGAAACCATAGTTGACCAGAGACAATTTCCTGGCAATTCATTTACCCTTCCAAAGTTCTTAAAGATAACTGAACAGCCATATGAGTCATCTTTAAGCAGTTCTTTAAGTATCCTCAGAAGAAATTCATCAGGTTTAGCTGATGGAAAATCTCACATTTATGTTCCTTCCCTTTTAAGAGGCTGAGATCCTGCTTACTCTTTTGCAACTGGAATTAATTGACTACTTGCCACCTCAAAACTGACCTTTTAATGAAGGGCAATGTAGAAAAACTTAGTTCAGGGTATTTTCTTGGAAGGAATCTCTAATACTGATGTCCTAGGCATTACAGCTAAAACCACTTTCCCCTAGACGAAGTGGAAAAAGTCTTGGAAAATAACAAATAAACATTTTCCCTTTTTTGTTCATTATCCTTCATTCTGAGCTGATTTTTTCCTTAAACTTTCAGTATGGCTACACATTTGCAGCAGTATTTTCAAGTATATTGAATTCTAATTAGTCTCACCATGTCACTCTGGCATGTAGGTAAAATAATTTCCCTAGCCAAGGAATAGTTAACAATTAAAGCACTCACAGAACAATTCTTATGCATATATCAATAGGATGATGGCCAATGAATAATTTTAAGCACAGAACAGTGCTATCCTCTGAACCAGTAACTCCAAAGGTATTCAATAACACTACAAGAATATAGAAGATTAAAGGCAATGAGCATCTTTCTCTGAAACATCTGCTATTAGTTTCTTTCAGATGTATAATTGATTGGTTCCTCCAATAGACCAATTCCTTCTACACTGTTAGCAACAGCATCTGATCAAATATTCTTTGCTTCAGGACTGTAGCTGTACTAACCATGTCATAGCAAGACTGAAAAGTTCTCTGACAACTGCTTCGCAAGACAAGGAAAAGGCTGAGAATAGCGAATGAGACCACCCATGCTTCACACTCAAGTTTGAGAGCTCTGCAACAACAAAGCTCACTTTCTTACTTTAAACCTTTGATTGCCGCTCAGTTTTGCTATGCAAATCAGGGCTTATAGAGGACAAGCAGAAACTAATATGAGAATGAAATCCATTAGTTCTAAGACAATTTTTGCTACTTTATGTGTCTGTTCATTTAGAATGCACATCAAATTCCAATTATGCATGTGAACCAAAGGTAGTCTGAGTTAAGTGTCTGAAAAGTTTTCTAATTGCAAAAATGTCATCAAACTTCTGATTCACATAAAAGGTGTATGCTTTACAGGCCTCTAGGAGAAATATTTTAGCCTTCTTTTCAAAAAAATGTTTATTTTGTTTACTCCAGGGTTTGTAAATATAAATATTTAATTTTTTTATAACTAATTGGGCTTTTCAAAATAAATGTATTTTATGAATTCAGGGAACTTTCTGGAAGTAAGTATTCCTGTATAAGCAACTCTGAGATGAGAACTGGCAGCTATTGAAAAAAGTTGCATGAAAAGCATAACAGCAGAAATGCCAGTGTGGAAGGAATTAGGAAGAAGAGCAAGATGAAAATATAGTGTCCTTTGAAAATCAAAAGAAAAACAGGAAAAGCAAGATATGACTATGGGTATTGCAGAGCAGCTTTTGTTTTTCACTGTAGCAATGACTTACACTAACCTACCCAGTGTACAGTCATGGAAAAAAATAGGAACATGTCAGCTATGGAGGCAATAACCTCTACCAGTGGGGTGGATATGAAGAGTAAGGGGCTCTGTCAAACACTCCAGTAAAATAAATTAATGGGGAGGAAGTGGAGATCCCAGAAGCAAGAGTCACCATCTAAGGTTGGGACAGGACCAGCAATGTCCATTTTCTACATCTTGCAAGCACAGTCTGAATTTAACCTTTCTCCCTGAAAGCCATCAACTTTCAGTATTGCCAACACTGTCGAGAGGCCTTGAACTGTGCTGTAGAAGGCATGTATAGAGAGCATGGGAATCAGTTCTTCATGTCCACCAAGGGAAGAACAAAAAGAATTTAATAACTTCACAGCAGAATGGCTTTAGCAGAGATATTAGCAGGAAAGTCTTGCAGAGAAGCTCTAGAAATCATTGCTAAGAATGTTACAGAACATCATTTGTTACAAGGATGAAGAGCTATTAGGGGCCAAAACATATTAGCATCTACAAGCAGGTGTGTTTGTTGTCTCCCTGTGAAGGAAAACAAAAAAAGTCACTCACTGAAGGGCATTTCCATCATCAGACTTCTGATTAATAACATTTCACTACGTCTTCGTGTTTTACCAGGAAAAAATGTGGAAGCAGCACATTGTACTCTGTGCTGATGGTAACTTTCAGAGCCCCTCTTACAGCCCCAGGACAAATGACTAGTAAGATAAGCTCCAGTATAATTTTTAGCTACAATTATATGGTGTGTGACATCAGCCCATAGAAATTGTTTCTGGCTTCGCGCTCTGGCATCAGTGAGCAAGTGCTAAGTCATACATCTGTTTGGGAATGCAATCACATTATTATCTCCTGACAGAGAACATAATCAACTAATTTCAGCCCTGGTATAAATGGATAACCATTTATTATAAATGGATAACCATTCTCAGTTACCCTCTGAAGAAGCCTCCTTGTCTCCATTACTGCTGTATAGGTAAATTAAACTCCTTAATTTATGTGCTCCAAATTAGTTAAAATAATTTAAAGTAGATGGAGTTAACCGCTTGGAAGTTATTTCTCAATAACTAAGCTAATCATTCCTAGGGCTCTTTGTAATCAATGCTGGATTGTTTCTCAGTGAATATGCACATCACCTTGCTATTACTTCAGTGGAGTAATGCTGAGTTAACACAGCTGAGGATTTGGCCCACACTATCTCAAGGGTACTTCCTTTTAATTTAGTAATAATTATGCCCTATGCTAATATACTAGAAGGTCTTTGGCCTTCGAGTTAATGAAATAATACCAAAATGACCCCCAGAATCCATTTCTTCAGCAAAGAGGAAAATTAATACTTCACAAACAGGAAGTAACTCCAATTTCTTATAATAAGCTTCATTTTATATATGAAAAGAGAAAGGGGAAAAAAAGAGGAGAAGAACAAATAAGAAGATAATTTTTAATATGATTTTCTGTGGTTCTTATCTCTCTAGTTTTTTTGTAACCCAAATCAAAAGTGTAAGCCATGGATACACACACACACATTTGTGCCCGCAAACGTATTAAATTAGTCCCTATTTCACCACCTTCTAAAGGTTTCACAGAATTATGACAAATGCTATAGAGGGATGAGAAGCCACACATTCTGCCACACACAGGAAGAATTATATCTCAGACTAGATTAATAATAACCTGGGAATGTTTGTCTTCAATCCTCACAGAGAACTAGGAAAGAGATTAAAAATATGGTCTCAGAATAACAACCTAAAGAAGTGATGGCAGCTCTTCTAAATTTCTCAGAGAAAATTTGTTGCATCTACATCTCCCATGCACCCTTTCCCCCCCCCCCCATTTTTTTATCCCTCTTGCACTGAACTAATTCCACTATCACCCCGTGATACCCACATAATCTTACAGTTTCACAGAGAGTCAGGTCCTGCCAGAAACAATGGATACTACTGGAGTCTTTTTCATTACACACTATCTAAAAGGAGAGTTACAGGGGATAGATTTTTAAATTTTTAGTCAAATAAAACAATTGTTTCATACAGTAAGTTATATCTCCCAAAGCAGGGGGCTGGAACTAGATAAGCTTCAACGTTCCCTTCCAACCCAAGCCATTCTATTATAGGGATCCTATAACAATTATTTATATTTTACATCTAAGCAGTTTACTATAGGTTTTTGTAGTACAGCTGTAGGAGCAGAATTTTGGTCAAAGGTTTGCGTAAATGGTCCTTCCCTGTTCTATGTGAAAATGTTTACCACTCTTCCAAAGAGTGATTTTGTGAAGAAGCTAATAAAAATTGAATTTTGAAATTAGAACAAACCATATTGATTTCTATGGTTAGACCACCAAACTATAGTAACATTTTATTGCAAATTACAGTTGCACTCTGACAAGGCATGTAATCATTGAACAGGTCCCAGCTTTAAGGTACCTTCCAACCCAAACCTTTCTATGATTTTAAGTTTGAAATATTCTGGAGGAATTTTTTAAGAGAATTCCTGGAATGAAGTCAAAACAATTTCACAGACTGAAAAATCGTTTGAGAATGACGAGCACGTGAGCTCTGAGGAAAGTTTATGGCTTAAAAGTAGATAAAAATAAAGCCCTGTTAAAGCTGCAAGTATACAATACATAGGGTTTTGAAAATCAGATAGCCAGAAAATACTCTGTATTAATTTTTTTTAAAAAGTGTCTGTGTCCCTCTTTAATCATTTTTTTGCTCTGACAAGAGCCCAAATAACAACAGGATTTGTCCTAATAAATGATGCATTTAGTCCTGATAATGCTGCAGAAGCATAGACAATATTAACCCTGAGAAAAATGTTTTGCTGAAGTTTGTGCTGAATTGGTAAGGTAAATATTGAGGAAACCATAAAACATGTTCCTTTTTATCTTCTCTTTATCAAATTTACCATCATGTTTGCAGATCCAGAGCTGATACCATAAAACCTTCCCAATCTGGCTTGCTTTGAAGGTTTTGCAGTTTTGCACAACCTGCTGATGAGATGTATTGGAAAAGGAAGGGAGTCACTGCCAAATCTGATTTCTTGACAAACACATACTGTCCTAGAAGCATCAGTTATGGATGCAGTGGAGACTTGCTTCTCTGTGGTGAGATAAGGTCCTTTATCCAGATGCTCAAAGAATATGGTGGTAATACAAATATGATCTATTCTTAACTGATTGCACACATTTCAAAGGTGGAGTTACACTAGGTCATTTTATTGCTGTGTGTTGCTTTTCTTCTGGGGCAGTGACCTTTGTGTTCTTTCCTCCCCAGTGGCTGCATGAACACTGCACCTTTTCTCCTTCCACCCTTCCCTCCATTCCACTTTGCTCTGGGTACTAATGGCATTCACCTGAAGAGTCACTGAGGAGAGACAGAAGCCTCCCAGACTGTGGCAGTACCCACCATGAGGCTTTTGATTTTACAGAAGAACCCGTTTCTGCTCTAAAAGTTACTTGAGCTCTTGACAGACAGACACTCCAGGCTGGTTTATCTTGACTTCCTATAGGTGATACTGACTTTCCAAACTCCCTCCATACTGCAGTTTGGACTCTGATTTGGAAACTATGCAGCTGAAATTTAAATACTGTCACTAACTTATCCTGTGACTTGGTTCTTTTCCTGTCAAAGATCAAAATCCTTCTGCAAATCATCTTAACTTCGGAGGAAAAGGAGATAAAACTTTTTAATAGAACATATTAGACACCTTAAATACAGGGGTTGCCAAAATTCCCTTCTTCTTACTTTATAAATCAAACTTGAATAATTTCTTCCCAATCTAGTTAAAGCCAAATTCTTTCCTTGTGCCTCAGAGGTAGCTTACAGAACATTACAGAAGTTACAGAGTGAAATTGGTGTGAATGATAAGGGAGTTGACCATTCAAGTGTGTATTTCAAGTCTTACACTCTCAGTCTGGAAGAATCTAGAAAATGTTGTGAAAACACTCTTGTCATTGTTGCAGAACCCAGAAGTCAGTTTTTCAGGAAAGTAAGTTTCCTATAGAAACAGTGCAGAGTGATTCAAGCATTTCATCTATTTTTAAAAGCCCTTTGTAGAATTTTAGCGTATGTAACATTTACAATTCTCCTATTACAAACCAGTGAAGCTCCACTCTGAGTTAGTCTCATTGAGCAACACTGAAGTGGAAATTTTAGTTAGTTACAATTAATTTCTAATAGCCCTGTGTTGTCTTCAAGGCATATTTGAAATAATATATATGAGGTTGGAGCAGCTGCTAAATGCTTTTATGCATTACCAATTTGAAGGAAATAGTTAATTAATTTTAACATTGTTACAGTCTCTGTAACAGCGTCTCAAAATAACTGACTGTGATTAATAGACTATGATAAGAATTTTGATCAATGATATAATGTTTCTTCATTAGAAAAGGAAGGATTTATTGCACATTACATTTTTTTGAATTAATTGTAGATTTCAATCTTGTCTGAAAATGCAATCTTCATCCATTCAGTGACACAAGAAGTTAGTTTCCTCTGCCCAAACATTTAGAAACCGTGCCTCCATTCCCTTTCCTCCTGTCATTATTTAATTTCATATGGTTTTAATGAGTGATTTTTTTTCAACAGTTTTTGAGTGTTTCAGACAGCAATATTTCATTCTGAAATAAAAGCTAATGATCCATAAATACTTAATGCCATATTTTTATGGCCAGTAAATTAGTCTTAAATGAGTTCAGTAAGTTCTCTGATGTATGTCATTAATTGCTAATGGTGTTTTAACTAGATAATTGTTGTAAAAGGTTGTTTATCATCACCATTGGTAGGTGACTGTTCCTCGCAATCTGTCCTGCCTGGTTGAACTGCTGAACTTACTCTGTCTACCATTGTGTGTAGCAAAGAGATCAGGGAACTGTGAAGCATAATTTAAATATCGAATTCAAACACATCTCGTGGACAATGAACCTACAGATCACTAGACTTATTAAGGTCAGATTACTTTTTGTTTTTCAGACAGAAACACCTGTATCATATCGTAGTGCTGCTTACACATGGCATAAATGAGTTACAGACCAGTTCTGACTAAGTAGTAAAAATGCCTAAGCTTAGATCCAAGCCAATTCAGGCATTAAATTACCTAAAGATTATGCTATTCGATGACTTGATGACATGAGTAGCAAGTGAAGCTTGGATAGTCATTAGTGGTTTCTCCTTAGGATAAAGAGGTAGTATTACCTTAATGACATGCTGTAATTAGAGGGAAAGTTCATCACGTGCTAAGCAAAGTGAACTTTTCAATACACAGGAGTAAGTTAGTAAAAGTAAATTGAAATGAAAAATAAAAGAATTGAATCTCCTCTTTGCACTTCAATCCTTGACCAATATTATGCCTTCACAGGCTGTTGCTTCCATGTTAATTATCAAGCAAACAGATACCTTTGGTAAGGTCAGACCTAGCTACAAAGAACAGTAACACAAAGTCTTTTTTGAGTAAACATAAGAGGCACTAAGTATCCAGAGGCAAGGCCTTTACTTGCTATTCCAAGTCTCTGGGTTGCCCTCATTCCTAAAAAGACACATGAATTTTTGTCCCTGCTCTGATGAGTGGGTTTTCTTAGGGTATTGCTACAAATATTGCACCTTGGTGTCTTTGGGCTCTCTTTTCACATTTTCTCTGATTCTTTGGCCTCCCCACTATTTTTCTCTGACACACAGCTCCCTCAGAGGAGTCCTGGCCCATTACATTTTCTTTCCAGCAGTGGCCAGCTGCATACTTCGACTCCTAACTGGTTACTTCATGGCTGTCCTTTGGACCCAGTTTGTTCACTCTCCAGTCCATGCAACTTTTATATAGGTTTAACTTAAATGAGAGGTAGTTGCCCTCAGTTTTAGAATAGAATCTTCAGGTTAGTGTTTGCTCAATCCTTAGGAGAACAATGCAGGCGGAATCATCTGAGATCAGCCCCTGAGTCATATCTGCTGTCCTTTCCCCTCATCTCCTCTTTGCCTGAAGTTACATGGAGCCCCATGGACAGTGACTGGGGTTTGACTGTGTAACTAGGGGCTAGTGGAGGGGTATTACATGCTAGCTCTAAATCTTTCCAAGAACGATTAGATGTTTCTAAAGAGAGGGTGCCTAACACTGCCAGCTGTTCTGCCTAATCCCTACTATAGAAGGGAGGTCATAAGGGTTTGGAGAGTTTTGTTTGCCTTGCCCCTGTGCATAACTAACGTGTGAGCTGTGTATGCACCACACAGAACGCACAAATGCAAATTATAGTGACTTGTCTGACATACAACAGGATGATGAGGCTGGGATGCTACATTCTGCCAAGAAAATCAGGTACAAAAGCATACGTTGTGCTCATGCTATATATCACAATATTTTACCCATGCTTCAATCCGAAATTTCTTTATGCCCTTTAACTAGTAACATGTTGTAACCATTTACCAGCCTTACATGACTGAAAAATCCTGCCAGGCACAGCCTCCTCTAAGGAGTTAGTAAAGTTTGTCAGGTAGCTGTCCCGAAGGAATATGCTTGAGATTGCCCAGAAAATCACCAACAAGGGTATGAGCAAAAGTCAGATGTAATATTAAACTACAAAACACAACAGATTTGTTGGCAAGA
The DNA here is from genome assembly GCA_013397935.1 of Dasyornis broadbenti. Classification (NCBI taxonomy): domain Eukaryota; kingdom Metazoa; phylum Chordata; class Aves; order Passeriformes; family Dasyornithidae; genus Dasyornis; species Dasyornis broadbenti. The sequence goes on from VZRN01001378.1 coordinate 185,405, forward strand.
TTTACTCTACTTACAAAAAACAACTAAGGCACAACAAGGGAAAGCAAGCAACAACAAAACCAACAAAATCCAGGCAATCAAAACAGAAATGAATTGAAAACTACCTAGGTGTGTGTGTGGGTTTGTGGGTGTGGGTGTGGGTGTGTGTGTAAAGACAGTGTAGACAAGGATGAAAAGGATCACGGCCTAAAGCTTAACGACACTTAAACTTAACAGTACTTTAAATGAACTTATACCTTAATTTATAGCTTAATCTTAACAATCTAACAGAGAAATAACACTTAACTGCATTTAGCCTTAACTATAAGTATAACTTAACCTAACCTCCAGATTTGCTATAGCATATGCGCAAGGGGTATGCACGCAGACAGAAATAGTCAGGTACCTGTGGGGTAAGGTACCTGTGGAAAAATCTCCCTCAGAAGTCAGTGAAAATACTCACTTCAGATGCTTTTGCATCTGCCACTGGGTGAAGGATCGGGCCTCAAGGAATGAGGGTATCAGCCCAGGACACGTCGTGTTCCAGCAATCCTCCAGGTATAACAAACCTGAGGGTTTGCTGGTTCTGAGAGGCCCCACTCAGAGAGAGATTGCTGATTGCAGGCCCACTGCAGTCCAGGAGAGTTTAAAGGGCCCCATCTTGGACCGCTGTTTATAGGGTCTCAAGAGAAAGGGCTTTAGTCATAAACAATGTTTCACCCTGGCCACAGTTTGGGCCAGCACTTTCTTTCAAAATGTGAGAACAGGAATGTTATGCCATTCAGGCCAGAGAAATATTTTCCAAGGCTGGTCGTGAGAAAAACAAGCTTGTTAGGAGTTCCTGGGAGCAGGCAGTGTTTTTGATAAGCTCAGAATGAGCTGAGCTCAGGTGGTGTTTTCAAGGACAAGGCCTAACAAGCATTTAAAGAAAAGCCTGGAAAGGGGGGTTGGGGGATGCACTACCACTGTAGCTCATGAAAAGAAGTGAAGAAAAGCTTGTCTCCCCGAGAGTATCACTCTCCTCAAGGCAGGCAGGATGCACAATCCCCAGCTAAGCAGTGCTGGTGACAGTCCAGCTCACTGTGCTGGGATCACCTTCTAGAAGCACATTGCTCTCTCACCACTATGACCACATCTCCCAGCAATGCCCTTTCCAGAAGCCTCGTTTGCCTGTCACCACATTTGGAAAGCTTCTGCTCTTTTCCCATGTTCTTCACTCCCACTGTAAGAACAGGTAGGCACAAGTTTCAAGGTGCCGTGATGAGAAACTGCTGCTATTACCAGCTCATTCAGTGCTTGTCCTATTTTCCCCCCAAAAGTGGGTCTGAAAAACAGAGGAAGAATCACTCTCCTTCTTCAAAATGTGGGGCCAAAAGATGCTTTCATTGCCACTACAAGGTGAGAAACAGTGGTGGTTAGAGCATGCACCTCAAAATGTGGCAAAATCCAACCTCCTGGAAAAAGGACATACCATGGGAATACAAGTATCTCTGGAGTGAGTGTAGGAAGTGGGAGGAATTCTCTCTAGTTTCCCAGTTGAAGCAGCTCCTTTGTACATGTAATATTAAAAGATTAACTGAGAAGGAGTGTAGGAGTGAACAAGGAGTATTCCAGGAGACAGACAACATGATTGCCAGTCTCTATCCTGCATGTTCTTACACAGTCTTATATTTTACCTACATCCAGCATTGGATAAGAGGTGCAAGCAAACCTTGGGACCTTGGGATTTAGTCTGTTCAAGGGCAAGCTGCGCCCACTAGGACAGAAAGCTAGCTAGCTCAGTCCCATTCCTTACGTTCTGCCAAGAAGGCATTCCACACAAAAAAAGCACCTCCAGCAAATTGCATGGGAAAGGCAGGGAAGCAAAGCAGCCGTATCTCACCAAGGTAAAAAGGATTCAGGTAGAAAAGGGCATTGGCTGGTGTCCCATGTCATAGGTCAACCTTCAAACCACCCAGTTATTGTACAAAAACTCAGAAGCACCACCTCCTTTAGGGATTGTAAGGTTTTGGGGGCCAACATCAGCCCTGAGATTGCCTGGTAGACCAAAATGTCTGCTGCAGATGAGAGAAAATGCACATATTTAAGGAGCCAGTAGGGCTTATGCATAAGAGAGGTGATAAATTGCTTTTGAAAATGCATAAATAAACTGAAACTTCTGAAAATGAAAATTTTCTGAAACTCTTAGCCTGAAAAAACATGTGCAGCTCTATTTTTTTAAGGGGAGGAATTAACAACAATTTAGTTTTATAGTAAATGTTACAGCACTCTCAACTAATGTTTCTGCCTGAACTGAGAGGGCCACTGTACATAAAAATCACTTACTGTGTCACCCCAAGACAATTACCTGAGTTGCATTATGAAATGTTTTGAAGAACTTCAAGGGTTCTTCAGCTTACTGAAATTAACTCCTTGCAAAAATCGAGCAAAACTCCTTTGGGGTGAGCTCCTTTGGATATCCGGGGTGTTATTTGTAAAATCTATTATTTCACTGTGCATAAATCTCTAGAAATAATTCAGACATTATTTCAGCCCAGGACTCCAGTTTCTGCTCCTGTTTTCACCCCTCTCACAAGAGCTTACCATAATCTTCTTAATAACTGTGTATTCTGTTTATAATACTTAGGGCAATATCACCCCTAAGCCACCTTTTTTTTTCCAGTTGTTTAATGAAGATTAGATTAATTTCATTAGCATTCAAAGAGTGCTCTTTTCTGGTGTTCAGTCAGAGTTCTGCTGGGATTTTTAAAAAAGCCTAAGGGAGCTGGTTATCCAAATACCAGTGAATTTCCATGAGAACAGGTTACATAGCAGAGGCCATTGGAGAATCCTAGCTTTAATCATACCTACATTACTCAGGTTAGCTCTTGAAACATATTTTGCACACCTGCACATTTGCTTGGTGCTGAGTCATATTATAAAAAAAAAAAAAAANAAAAAAAAAACAGAAAAAGGAAAAGAGAAGAGACATGAGATTGATTTTAAAAAGGAAAAAAAAAGTCAAGCCTCATATGGTGTCATGTATGGGCTCAGGGTGATGTTATGATAGCAAAAAGGGATTTGGGGAGTACCTTCCTTGTTAGTGCTGATCTAAGATCTCGAAAGCAGGGTTTTTCACCTTTCATCTCATCCCTTTTCTTTTCTCTTTATCCTACTTGAAACCTTTGTACTGAACCAGATCCTTAGGATCCAGCCACTGGGAAAGTTCACCTCGCAAATGATTTCTCAGCTATGAATATATTTTGTTTTCATCCACTAAATGTTTAAAACTGGCAGAAATCTCCTTACAGGGAGGACTATAATAATTTCTGTTCCTTACAGAGCTTGTAGAGATCTCAGCATCAAAGAAGCCAGACTTAGAGAACACATTAAATAAAATACTTCTCAGTTTAGCGAAAAATGTGCCTGACAGATGTTGGGCTAAATAGCTGGCGAGATGTTTCCCAGCCCTGTGATTCCACAATTTGTTGGGAAGGACTGGTTCTCATGTAAAGGATGTGAATGAATACAAACTTCTCAGAAACACTGACTTTAAACGATGCTTGGCCCCACTGGCTATTGCTCCTCTTTTCACAGGTGATTATTAACACTGCTCTTGACCTCCTCTCTTCCCTGTGGAGACTCTGCTCAGGAAGTCACTGATGTTTCCCCATGCTGAGAAGGTGGGAGGAATTGCATTTTCCCAAAGCACTGTTGGCAGGGAGGACAGAGAAAGAAAGACCTAGAGTGCTCTGACTTCCTTTAATCATTTAATACAAATGACCTAAAAATGACCCTAAAGGTAATCCACCTTCAAAATAAAAAGAAAATTAAAAATGAGGCAAGCAGGGAGAAGGGATAATTATGAAGACATCCCTTTGATAAACTCTGCCCCCTTACAAAGGTTGGAGGGCAGAATTTGAAGATACAAGAGGTGATAGTAATGGTGGCAGCTTTCCAATGTCAATGTTTTCAGTTTATCCCAAAAAGTTAACCTTTTTAAACCAGCACTGAATCTTTTCTTTTTCTGTATAACAGCACTTTGCCTTTTTGTGGGAACAGTTCTCTAACAGGCTTTCTTGTGGCCGTTTATTACATATCGGGCACTAGGTTTGGTTAATAGTTCCTTTTCATCTAGCTGCCTACTGCTGACTGTGGAAAGTGTAGGTTTGGCTCCACTGATGGCTCTCTGTAATGGCTGTGATTACACCCTCTGCATCTTCTTCACAGTGCCAGCCTTTCAATTGAAAGCACATTATGCCTGGATAAAACTCAAAGAGCAGCTTAATATCAGGGTTCTCTGGAGCTATAATAACTGGTTCAAGATCGAACAGATAAAACCATATCAATATTTCTGTATGATCCATGACGTAAAACACAACAATCCTGCATATGTCTATCCATGAGTTAAAGCTGTATTTTACCATCCCTCTGGGGGAAGAGAGATGAAAATAAACCAATGCCATGAGAAGGTCCAGAGAACAGTAAATAAACAGCATCTTATCCCCTGCTGCATGCCTCAGCAGCATAGCCTCTTCATGTCAGACCCAGCAGATCACTTTGCAAGTCACCATTCTTAAGCAGGTATCCCTTTAAACCTGAGAAAATGTGTTTCTGCAAAATATTTCACTCTCACTGAACCCAGTTCTTTCCAGGGAATCTACTGAAATGTTGCTATAAGTACAAACACAATGATGCTTTCAAAGTGGGGGACCTGGGAAGAGGCTGGACATGAAACAGAACCGTTTATGTGTTTTTAAACTATACAACTTTACTATTCAGTTTTGTGATCCTGAAAAGTTAAAGAAGCAGCTCCAGAGCCCAAAACGTAACAGAAAATAAAAAGCGAGTCTTTATTCACTATTGGTTCTTCAGAGTTTACATTTTGAATTTTTTTCTGTGCATACGTAAAGATTAAAAAACAGATTTTTAAACTGAACTTCAGTTCTGCAGCATTTTACTGATTTTCAAAACTGGGAAGCAGCTTTTAAAAAAACCACCAAATTTCCCAAGGATTTCCATGAAGGGGGAATGAATGAGGGCAGAACTGTTATCAATACTTGCATTCAAACCTTGCTTCAGCACTAGAATAGGTCAGTAAATACAGTTACCCCAAAACTCAGTTATGGCTGTATTGGTGTTAGTGTGAAAAGCTAAGAAAATGCTGCATTCAGTTTTCACGAAGTGTTGTACTGTGGGCCCTTTTAGTCACACCAGTCTTTTGGACCGTACTGTCCACAGGACCAGACTATGCAAGGTGTGCCCTTCCAGCAAACAGTGTGGATGAGCAGGAGTGGGCCTCTGTCGAGTAATTAGCCTTGAGGACTTGATGTTTTCTAGGTGCACATTTCAGAGTGGGATTTCTGGGGAGGTCACTTCAGGCTATCTGTCCTCTGCCTATTAATGATTAGAGACCTCTAGGTGCACAACTGGAGCAGATCTTTCAGTTCAGTTTCATTTGAAAGGAAACCAGTTCATTTACTCTGAAACTGCTTCATGATGCAAAACAAAGAGGAAGTGGAGGCAACTGGGAGATTAACTGCAGTAACACACTACTGCTCTGAACTCAAAAGGGAATGTAGCACACCCTCAACATCCAAGAAGAATCTACTGTCTGAATGGCCTGATGTTGTGAAATGCTGAAGTGGTATGTAGGACACTGGATTTCATTTAAATATCCAGTTTATAGGTTCATCAAAATATCTCTGTTCTTAGCTTTCCACTATAGAACAACTCATTAAAACACATTCTTCAAAACACCAAGTGTGTTTTACTGTGTAGAAACCAAATCCTGACATTTATGCACTAAAGCTGCATATGTCATATAGTTAACCTTTCAAGACACTGTCTATTTTATACAACAAAGTTTCCACTTGTCTCCAAACAATTAATCTTTCCATTTCAATACAAAGTTTAACTCCATTTATATCTTTACAAGGCTCTACCTGCACTGAAATAACTGCTGGTGTGTGGGACCACAGAGGGGCACTGTGATTTTTCAGCAGAGCCAAAGCCATCCACTTGTTTTTCCATCTCCCACCAGCAAAGACCTAGATCTGACAACAGCCAAATAAACCACACAAGTTCTGTTCCTCCCAGGCTGCACTGTTCCCTGGAGTTTGCTATCTCACTTAGTGAAACTGCCTTCAGAGAGATCAGGAGTGACAGGCACAAATTTCCAAGGATCCCTAAAAGTCTCATGTCGTTTTTAAGCAAAACTTAGAATTTTTTTTTTAAGGAGCTCTGGCAATCTTACTGGAGCTGACATGAATTACCCAGCTGAAGCCTGAGATTTAGAGTGTAAGTGACAATGCTCCCATGAAAAACACACTGGTGTTATGTGTCTAGTTCCCAGAAGCCTGATGCCTCCTTTTGCATCCACCATCAGCAATGCAATCATTCAAATAAGCTGAAATCAATCATATAACGAGTCCCACCATATGATACTTATCTTTGAGGGGAATGAATAAATCATTGTGCCTTTGACAGGGTATTTATGCCATAAATTGACCTGGGAAGTGGAATGGCAACACTTTGATAGTTATGGCTGTGATAGTGACAATTTAGGAGAGAATGCATCTTTGTACTTTGACCAGTTCAAATCCTGGCACCTGTTGAAACTAAAACTGTGGATGGAAAAAATCTTGCCCCTAATAGAGATGCTGGAAACAAAACAGTGAGTTGGCAGAGTAAAATGTGGAGGAGGCCTGATACATACTCCCCCTGCCAGGAGGAAACATACCTGGGAGCAACAGTAAACTGATAAGCTCCTTTCTCTTCCATGACAGAGCAAAGCTTGCAGGTCTGAACCGAGAGCAATCACTGGGATTCACCATTCAGCACCAAGCCATTCTTTGCAGCAAGGAGTGCTCTCAAACTGATCACATTCCTCCGTTGGACATCTCTCCATTTCTCACTGTTCTCTGTCCATACTGGGCAGGTTTCTCACTTATAATTAATATTTTCATAAATAATGCAGTCAGAAAAGCACAGATTTGCAGTAAATGGCCAAGTCTGCCCTGTTTGGCCAGTATCAAGTAGTTTCTACTTACACATGACTGTTTTGAAGGGTTAGAATTGCTGTGACTAAGCTAAAACTGAATGTGAAGGTAGCTCCCATTAGCTTGGTATTTTTGTATCTACCACCTGCAAGCTATGTGTCCTGAACAATATGATACTGAAGACATCAAATGCTGAGTGACATCAGCCTGTCAATCTTTATTCTTGCCGTAGAGATTTTTAGTGCTAAACCCATTATTTTTAAGAGAGTACTGTAGGTGTGAACAAACCATTATATTAGATGTCATGGGGTTCTGGAAACTGTAGTCAGTATTTGTGAGGCACAGACACTGGTTTAAGGAAAAGCTGTTATAAACAAATTTATATTGTAACTACTACAGCATATGCACAAAATCTTATGTATTCTTTACATAAATAGAATTAAAATATAATGTATTATCAAATTATAAAGCTGAGGTATAGAATTAGATATTAACATAGGGCATCTATGTTCTAGCACTGGATTCAAAGATACCTTCAGAACTATCAAATCAAATTCCCTCTTTTCACAGTTGATTGCATTGCAGATTTTATTTAATGAACAGATTGCTGTCTCTATCTGCAAAGTGTCTGGGATTTTTTTGCCCAGACAGCTTTTTGGAAGATTGGTCCCAAGTCCTATGGATCTGATGTTTCCAAGTGTTTTCGAATTTCTAGCCTAAGTTTATTCCTAGCTAGTTTACTGCCTTTTATTCTTATGTCAATATTGTTCTTTAGTTAAATACTTTCCCTCTTCTCCATTGCTTATTCTCTTGACATATCTGTAGAGCACAATAATTCCCTCTCTCAACCTTTGTTTTCTTTGGCTAAACAAACAAAGCTCTTTGTTTCCTCTTGCAAAGCAGGCTATCCTTTCCCGATTACTGTAGAAAACCTCTGTATCTGCTAAGACTTGAACTTGGGTCATTTAACACAGGTTCTTTATCACAGAAGTATCTTGTTCAATTACATTCATCATTTCTATCTCTACTGGAAACACATAACCTTACAGGTAGAATAATATTTGTCTTTTCTTCCTGGCTGCATCATAAAGGTGACATAAAGGCTTTCCACGTACCCTCCCTTCTATACAAGGCTCCCTTGTTACTTAATAGACATCACCTCTACTTCTAACATGTCTGGCTTCTTGTTATATAGCTAAGAACTTCTGGTTATTTGTATGCATTGTGAACATGGTCTTGCACTGTTCCAATTAGACTTCATCCTGTCTCCAGGAATTAATCTGATTTATGCTGTAAACTACTAAGTAAGCTTTCTCCCTGACATTGGTTTTCTGTCAATAAATATGGTAACTCGCTCCCACTTCTTGTGATTTCTCATCAAAGAAAATACTGAACACGTTATTGTTAGGTCTATCCTGAAGAATTCTGCCCATAATTTTTCTTCAGCCTCATACTTCTGAGTGGGTGAGGACCAACACATTCTCTTAAGTAGAGAATCTATTATGCCAGGCACTGTCTTCCTCTGAATTTTGTTTCCTTTTCCATTATCTCCAAGTCTGTCTTTAAAGAATTTCCTGAAAGCCATAATGAAAGTTCAAGCTCCTCTTCAAAGAATGACAGTTCAATCTCCTCTTCATGTGCATGGTCTTCTGTTGAGCCATCCCTCAAACAGTCTTCAGCACGCCCACTGCTCTTACTTCTGTAACTGCCTTAGGACAACATCCTCTCAGTTCTCATTACTCCCTGATTTGATACCAGTGCCAGCATTTAGCTTTCTAACAGCTTTAATTGATACTTTCGATGTTCGGAACCCTACCTAAGCAGCTGACAAATGCATAGAGAGGCACTGTGGTGAATCTGCTGGTAGCAGTTCACAGCTCCAGTCATATGACTTGCCTCCTGGTCAAACTGGATACTCATCTTATGTTCACAAATGAACCTGTGGGACCCTTTGAGTTCCTGGACTGAACTGGCTATCCAGGTGAGTGGATTCCATTTGTATCCCTTTGCAGACCTGCCAGAATTTTAGAAGTGCTGTGAACTTCTGGTTTTGAAATAGTGCTGACTTTAGCTCCTTTCTAACATGTCTCATAATCCAGGATAATAGACCTTTAGGAAAGGTAGGGCACTCCTTCAGGTTTGTTTTAATCTTTTTTTTTTTTTTCCTTCTCCAACAAAGTACACTGCATCTTGGTGTCTTAAATGTTTCAAAGATGCTCCGGCTTCCACAGATGTGCAGAAACTATGGAATGATCATTCCTGTGAATGACTTTTTTCTTTTTCATTCTTTCTTTTGTATGTTTCTTAATGACACCCTCCATTGCACAAATGGAAACCCTCTATGACCACTCTAAGATGTGAAGAAGCTAGTATAGCTTCCCACTATGGAAATAATTTTGAACATTATAGCAGTGGATCCTTGCACAATGGATAAACCATGTAGTATATCCTCAATCACCAAAGAAGGCACTGTCTTATTTTCAGTGGCTACGTCTGCTTGTCAGTAGTCTCAGAGGATACACTTGGGGAGTCTGTATCAAACATGTTCTGTCTTGGCATTTTCTTTATTCAGGCATTTCTTATGTTGGGCTTCTGAACAAGGACAGCATTGCCTGCTCTCCTGCCTTCCGTAGAGGAAGGTACACTGTGATCAAATGTACCATCAATTTGATGGAGCCTGCTGCTTTAATATCCTGCTGTGATTGCCAAACTATAGAAACTACAGTTTATAACTGGTGGGAGAATTATGAATTACAGGAGATCTTGTGTTCCCTGGGTTGCATACAAGCGCTCTTCTGTTCATTAGAATTAACACTGCTTCCTTGTACATCAGCAACATGAGATCACATTTTTCTGGTCCAGTATTTCTGGGAGTGTATTGCAGCTGACTCCAAAATTTACCTGGATTCAAACTGGTGTTTGACATAAGAGGATATTTGAAAATTTGCAACCTTCTTGCAAAGTTCCACCCTCAGAATCTAATTTAACATATTTTTCTTCCACTGTTGCTCCTAATCTATTGTTAAAAAAAAAAAAACAAAACCAAACAAACAAGCAGACCCAGTGTTTCAAATGCTATTCCTGCTGAGCATTTCTGTCTTACTTTTTACCTTCCCTCCTCTTGTGATAATAAAACATCTATACATTCTTTTCTCAGTCTCATCCTTCATATCCACTTCTGTACGCAGAAGTGATCCCTGATTCTTAGATTCTATAAGGATTTAAGTCTGTAAGTTCCAGTGGTTTAAGTCCTTCCATTCTCGTAAGCATGCTTTCTAGTTTGCTGGAAAAGGTCTAATGGATAGGGCAGCCTAATGATGACTCAGATCACAACCCCAGAATGGTGATGGCCATATCTAGACCTCCTTCCCCTCCTCCCTTTTAGTGCTGCACCCACTCATTGCTTTGCATGGCAATGTCAGCCTTATGCGAGTTACTGTGAGTCAGATGTATCTCCTCATCTGTTCATGGGTAGCCACCTCTGCTTTGGACATGCAGCACTGGTTAAGTTAAGCACCTCTGCTTTCTCTAGCCTCTTTCTCTATGTTGCTCCCTTTTAAACTACCTGAGCCACTTGCATCTCCAGCACAGGCTATGTTACTTGATAGGTTTCATTAATACACTACAGTAAAGATGTAAAATAATGAAAAGCCAGAGCTGCTACATGACTTATCTCTGTCATTATCAATGGAAAGGCACTGAGGGACAGCCATGCTTCCCACGGACTTAGAATTCCACTTCTGGATTCAAAGGACAGCTGTTTACTAATGCTGCCTGTTCTGGAGCTGCAACATGGTCTTTTACTTGGATAGAGCCTTTCTGTTGGAGCCTCAACTTTATTCTAACTGCCCCAGGCTTACTAATCAGAGTAAAGAAAAAGGAGACTTGGCCTCTTGGAGGACTCTCTTTTGCTGTCAGCAAGCTTAGCAACCATTTTTGGCCCTTTTGATCCTGACAGAAAAAGGGATCATCAGGCAGTGGTGAGAAGGATTAAAGCACTGGCCTTCTGACTGGGGTCATTTGCTTCCATGCAGAGAAGGTGTCAAATGCTCACAGGTCAGAATATAGCATTTTATACCCAGGAGACCTCAGAACAATTAAAATTCAAGCCCTACAGTCTCCAATCAGTCCTTGTTTGACTCCAGTTATATGCCAGAGTAATTTCACTAAAATCAGGTGAATTACTTTAGTATTATGCTGCATGAGCAAGTCCATCACTTTAAAGGGAATTATGCTGGCATAGAAGTGGTGTAATGTGGGTGACATGAATCAGGCCTCATGTTTGCAGCAGCCTTAAATACACCAGTATTGAGAGGACCTTTGGAGCTGGGCCCAAAGCACTCACAAAGGGAGCTCCTGCTGTTATTCCAACCCATAGGCAGTTCCCTGAACAAAGACCAATTATCTGAGCTTTGTGTGAAGGGGGTAGGGGACGTGCACCAATATTCATAAATTAGGCAAGCCTGGTGTTTACTAAAGTGGAGCGCCTTCATTCCAATTAAAGTCTGTCTCCATTCCTTCTGCGAATTCTTAATTTCCTTTCCGTGTGATATTTGTCAGTTTTCATTTGTATATTATGATGTACTTTACAGATGAAATGAAATATCATCATTCCCCATTTACAGATAGGGAAACCAAGGCACAAAAAAGTAAAATGACTTGCCCAAGAGAATAGCTCCAAGGTCATTTGCTACCTAAGGTAAGGTTTTGCCCACATGCTGCCTCCTATTTACAATTCTGCTCACTTCTTCAAGTGGTATACAATAAAAAGAATGGAAATCAGACTTTTTCAAAGGCTTTTTTGCACCACACCTTAAAAAGAGCTGCTGCATTTTTTTTATTTTCATTAAAAAAAACCTGAAAGAGTAAATAGCTATAATATTACCAAGGCTTTAATAATGCTTTAAACATATATGTTAGACTGTAAAGGATTCACAGAATATTATAAAGCATTAAAAATAATTTATTTTATATGAAAAGGCCAATTAAAGAAGAGAAAACTTCAGAAGGAATTTTGATAATGTCATTATATACAGTATAATAACAAGATCATTATAAGTTGTAAATATCATGTCATTACCCATTGTAAGTATCTGATTACATTCACTTACATTAACTTTGTAATTAGATGTAATTTCACACTTATCAAGTAAAATCATTTTTAACATGCATGGCAGTACAGCTCCATCTTTCTGTGTGTCTCTGGCCTGATCCCTGACAATGGGAGGATGGAGAAGTTCTGAGTGAGTGGTCCTTCCTCAGGCTTGCAACAGGAACACATTACCACATGTGAGGAAACAAACAAAATAGATTTTTTCTTTTTTACTAGAAGGATAAGGATCTTGAGAATGAACTCAGAGAGAGCAGAGGTAAATGAACCTGTGAAACAAGAAAAAACCCATAAATTATAATAGAGCGAATATGTCATTTTAACACAAGACTAACCCTACATTACATCATCTAGTGAAATGACAGATTTTATTTATGAACACATGATTTAGAGAATGCAAAACACTGTTTAAAGGGATAGTGTCAGCTTTCAGCTATGCTCCTAAAATCCCTTGATTCTTTTTCTTTTCTGACAAACTTTCATGACTGCTTTTCTGCTCTCCTGAAGGTACCTCATCACGATATCAAAAGCATCACGGATGGAGCAGTGCCAGTGCAGGTGCAGAAATTAAAAATAGCTGTACTGGATCAGCCTAAGAGACCCTGTGGCCCAGGACCTTGCTTCCAACCGTGACTGTCTTCCTGAAGTCCTTATGCTTCTCCCTCTCAGAGACCAAACAAGTCCCCAAGACCATCCCATTACTTCCTCCTGCCCCCAGCCAAGCTGGCCTTTCACACCATCAGCAGGAGGAAGTTTGGGAAGGACCAGTTTCTGTTCCCTTTTCTTACTAGGCCTGTGGGGAAGGTAACATCCATTTCCACCTCAGACGCGTTCAGGGAGCAGTGGGAACTCTCAGCCCTCCTTCTAGTTTCCCAGTTGCACACTTCTGAAACTGTGATCTGCACCTTCCATTTTCTCATCTGTCAATCCCATTGTTTTCTCCTTGTTCTCCTTTTCCTGCAGCCCTTTCTTTCTAAGGCCAGAGGTACTTACACAGAACTTACACGTCCTCAAACCTCTCAGAAATCACAGGCTCAGAGCTTAAGGCAGAGGAGGTATTCTCAAATGCAATTCCCCATGACAAATTATGCTTTCATGATCTTATCTAATCTTTGAAGCCAAGGGCCTTTTGCATAACCATATTTTCTGTGCATTCCTCTCTTTTGCTCTACCAATACATTCTACAATGAATTTCTTTCTTGCTTTGAACTTACTTCCTGGCGTTCTATTTGTTTCCTCCTAGTTCATGTATAAATAGAAATGGACAATAATAATTTTCTGTTCAGTTTCTTTATTTCACTCAGTATCTATAAACCTCTTGAATAATCTCTTTCTCAAGCAGAAGAATTCTAGTCTATTTAACCTTGCCTTACAAAGCCATGCTCCTGTCATCCTTGTCCACCTTCTCTCTCTTTCCTATTCCTACAAGAACCTTTGGGAAAGCGGTTCTTCACTACTCATACATTGCACTAAGGCAGTTCTGCCTCTTGATTTGGCTTCCCTATTCACTTTTCTAACCTCTTGAGATCTGCCTTTCAAGAAAAGGTCTGGAGTGTGACATCCTTTGTCCTGGAATCTCTTGGGATACAGTTATACAGTTCAGTCTCGGTCATGATGAGCATGGCTGGTCAAGTGTAAACACTATGGAGATATCAGTTTCAGTGAAAGTCCAGTCTCTTTCTCCCTCCCAGGTGAAACTGCAGGAGTTTCAGGTAACCCAGATGTGTGTCTCACTTCTGCACACAGCACTTTCCCCCTTTACCTGAGCGATTTGAGGAAACAGAGACTAAACACAGCCACAGACCAAACCCTTTATAATAATGAGATGATTTCTAGAAAAAATTGTAGGAGAAATCCTGGCAAAAATGTTAACCTTTGAAGTTAACACCTTGCAACAATATTAAATAGTGGAAATCAAGTTGCAAATTTATTTTAAACTTCAAATAAGAATTTCCCTTCATTTAGAGAAATTACTTCACATAAGTGAGCCACGAGGGAATTTAACATATGTTACCTGGCTTTCAGTGTCAGAAGGGGTGGTCATTCAGGTGGTCTTGATGGAGACCTGGAGAGAGTCTAAGACATGATCAGATTTTAATTGTCATTTAATGGTGCCTTTCCCTCTACCTTTGTGCCTATCTGTCCATTATTCGCCATGATTTTGTAACCACTAGCACTTCCTTGGTATAGCTGTTTTCAAATTTCACTCCAGCTGAAGCGTGCTGGGGATGATGTAGGCTGAATCTTCTTATATCACAGGAAATAAATTCATTTTATAGGGCTGCAGTTCAAAGCAATTACACATAGCTTTAAACTTATACATCTGAATTGTCTCAACAAAGTAGGTAAAACAATAAAATACATAAAGTAAAGCACCTACTTAAGTGGTTTGGTAGTGCAAGTGTACAGCCTGTGTAGGCTGATGATACCAGCTAATGTGTCTATTTGCAAGAAATTTGCCAACACGCTGGTCTAGGAGCCTTTTCATTCTTTTGTCAAATGAAATTGAAATGCGCTGATTGTTCAAATGAATCACTTCCCTCTCCTTGTTTTGGATTACACATTCTTTTTTTTTTTCACCTCACATCTTCCTTGCTCTTGAAGGCAAAGCTAACGTCATAGCAGACAGAACTATCCCAAGATTTCCCTAAGTGATATTTCAGAAGCAGAGCAGGTGCAGATGAAGAAAAAGGATCAGTCAATTTTTAAGAAGTCAGATGGCATTGTACAGTAAACAGAAGGCAAAAGACTGATTTCAAAGCACAAAATCAGGTCCTTTTATTTACGTAGAATGCACCAATTCAGGGAATTTGAAATGGCTGGTTACAGAAATGTGTACATTTGATCACATTTTAATCCTCCATGGACTGCAATACCTAAATCAGGAGAGCTGTTAACATGGCATACAGGTTGATTCATTTCAGAAGAGTCACCTGGAGTTTCTTACATGAGATATATGGAAGATGTAATTCTTATTATCCAGCAAGAAATCTTATAATGAAATTTGTTCTTAGCATTGTCTCCAGCTAGGAGGGGTTGGGGGACAGGGGGAGGAGAGGGTTACAAGTAATTTTATCATAAGCATTTTCTTCATTTTTTGCCCTGAGTTGAGCTTTCAATC
Source organism: Dasyornis broadbenti (assembly GCA_013397935.1). NCBI lineage: Eukaryota > Metazoa > Chordata > Aves > Passeriformes > Dasyornithidae > Dasyornis > Dasyornis broadbenti. The sequence goes on from VZRN01001378.1 coordinate 200,595, forward strand.
TCCCTGTAAATTTAGCAAATCACACAGAAATGAGATACCAGGTCTTCATGCTTCCTTAGTAGTATCTGTCCTAAAATACAAGAAGGCTTGCTAAAATGAAAATATCAGTAACAGTAAAACAATAAGCTTGTAACTTCTTCAAGGCCTTTTAGAGAGGTTTCACAGAAATTTCATTTTAATTACTGTATCAGTGAGGTCACACGAAGCTCCAAAATTGCTCCAGATTTCCACACAATCCTTTACTCTTCAGTACTAATCAGACAACACTAATTAAATAACAATTAAAAATTATCAAGCTTTTTTTGACCTGCTATTTAAAAGAATGCCTTTCTAGCATCACTGCTCAGCAAAATGTTATAGTTGTACAGAAAACCAACTTAGCTGCATCTATATATGTATGTGTGAATATATGGAGATAAACTAATTAACTCCTCAAGACATAATTATTCTCAGAAAATATAGTGATAAGTAGACCATGATAGCTACCAATCCTAAAACGCTTCTGCAATTGGAAAAGTTGTAAATTTAACCTAATAACCATAAGATTCATTTCCACAAGTTATTTCAAAATAGAACTATAAAATAATGACCAGATATTACTGAGGAAATCCTATCTCAGTGATGTCAGTGGCAAAGCTACTGCCATCATCCATGGAGTCAGGGCCTCACATAGGATTTAATAACTCGCTCTTTCTAATTATTTGTGATTTTTCTTCTTTAAGGAAGGGAAAAAAGAATGTAATTGCAAAGCCTTCTCGTCTTTTCTCTTGGTGCTAATTTGAAATATTAAGACAATTATGCTCCAAGAAAGGATGTGGTTTCTGCTGACTAATTCCTATGGTTAAAATGGAGCTGTGGTGTTTAACAGAGGTGTAAGCAGCATAAGTCAGGCCCCTTCACACCAAAACCTATCTCTAGAACTATTTGTCACAGCATACACTGGAACCATGCAGTTATCCCACCCTCCCAAGTCCCTCAGGCACCTCGTGAAAGCAGAACTTGTCTTCATCAGCTGTCAGAGAGGCTTTCTCAAACACTTACTCCAGTGTTCCCATCTCGCCACTTACTCCAGTGTTCCCATCATCAGCAGTTGCCCTGACTGGTGGATATTTCATCCATGCATTACCTCTGAAAGAAATTTCCCCAAGACAGTGGCATTTCTTCAGTATAACACCATTAGAGGTTTTGCATGACCTTCTTGGAGATAAGGTGAAGGACTGTTACCAGTGACATTGTTGTGAACTCTCTGTCACACATATCTGCAGATTTATTGTCCAACTTGTACATAACATTCTAGTCCTGCACAGAGTGCTATCCCTAAGATAGTGTCAGAGAAGTCTGAGGGGCAGAGAAGTAAAGCTGTATAGTTGCATCAAATAATCACAGTGATAACAATTTCACTGTTCAGCAGGCCACATAAAACACATACATGTTTAAAAGACAATCTTATGTCAAGATCTTGATGACAAAATGTTACCAAAATATACCACCAATCCAACTGTATTTTTCTCCTTGTTGAGTGGATGCCTCCTCCACTGAAAGAAATTCTTTTTGTTTTCCTTCTTCTTTTCCTTTTGGTAAGCTGAGGACAGCTTGTTTTTGGCTTTCACTGTCTATGAATTGCTCCTCTTCACCACTTGGTAAGTCCCAAGCACACAGGCACATTTGGCAATTTTACTGCCACTTTTCTTCTGTATCTCTACAAGGCCTCCTGTAATGTTCCCAGTTCCAGTCTGAGGATGAGCTATTCAAAGATGAGCAACATGGGATTTAGGCATGTTCCGACCTGTCAGTCCCACAAGCCGTTTGGCAGCCATAGTGTCTGGCAAGATCAGAGATTACTGCATCCACAGGCAAAACCTACAAAAGCAAGCATTCAGCAGAGAATTCACTTTCTTAACTTCCAAAATAAATAAATAAATAAATAAATAAATAAATAAAACAAGCTGGTAGGGAGTCTTTTGCTTCAGTAAACTGTTCCAATGTCTCATCGAAGATTTAAATACTGGCAAGCTTGAATACATGAAATACAGTGCGTGCATTCACAGACACACTCACATATGTCTTCACACAGAGACATGAGAACACCTGTACACAGAAATGTTGCTTTTCATTTCATTCTGATATTTTTTTAATAGACCAGTTCAGGCATCAAACCCTTTTGACTGTGTATCATTTCAGAAACAGAAATTAAATGTTAGCAGAGAAGAGTCATGGCATCAAAACAATATTAATCCAGTGTTCCCTAAATCCAAGGATGTTCTGTCATGCAGAAATAATGACATCCTGGTTCTTAAGTGTTAATCAAAATCTGGACAGGAAAGAGAAGAAACTATTTGGTGGGATTTTCCTTTACCGACCCATTTCTATTCGCATTGGCAGTTCTTAAACTGATTTAGCATTAACAGCTTTTACAGTGGTATCCCATGCCTTCTACTACTGAGGAGTCTCCTTGTATTCTAGTTCTTGGATTATCTAAGATTATCTGAGAATCCCATTTAACCCTATAATATAAATAGAAATATAAGAGAAAAAATAACATTCTAAAAGGACTATTTTATCTTGGTAAAGCCACTCTCCTTAAGATTGCTTTAGAGACTTCCAGAGATAAAAGCCTAATTTTATCTGCAATAAATTTGGATCAGCAGCACAGTTTGGGAACTGTCTATCAGCAAGATATTGCCATAAGGTTGGTACTACTAGGAGGAATATACCAGACTTTGCCATACTGGGATGGGATAAAGATGTGCAGATATAGAAAACAGTTGTTCTGTTTCCCAATAGGAAAACTTTATGATTTCCCCTAGGTTTCTTTTTTTTTTTCATATGTCTGATGTACAGAACAGGCAAAAAGGGGGTAAAGAAAAGAAAAGAATAAAACACTTTGTATACAATTATCTCTCACAATAAACAATGAAATGTTATTTTTCTCTATAGCGTTTCAATCAGATGTTGATCACCAAGTATTTAAAATTAGTATCTTATTTTAAAACTCATGATAGTAGCCAACTGTAATTCTTGCAGACATAGCTTTCTATTTAAAAATAAATAATAATGGCATTTTCTGCTTCAACAATCTTTTTCATATTTTAGAGACATGTCAACAAGCAAAAGATGCACTTAAATATTTTAGCATTCAGCTCAGTGCCATAACTGGTGCTAGATACATTTGTCACTGCTTCAGAAAAATGAATGTTTATAGAGAGTTCATAAATATATGTGACAGTGCTTGCTGTGTGCTACCTAAAAGACACATAATAAAGTTTTTGCTATGAAAATGGTAAATAAACCAAAACAAATCACTTTAAATTTTGCATTTTAACTGAGGGGACAAAGTGAAAATGAGAACCCAAGCAAAAACAACAAGCCTTGCAGGAGAAAAGGAAAAATTATCAGCAGGACATAACCTTCAAGTGGAAATTAAGATCTGCAAGTTTTTATGCAATGCCCGTTTCCCTTCACTAGCTCTCATGGGGTCTGTTTTCCATAGTAAATCGCAGGGACTGCCTAGATACCATGCTGGTAGACACTTTGTAGAGAACCACAACTCCATATGCAGAGATGTCTTTTTGCCCCCTGTACCAGATTCTCAGCTCTGCTGAAAGGTGCCCATATAAATGATTATACAGCAGACACAACTCCACCTTATGATATACAGCAAAACCTTTTTACATTGCTTTGTCAGCATAACAGACTCATGAAATGGATGTCATTTCCTCTGATTTGATGATTGCATTACTCTGCAAGTGGCAGGCAAATACCACAAGTAAACGAGTATTTGTCCATTAAAGGAGGAAAGGATCTGGATTTGCCCATAAAATAAGGCCATTCTGCTATGAATTAAAGGTGGGGAGCTGACAAAATTCCATAGGGACATTTCAGTGATGGTTCTTGGTCAGAAAGCAGTCTGCTGCCTAAACAATATTTGCAAGGCCATACTGCAGATGGTGTTGGAGATGACAACCTGGCATGAGTCATCAAGGAAAAGAAAAGAGTGGGGAAAAAAAGGTACAAAACAGTTGTAGGGTAGGATGGACAATGAAAGCAAAATGAGCTTCCAGCATATCACCAAAACTATCTAGTGTCATCTTTGGAAAACTGGGTAGGAGTGCATAGAGCAGGCTATTACTGAAGCTGGCATTAGTTTGTCTTTCCTGGAATGCTGTGCCCAATTGTGTACTCGCGATTCAAGGAGTGGTTCCCAGAAAAAGGACAGGAATCACTTAAAAGGTGAAAAACACATCTTAAGAGTGAGAATCTTTATCTAAAGGGGGCTTTAATGTGCCCTCCTGACCAAGGTGCAACTCTTATGGACTTCAAAAGCAGCAGTGACCAAGCTGAAGGCACAGGTGTTTTGCATGAGGATCAAGAGAAAAAGTCTCCTCTGGCAAATTGTCCTTCAGTTATCTGCAGCATCAAGGGGGAAAAAAGCACAAAGCTGATGAATACCAGCACAGGTTAGTGAGAGGGAAAAGGAAAACAACTTTGTTTTTATCTTCCCTATGTACCTTTATTAAGTTCACAGCAGAATTGGATGGTTCCATGGGAACTGTGGCCCAGCTCTGTCCCCAGAGCTGGGCCATGGGATTTCTGTGGCCAGGACATGTACATGTGCACATGTGAGGGGAGAGTGAGCTTTTGAGCTTTCTAGCTGAAGATGCTGCTAAGTGAGACTGCAGGGGGAGGGGGGCATATTTCTGTCACTTTAGTCTCTTGGCTGGTTGCCAGCAGTACAGAAGTTGAGAAATCATTTGTCACAAGGATAAAAGCCAAATACATTGCTCTGGCTGAGATGTAACCTGACAAACAGTCTCCTGTGACTGACGCATTTGAACTACTAATACACTCTATATAATGACTTTTTTCTGACAGCTAGCAGTCATAATTTTTTGCTTAGTTTTTCTGCTTGTTCATGCTGAGCTTTCAGAGTTCCTGTATATCAGATTTCTTGGCAAGGAACACAGGGCAGGAGGACAGTTCTCTGTCATGCTAGTTTCATACCACACATTCAGGAGGAAACAAGATACAAAAAAATTAGAAAATACTTTTTGAAAAAATATTATTTGCTAGTATCTCTCTCTTTTTTCTTTCATTTTTTTATTTCCAAAGAGCCACAAAGTCAGCTGGCCAGCAGGAACTTCATTTATAACTGTCAATTTAACAGTTCATTTATTTCATTGAAGCAGTGAGACACAACAGGGGTGTGGTAACCATGAGATAATCACACCTCTGGGGTCTTATGAGGCAATAAGAAACAGCCAATTCCCTCTAATCCCACAGTGGTGCGATTAGTGCTCCTGATAGCTACAGCCAAGGAGGTTATGAGATAAATTGAGCATTTCATGTTCTAGAAAAAGAGGAAAATTAAAGTTAAATGTTTAACCAGCCTCATTCAAGTTCTGCAATTCATCTCGATTACAGATATGTTCATGGACACTGACCCACATGTATTTGTCTACTTTAAAATATTTGACAGACAATAGGAATAGTCATTTGGTTTGAGAACTATACTATACATAGAAGATGTAGCATATAGTTGCTGGTCTGTCTATAAGCCCTATAGGCAGGGATCCATTATCATGCTATCCAAAAGCTCCTCTGGGCATGCAGTTCTTACGTGCATAACTATAGAAACTAAAAGGAACTCAGTTGCAAAGAAACTGCCCTTTTCCATAGTCATTACGGGTAGCCCTGCTAAGCAGTTTCATTAAATACTCCGCTAATATCTGTCTGCTATGGAAGGTCCATTCATCTCTTACTTATGATGCTTTTACTAGAAAATATATAATGGGTATTTGGCAGACAGACAATGGCATCATGGATGACTGGGGAACGAGATGCTGCAAAGCACTGCCATGGAAAGGGACTCAGAGGTCCTGGGCGATGGCATGTTAAACATGAGCCAGCAGTGCCCTGGCAGCCAGGAGGGCCAACTCTGTCCTGGGGAGGTATCAGGCACAGCATCACCAGCTGGGCAAGGGAGAGGATTGTCCTGCTCTTCTCTGCACTGGGGCGGCCTCACCTCGAGTGCTGGGGGCAGTTTTGGGTGCCACAATATAAAAAAGGTGAGAGGCCTTGAGGGGAAGCCATATGAGAAGCACTTGAGGTCACTTGGTCTGTTCAGCGTGGAGAAGAGGAAACTCATTGCAGTTACAACTTCCTCATGAGGGGAAGAGGAGGGACAGACACTGATCTCTTCTCTGTGATGACCAGTGATTATACCTGAGGGAATGGCCTGAAGTTGTGTTAGGGGACATTTAGGTTGAATATTAGCAAAAGGTTCTTCACCCAGAGTGTGGCTGGGCACTGGAACAGACACTGCCACAGCACCAAACCTGACAAAATTCAAGAAGCATTTGGACAATGCTCTCAGGCACAGGGTGTGAGTCTTGGGGATGTCCTGTGCAGGGCCATGAGTTTGACTCAGTGATTTTTTTGGGGTTCTTTGCAGCTCAACATATTCTGTGATTCTGTGACAGAAATATTCATATTGCCCATCTACATTCTTCAGTGTTGTGGTCTGCAATCTAAAATGTTCACTGAAGCACACCGATTTATTTTGTAAGTGAAGTATTTTTTAAGAACACGTTTTATGATTGTTTTGGAGCCTGAAGCAATATTCCTTTATCATGATGTTGACATATGAAAGAGTCTGTGTCAATGTTGTGTGGATGGTTCCTCTTGCTGCTTCTTTCTCCTTCTCTTGAAGTCTAGACTGAAGAAATGATGGCGCACCCTTGAGATCCTCTTTCACGTCTTCAAGAGTAGTCATTGCCCTGGGGAGCTGTGGTGGATTGGTCTTGGCTGGACGTCAGGTTTCCACCAAGCTGCTACATCACTTCCCTTAATCAGCAGGACAGGAGAGAAAGGAAGATAGAGTGGAAGAAAAACTCAAAAAGGAAAAAAAACCAAACATGTAGGTTGAGATAAAGACAATTTTAAAATAAAAGACATTTTGAAGGTAACTGGACTGTTTCTGACATTGAGACAGCTCCTGGTGTCTTCTCAGAGTAGTCATCCCTGTGCCCCCCACTCCAACACCGAAACCTTGCTACATAAACATAATAAAGAGTCTAATAAAGACATGAGTACTAGTATCAGCCACAGTACAGGTGCCATGTGCTAGCCCATGCTAGACCTCACAGTCAAATAGCTCAACTTGCCTTCCCAGGCAGTTGGGGTTTAGAGGCATCCAAGGGGCAGCTCTATCAAAGTGCAGGTCCTGCAAAACTTTGAGGAGTGTTCTCAAGATTTGCAGTCTCTGTGGAGTGACATAGGCGCTTCCAGGCAGACTTTATCCTGTGCTGCTACAAGCATTCTAAGGTTAGGGAAATAGATATATACTGGGTTTGCATGGCAAAGTTTTGGTAGAGGGTGGACTCTACCAGTCCTTTGGCAGAGGAGTGGCTTCTGTAAGAAGCTGCAAGAAGCTTCTTCATGTCCAAAGGAGCCAATTTCAGCCATCTCCAAGTTAGGCCTGCCACCGGCCGAGGCCAAGTCCATCAGCAACATTTGGAAGCACGTCTGGAATAACAAATTTAAGACAAAAAATTGTTGTGCAGCTGCAAGTAGAGAGAGAAGCGAGGATATGTGAGAGCGACAATTCTGCAGACAGCAAGGTCAGTGGAGAAGGAAGGGGAGGAGGTGTTCCAGGCACTGGAGTAGAGATTCCCCTTCAGCCTGTGGTGAAGACCATGGTGAGGCAGGCTGTCTGCCTGCAAGCTTATAGAGTACCCGGATGGAGCAGATAGCCACCTGCAGCCTTTGAAGGTCCCCATATCAGAACAGGTGGATGCACAAAGAAGGCTGTGACCCCATGGGAAGCCCATGCTGGAGCAGGCTCCTGGCAGGACACATGGACCCATGGAGAGAAGAGCCCATGCTAAGCAGATATGCTGGCAGGACCTATGACTCCATGGAGGACACACACTGGAACAGTCTGTTCCTGAAGGACTGTGTACCATGGAAAGGACCCACTCTGGAACAATTTCTGAAGAATTGCAGTCCATGGGAAGGACTCACAATAGAGAAGTTTGTGGAGGGAACCCACAATGGAGCAGGGGAAGAGTGAGGAGGAAGGAGCAGCAGAGACAAGGTGTGATGAATTGACCACAGCCCCCATTCTTCATCCCCCTGCACTGCTGGGGGTAGGAGGTAGAGAATCATGAGCAAAGTTAAGCCCAGGAAGAAGGCAGAGATGGAAGGACAGTGTTTTTAAGATTTTGTTTTATTTCTCATTGTCCTACTCTGATTTGATTGGTAATAAATTCAATTAACTTCCCCAAATTGAGTCTGTTTTGCCCATGACAGTAACCGGTGGGTGATCTCTCCCTGTCCTTATCTCTACCCACAAGCCTTTTGTTATGTTTTCTTTCCCTATCCAGCTTAGGAGGGGAGTGATAGAGAGGCTTGGGTGGGTACCTGGCATCTAGCCAGGGTCAACCCACCACAAGATATTAAAATTCCTTCAGCAATTTAAGTTGTCAAAGTCTAATATAACACCATTAAAATCTTTATAGCTAGTGGACTTGAGCACTTGAACACTTGAACAGCCCAGGAAAGGGAAAGTGTGATCTGTGTACCCTTAGTAATTCTTGAACATTTTGATTAGTTTTTCCTGTTCCTCCTTTTTTCTTGATAGACCTACTTGTATGAGAGAGAAGAATGAATAATGGCTAACTCCACAGAGATTTCTTTAACATATATGAAGTGCCACATAGGTTTGTCCCAGGGTCCTGAACGTAACTCCAGCTATACTCTTTTTTTACAGAACAGCATAAAATCAGACCTCTACATCAAAAGAAGGCTACAGTCAGCTGAGGCATTTCCTACTTAACCCTATTTTAGATGCAAGAGGTCTGTTTTCTCTGCTGCTGATAGAAGTACAAAACTTGCAATCTCAAAAACAAAAACAAAATTACAAACAACCAAAAAAACCCCACAACCAAAATATCTATTTCATAATTTATTTTAATGTCACTATTCACCAAGCAGGAAGTTAGCTATTGTTAAAATTATCCAAAATTACGGTTGTTAGTCTAAGTGACTGCTAAAAGTACCTTGGTGGTTGCTTTCAGTGGTCTCAGAGTGTTTTTTATGGCTGTGAACAAATGGGATGCAGGTATACAATTTTAACCATCTCACTATAACTGCAATCCAGTCCTTGGCCTTCTTGTAAAGGAGATGGTCAGCTTATAGGATGAAGTTTCTTAAACCTCAGCAAGAATATCAAGCACGTCATCCTCACTGGCTCTTCAGCAGACACCTGTGGAGCACTACTGCAGTCCTAGCTCTGCTTTTCCTCCCACTCAGCTCAAGGGCGCTGCCACCTCTTCACAGTGCAGAGCTGCTGCAGAAATGTGAAACAAACATGAGCCTTTGTAAGTCACCTGAAATGCTATAATGAAAATGTACATGAAACGTGTGGGTTCCCCTTCAAACAATATTTTGGTGGTTATTTGGATATTTCTGGACTAATCTAAATAGTCAGGCTGAGCCTGACTAGAAGAACATTCACCTACTCGAACAATGATGGAAACCCCAGCAGCAGTATTTCTGCAAGAGGGAATGCTTTGGAGTGATGCTGGTGTATTTCTATTAAAGGCAGGTTTGGAAGAACCAAGGCTTTGATACCTGGGGCACTCAGCAAAAAATGAAAAGACTTTTTAAAAAATTATTTTTCTTTCAAAATGCAAGAGAATTATAACCCTTTTGTCCTAATGATAGGGAAAGGGTTTTAAATTCCTGAGTGTTCCCTCCCTCTAGCCCCAAAATTTTTGTAGCTGCGGCACTGAATGCAGTCCCATTATTTTTAATGATATATCAGGACTGGGTAGAAGAATAGCATACCGTATATCAAAAGCTACACCCTTGGAAATCACAGAGCTCTTCAAGAAGCCACCAACGGGTTAAATGGTGACCTGACCAATTTGCTATGGTTCATTTGGTCTATGCTAATTGTTTTAAATGCTCACTTTGTGGCATACTCTTTACTGTGCTGATGGGAAGTGAGGCATATTTCTTTAGAGCAGGGATTCAAGGATTCATTTATGTTGGAGAGACTTTTCAGAAAAGTACAGGCACACCTCGATAGTGCAATGTAAATAGGAATTAAGCTTCATCTTTTAGCCAGTTTAAGGAAATAAATGAAATAAATACTTTTCAAATCCTTTTGCTTTGCTTGATTTTTCAATATCACCCATTTTTCTCTATTCTTCTGCAATGCTTAAAGTTCAGATTGCTTCTTTTCCATTACCAGGCTCTTCTGTCTGCTTGTGTGGTGAGTGGCTTTTTTTTATCCCTCTGGACCCTGACCTGGTAGTCATTATTTTGTCTTTTCATCTTCTTTTTTTTTTTTTTATTAGACTAGGCAGCCTTGATATTAGTCTTCCCAAAGCTACTATCCATTACACTGTCAGGAAAGCAAGCTGCCTTACAGTAGGCCAAGTGTCAACAGAAGGTGAGGCAGAAAATCAGCCACAATCTAAAGCTAATTACCCTGCCTAGAAGTTAATTAAATACTTGTTAGGAGCAGCAGGGTAGATCCTAATTAAACTTGTCTAATAACAGTATGCTGACATACTCTGACACTGGGAATTCCTACAGGGTTTAAATAATTGTACAAAGGGCAATAATACCTGTCACATCATGGTGTGCAGGCAAACCCCGAAGATGCACATTTCTCAGTATTTTCTGTACTAATTTGCCACATATTGCGCACTTCACATGTGTTTAATTTACACATGTTTTAATTTTGGTGCCCTGGATCTTTTAAAATGACTTTGCTGTTGCTGATCTATGTGTAAACCACTGCAAAAGGGAGATGGTCATTAGTATTTCATTGCATCATTTAACACACTAAACCTGATGAAATCCTGCTGATTGTGACACCTCCAGGGTTACTTAAGTACAGCTGTGGCCCCTTTTTTCAGGTTTTAAGACAGTAGCCGTTTTACCTGGAAATGAAGAGGAGGGGGACAATGTTGTTCATCTTGCCAGCCTTCCCACATTCTCAAAGGGCCAAATTCTGCCCACCTACAGGCTGAGAATTTTACCCATTGCAATTTTCGTTCACAGAGTGTCACTGACAGAGACTTTTACCTCCACTGCTAAGTGTGTCTTAAACCAAATCTCTTTAAACCAGTCAGATCTTCATTTATATTCAAAACAAAAGGAAAGGGAAACCACTAATAGGTGTAACTGCCAGACAAATTTAAGGGGAGAAGAGAGGTGAAAAACAGGAGAAGGGGCTGATAACAGAAAAGAACCTCTGTCTTCTGCTTATTTCCAGCCTTTTGACAAGCTGGAAATATTTTTGTTTCCAGGCAGGAAAACACAATTTGCCATCATTTCACATAAATGAGGGTTCCCCACAAACCACAGCAGGGCTTTTGTCTAGTTGTTTTTAAGGGATTCTCTATGCCAGCGGTTTTAATGCTGATTTAAAAGCTGCCGTTTGACCAGGTTCTGTTTTTCAACTGATGAGTTGTCACACTGCCTTGCGTGAGGGTTAATCCCCCATTGTGTCGCCTATGCCACCGCAAAGAAGGACTGTGACAGCAGTTGCTGATAAAGCTTGTCTCTTCTCGAAAAGCCCGGAGAGGCTGTGGTGCATGCTGATGGTTGTTTACCACAGCAAAATGCTGAATGTCAATTTTAGGAGAGCAATGTTTCAAAACTTTTTGCCTTTTCTCCCAGTAAATCAGATCCATTTTTCACCGTTCCTTTCCTACCCTTGACTCAAGCAGCCTTTTTTAAATAGGGGGTTAGGGCTCTTGGGTGGTAACCAGCAATGGATACTTGACAGTAGATTTACTGTTCCCATCATTAGAACCATACTTGATATGCCATGTCAGTGAAACTAATGAAATGGAGTGCCATGATGTGAAACTAATCAGACATGATACAACTTTGGAGGGGGGGGAGTAAGAGACCTGCAAAGATTTAAGCCAATCGTAGTACTCTCATTTTGCACCGTCTCCCTGAACAGCAAGGATTAATGGAGAGATGTAAGAGCTCTGATCTTTTCTGGCAAGACTGTTGTAGAAATAATCAATTAACCTTGGGAGATCAAATTGACAGAGCTTAAGAGTGAAGTTATTTAGATTATCTAGGCAGATGAATACATTTGTTGCGATACTAAAAGGAAAATGAAAGTCTTTCCCAAACTTCGTTTTTCTGAACTGATTTAACATTATTTCCCCAGGAGTCAACTCTGCCTTTTTCAGTGTGCACTTTAACACATTAGAACAAAATGAGATTTGATGTACTCCATAAAGAGACTAGCGATTTTTCTCTCTTCTTTCATGGAGTGGGAGGGTTATTATAGAAAATAGCTTATAGTAACCTCATGCTTTTAGCTCTTTACTTTTGTTTATTTGACAATTTGATTATTTGGGTTCCTGTCCTCTGTGGTCATTTTTGTTGGTTTGCATTCTGGCTAAATTACCCACAGCTGCATCTATGTAGTAAGAATTTTTTTTTTTTTAACCTTAAAAATACAAAGAATGTAAAATATTTTATAATATCAGTTATTTTTATCAAATACAAGAATCCCATCATATGTTCTCTAAACAATCAATTTAACTTCATTTGGTTTGAAGATATAAAAATTTTATTTTATTAAAATTCTTTGAACTGTTCTGTTTAGACTAATAACCTCTCTACTATTTTAGCACATTATATTAAGATGAGGACAACAGTAGCATCTGGTTGTAACTAGAGTTAGTGCTGCATGTGGCAGCTGTGTTGCAGCATATAAAAATATGCCTCATGTAAATATTCAAGGAACAGCAATGCTGATATGCTTGAAGGTAAGCAGGCATTCACACACAGTTTTAAGTCCTTCTTTCAAAGAGATTTTTTGATCAACCTTATTGATTAAATTGGTACCTAATCTATAATTACAAGAATGGCACGTTTTACCTCATGAATTTTACATCAATTGCTTTGTTAAATTGGAAAAGTTGTCTTTATTTCATTCCCTCATTCATACTTCCATTCATTTAATCTCTTTGTTACTTTTTCTTTCTTCATTTATTTACAATGCAGTAGGAGTTTATATCAAATACAACAAATTAATTTGGGAACACACTAAAGCTTAACCTGATTTTTATTAGCTGAATGTATATATTTAACTCCAAACTAGACTGGAAGTACAAATATTTTTAAGCCAGTAAGGAAACATTCGCACATAAAGACATACAGGCTGAATTGTTGAGGTATAGTGTGTAAACCAGTTCAGATTGACCTAACTCATCTAGCTGCACTTTGCCAGCAGCCACAGCAGTTTCAGAAATTGCCATCCCCGAACTTTTGTTCCCACACCAGCACCAGGGGTGACATAGTGAAATCAAGAAATATATGTGCACCCCAATCCCAGGCAAACTGAGACAGATTATTTTAGTTAGTGCTAGCTGTGACTTGAGCTAACTTCATTCTCTTTCCCTGAGGCAGGGCAGGAACATCCACTGAGCTCTTCTCTTGAGCTGCATTTCAGCTGGCAGTGACAAGCAGTTGAGAGTGCTGATGTGATCCATCACTTCAGCTGGCTCCAGAAGAGCATCTGTCCATGCTCCCCTTCTTCCATTCCTTGACTATATAACTTCTCTTAACTTTGTCTTCCTCAAGACCATGATGCTATCAGACTAAGAAGAGAAGTGAGGAGAGGAAGCAGAGGAAGCTCTTTTGGGGACTGAAACAGAAGACAAAAGGAATGGGGAACAGCTAGAAATAAAAACAACGTATGAAGAAGGGGTTAGCTATGAAATAGATGTTCAAGGAAATTATTCTTTAGACTCGGAAGAACTGCGTGGAAAAGTCACTTGGAAAGTCTTGAACTTTTACATATGGGCAGAAGGACTAGAAACTGTCAGAAAAGGGATATCTTTTATGGACAATGAGTCATTAAAAAGGATGACTACACATCGCAGAAGCCACAAACTATTGGCCAATCCCTGATTAAAGATACTCAACTCTCAGTCAAATGCTTTCTTAATTCAGAGTGAACACATGTCCTTTCTTAAAGTTTGAGACAGTGCATCAAACATGAATGACACTTTCTGAAGTCTTTCATAGTAGCACGAATTTTTTACAGCATAGTCTGGACAGGAAAATTCATAGCAGAAGAAAATTAGTGGATGTCTTAAAATTGTAAAAAGTCTGCCTTGAGGATGAAAATGGGTTAGTAACAAATGACAGTTCTTCCAAAAGATAGAGCTGGAAGATCATTTGAAGATTAGAATCCTCCATACTTGGAGAAACTATCCTGAAAAAAATGATGGGTAGCAAATTGAACAGAAACTCTCAGTCCACTACTAAGATAAAGTACTAGCACATACCTTCAAATCATAAAGAAATGAGAGTAGAAAGTAGGACTGCTGGGATTGCTTTTCATATTCTCTTCTTTGTTGTCATGTCCTCAATTCAAGAAAAAGGAGAACAAATGAGAGAAATTTAAGGAACTACAAAAATGTTTTAAAACATGGAAACATGATTTAGAGTAAGAGAAATTCAACTAATTTAATTGAAAAAAGGTTTAAGAAGTTACTTGATGACAGTTTGAAAGTGTAATCACAAGGAGATAAATATGCTAGTGGGGAACTCTTCTGACTAGAATACCAGGGTACAAAATTAAAGGGTGGCTAATAATTTAGGAATAGCATATTTGTCCTCCACAGTAAACATAGCTAGTCCCTCGAAAAATCTACAGCTATGGCTGATTCTCTGTTGCTGGATATTTTCACTTGAGACTTGACCCTTTATGAAATATTATCTCTCACACTAAATAAAACTTATTCTACAAAGCCTACTACCTGTATTACACCAGTAGTCATAATACATGTCTGCAATAAGTCTTTCTGGCTTTACAATGTATGATGCGTCTGATCAATGACTGTAGCAAAGGTAAACTTAATAAAACACATTCTAGAAGAAAAAAAATCAATTACACAACTTTTTTTTTAAAATCTTTTATTACCATCACTTGCCCTTGATTTTCAAAATTCACTTCTTCACCAGCCACAGCCACTTGTGTACTGAAGCACTGTTGCTTAGTAATTGGTGCTATTATATAGTTTTTTTTTTTTTCAAATTCCAGCTTTAAGATAATACAACAGAAATAATGGTTCTTGTGCCTCTCCTGGATATTCTGTGTTTAAAAAATCTCCAGTCACTGGCAACATGGCTGCAAAAAGGGAGAGAATTGCAGCAAGTCCATGGTGCATCAGTAGCACAGAGTGAGTGTTCTGGGTGATTGGTCCATGGATCCTTACTCAGCAAAACCACTATTTCATAGTCCACCTTTACAGGAATTCTTGGCCTTCACTATTCTTGACAAATGGCCACTAAAGGCCCATGCCAAGGGGTGTGCCAGAAAGGATAGTAATGGCTCAGGGAACTCTGCAAATTTTTAAAGCAAGAAGGTATATCTCTAGCATGTACCACACTCTTATAGACAGAATTCCAAGTAGCATACATAGCATTCATAGCAGAGTTTGAGGCCCTGCAACTTGAAGGAATGACTTTCTTCTATGCATATAAGGGGAAAACCAATGTATATCCAAAAAACATACCCATGATTTGAAAGGAATGCTTGCTGCTTCCTTTATTTTCTATGCAAAGATGAGACACGGCAGACCATGGAAACCAAACTGTGTTTTCTCTGCAAGACTCCACTTTAAATGCACCACAGCAGACCTTAAACTGTAAGCACAGTCTCAGCATTATGAGAGGTGGCCTTGCTAAAACATTACATTGCTGCTTCAGTGTGTACACTGATTAATTGCAGTCAAATTCTTAGATGCATTAGGATCAAGCTGGATTCTGTATCAAGGAAGAACTCCTCGCTGCCTTTCTTTCTTTGACTATTACCATCTATTACAGCCTCAGGGAAGTGCAATCTGCCATCACATTTGTCCAGTGCAAGACTGATGGGCTATACCCCAGTAGATTCCTTTGGGATTGTATTTAACAATTTAGTATTTCTAACTCTGTTAAGTGATTATTTTTCCCAATGTAAATATATTCTAAGGAGATGAAGAATTATACAATTGGTCTGTTTTCCCATGAAAACATCTATTAGCATTTTTACCTTGGATTTTCTATTATTGTAGCACCAGGGTAGGTGGTGTGCAAGAGAGAAAATTCTCATTCTAGAAAAGACAACTAACATAAAAAGCAAAGGAATCTATGGAATAAAAACCTGCAACAGCATGGTGAAACACATACATGGAAGCATCTACCCACTGCCCTCAGACACTGAAGGACAATCTGTACAAGTCCAATCTGTCTAGAAATGACTGCAACTCGAAATATCAAGTCCAGTGACATCTCCCATAGGATCAAATCTTTAACTCACCTGTAGCTGCATGTAAAACCAGTAAAATGACACAGAAGTGCATCAGGCTAAAGAGCTGCTACCTATGGCAGATTTAGCTTTTTTTTTTTTTTTTTTAAGACCTGTTGGGGTTCAACCACATTCAGAATAGGAAATTAGGAAGGAAAATTCCCTCCTGCTAAGCTCTTTTCATCTCAAGAAAGGTAATACTTGTAGCACTTACTTTTACCCATCTACATAAAATACCTGGGAGAAAGTATCTTGTGAGTGAAAAATGTTACCATCCTCAGTTTAATTTACAGTTATTAATTTGCTTTACTTTTGTATTGTAGGAAGTAAGGAATCAATCTTCTTGTGGAAGAGAGAATTTTGAAAACTTGCTTAGGTTAGTTCAGCAGCTGGTAACATTCAGACATTTTGGAAACAAACATAATGTTCTTTCAAACAAGAATCTACCAAACAGAGCATACAAGGTAGCAATAATATTTTACCTGTCAGACTTTTACTACAGGAAATGGGGCTTGGATGATGAGGAAAGAATACAGAAAACTAAAGGATAAGGGAAAGGAATTTTAAAAATGGTGAAAAAGTCTAATAGAGAGAGAAAATAAATGGTTAAAACAGAAAAAATGCTTTGCAAGGATATAAAATGAAAGTAAGGTAACAGCTACTTATTGAATAAAAGCTCAAAAATCCACATTCTGTAAAGAAAGGATGAATTGAGGTAGAAATAGAAAGGATTAGAACAGAGATGCTTTAATATAATGTAGTTAGGAAAGAACACTATAAAAACTGTATAAAACAGTGGCAGACATAATGGAATTAGGGCAAAGAGAAGGAATGAAAACAAAGAGGAAAAAAAAATTGAATGGCATATGTCCATTTACCAAGCAGTCCAGTGAAGGATGGAGGACTAGCCAATAAAAACCCCAGTT
Organism: Dasyornis broadbenti; assembly: GCA_013397935.1. NCBI lineage: Eukaryota > Metazoa > Chordata > Aves > Passeriformes > Dasyornithidae > Dasyornis > Dasyornis broadbenti. The sequence goes on from VZRN01001378.1 coordinate 217,866, forward strand.
TTCTTTAACTAGTCTTCTGTTTTACTGGAGGACAATAAATGGTAAAGACAGAGTTGAAATGAGGTGAGAAACAAAGACAGAAGTTGGTACACTTAATAGCCTTAAATGCTCTCTACCTATTAAGCATCTTTTAGCCTGGATTCCTAAAAAGAATATTCTCATGCATTTTTGCTCTTCAAATATCCATCTCCCTTTCATCTTTACTAGCTTTCGCCAAGTCTAACCAAGAGTGTCTCGGAGATATCTAATTTTTCTTGTTTCAAAGAAAGCAGCCACTGTGAAGAGGCAAGAAATCCAAATCAATCCCTACACACCAGTGACAGAAGATTGCAGTATATGCACAGATGTTCTCTCTTCAGCAAGCAGTAAATAAACACAGTGAAGTTAATAAGCACAGATGCGGCACAGAATCACCCACAAGACACGCTGCCTCTTGTTCAGCTGGTAGTTGGAGACAGAAGAGGGAACTGAGGAAACTGGTGATCTGTAGAAGGCTTATCAGGGACCTTAAAAAATCTGGGACACTGTGTGGCATTGTAAGAAATGTTGGAGGGAGGTCAAAATATAGTAAAAGTGAGTTAGTGGAGAACTGCATGCGGACATGGGAAGGAGATCTCCTGAGGATCTGGGGAGAGGCTAAAGCTATTGGGGAGGGAAAGTCACAGGACACAGGATGGAGAAGCAGCGTCCTTACAGCATGGTGCTGTAGGAATGTAGGACAGGAATCCATGGGAAGTCAGGCTTTCACCCAACCACTCCTCCTGAAATTACTAGTTTCCTCAGTATGCATTGTGTCTTCTCTTGTGTGCTGATAAAAACTATACAGAATAAAATTTCATTAGAGTATTAAATGCTTACTTAGAACAGTGTTTGAGGGAATTGTTCATAAAGTACAAATTTACAAAGGAAAACAAGTGGAAGTTGTATCGCCTCTGAGGTGAAAAGACACTTTTCTAATCTTAGTTACACTAATATGAATCAGAAATCATATCAGGTTGACATGATGCCAGAAGTTTTATAATCACTGGCAGAAGATAAAACATGCTTTTTCTGTACAATGATGTCCACATTTTATTATTTTAGCTATGTCAGGAATTCTGGATATTCGTTTATAAAGTATAGCTTCCACTAGCACTATAAAAAACATAACCAGAAGGTCATCAACAAGGGAGCTGAGAGAATAATATATCATGAATAATGTATTAAATTATTTCAGTCTTTATCTATTAATGAATTATTTTCAATCATCTTATAATTTTCTGGAATGTATTTGTAATTCAAAAGTACTCCCCATGCAATTTCTCAAAAAAATTATTTCTCTAAATTTTTCTTGGTCTTTTTGTGGATAGAAAGTAGCTGAAATTTGAATTCAATTATTTTGTTCTTAATGGGACATATAGAGCAGTAGTTTCTGTTTCTGTTCCCTGAAAAACGCATTTCTAAAAACCTATATGGCATTAAAATTTTAACCATGAAATGTCTTCCTGTAATATTTTCTCTAAACTTTACTTTTCCACCTGTACCCTAATAATATGTGCAGTGTTATAGGGCAGTCACTGAAATTCAGCATCTAGAATCCACTGTCCATTCTCGGCATAAGTTTTTCTTCCTAAAAGAACAACTTCTGCTATGGGTTTTCACTTACCTCTTGAAGAATTTAAGTGTTAAGAAGTCATAAAAAGAATATTGTCTTTCAGAACACATTGAATGGCAGTGATGTAGTAGCTGATCAGACTTTTTTCTCTGTATCAGCTTATAAATAATTCCTTATTACCATAATAGGAATCTTTGGTGGTCCAAAATAAACAACACAAATTTTCGTTCTTCTTTCCAGAACATTAAATAATACCTTGTTCCCACTGACAATTTTTAGATATTATGAGTTGGCTTCATCTTTACTTCTAATACTTTAAGCTATAATAGTGATAACTTTATCTGCATTGGAATCCTGCACTCATAATATGAGTAAGTGAAGAAGACATTATTTTTCATTTTCATGGCATAGCCACAGAAACAATATATACTAACATGCCAAATAAAAATAACATATTTGTATAGATACTTAACTCATACTTATTCCTTCCAGTGTGCAGAAATGTGCAGAGGTTCCTTCTATGTGAAAACTCAGCAGCTTTTTCTGAAACATCTAGGGGTGACAGAGTCTTACTGATTTGAAAAATATTGGCAAAGACTGTTTTGTTTTGAAATTTGACTTTTCATCACTGATTGTGATAAGTGTCTGACAAGTCTGTATGACCTGTCCAGATTCTATGACCTCTAAAGACAAACATGTCTTCCGCAATAACTTTTTGGTCCTTGTTTTTGTGGTGTCCAATTGGCAACTGTTCATCTTTAGTATCTCTCAGAGTCCTGGTTTCAGCTGGGATAGAGTTAATTTTCTTCCTAGTATCTCATACAGTGCTGTGTTTTGGATTCAGTGAGAAAATAATGTTGATAATATGCTGATGCTTTGGTTGTTGTTACGTAGTTTTCAGTTTCCCATGCTCTGCCAGTCAGGAGCTGCACAAGAAGCCAGAAGGAAGCATAACCAGGATAGCTGACCTGAACTGGCCAAAGGGATATTCCATACCAGAGAATGTCATACTCAGTCCATAAACTGTGGATAGCTGGCTGGGAGCTACTAATCACTGCTTGGGAACAGGCTGGATATCAATTAGTGGGTGGTGAGCAAATGTATTGTGCATCACTTATTTGTCTTGAGTTCTATTCCTCTCTCTTTTTCATTTTCATTGCATTTTCATTATAATTAGTAGTAGTAGTAGTAGTAGTCTATTTTACTTCATTTCATATTTTAAACTGTTCTAGTCTCAACCCATCGGTTTTATGTTTGTTCCAATTTTCCTTCCCATCTCACTGCAGGGTGGGAGGCAGTGAATAAGAGGTTGCATGGTACTTAGTTGTCAACTGGCATTAAACCACAACACTCAGTAATGAAACTATGCCTACCTGAGACACTGAGTAAAGAACATTAAAAAAATTCTGAATTTCCACATGTATGTCAGTGCTCTGTGTTTTTAAATGTCATTTAAAGTAGATTTCTAATAGGCAAAATGTGTCCATCTGCATCTCAAATTTACAGCACAAAATGATGTCATTTCTGTCAAGCTGACAAGAGAACATAGCTTCTGAATAGTAGGGAGTCTGTCCAGGTCTTCTTCAAGTTCCAAGCTCTTTTCTTTTGACCACTGACCCATTCTTTTGTTGTTGTTGTTTTGGTTTTTTTTGTTTTGTTTGGCACAGCCTTTGCTTTTTTCCCACTCCTTCAACCATATGCAATGCCACTACCTACTCTGCCTAGGGCTCCCAGAAGGACCTGGTGCTGTGCAAGGGAGTTCATGAAGTGCATTGACAGAATTTGGATCGAGCTCTGACCGTGGACTACATCAGCTACAAACTCTTCTTCACAGCTGCAACTGTTGCTAACCTGCTCCTCATGGAGAAAAACCCTAGTGGGAGGACACAAACGTCTGTAATCAAGGCTGACATCTAAGCACAGTCACTAAAATATTTTGAGCTTCTAGGCATCAGTTCTGGGAGGCAGAAGCTCTCAGTGAAACCATAGTATTTGTTGGGGTTTTTTTTCCTGGAAACATCAAACATACTGTAATCTAAGTACTATTTTCTTGTGAATAGAATCAAAGAATTTAGGAAACTGCTCAGGGACACAGAGTTTCCAGATTGGATTTTAATTAAAGACTACAAATACTCATAAAGACAAGCTGGCACTCAGCTTTAGGGATCAAGCTGAGTAATCCTCATCTGGAGCCTTCTTATATTTATATGACCATGTTAGATCTTGATAAGACAGTGACTTATCTAATGCAGAAACTTGCAAAATCTCCATCACATCATAAAAAAGCACATTCTGCCAGGCTTTTTAATACCAGAACAGGTCAGGCAGGCTCATCTCCAGATGGCTCCCATACCAACTGGAACCCTCACTCAGCTCCCAAAGGACACTATTCTCCAGTGACTTCAAACAGGTGTGAAATCCTGCCTGGCCTCAGCTGTACTGAGCATAAAACAGCCATCAGACAAAACCAAATATGCAATTCCTTATCTGGCTGCTGGAACTCAGTCAGTGATCACCCATGGTGAGCAACGAGCAAATGCAAGACCAACACACACAAAAAAAAAAGGAACAGGCAGACTGGTCCCTTTGCACTACTCATGCAAATCCCTCCAAATGAGAGCAAGGAGTGTTATGTGCAGCAGATATGCTGTATCACACAGACACAGGCATGCCTGCATGAATCGGAAAGACTGAATCCAAGTAGAGTTTCAGCATGTGAGCCTTTACGTGACAGCAGAAAATATAAAGAGAGGGAGAGGAGCTAGTGATCATAAAACTTCATGGCATCAACTGACACAGCAAGGGCAGAAAGGACACATCGAGTTTTAACATTTCCTCCACATGAGTTTTTTTTTTTCTTCCCCTCAAACACAGTGAAGAGGCTTTCTCTGACCATAAACTGTTCAGTAGGAACAACGCCTGACTTAGTAAAGGCGATTTATGCTCATCTGGCAAAGTTTCTAATTTCCAATCTCCTTTTGCAGGATCAGACAGTCTTTGCTAGCTAACAAACAGGGGACAATGGTGGAAAAAGAAGGATAGACCCCAGCCCATACAAAGAATGCCCTTTCCAATAGCATATCTTTTTCCAGGTAGGTCAGATTCCGAGCACCTCAGCCTCCAGCCTTTGCTAGTGCTGTTTTAGGCCATTTTGGCTCTATGTATCAAGCACCCACCTTCACAGCCACCACACAGACCCTCTTTCAGACAGTCTTCTCCAGAGGCTACTTAATCCTATTGGGAATGACCTCCAAAACTTGACAGCAAACCCTATTTTAGATTGCTTTATAGATCACTTTTCCACAGAAGTATACAAGATTACAACGAGATCTGTAGTTTATATATATAAATTGTTAGCCTAACCCAAAATGTGTTCACTGGATTTGATGAGAGAACTCCCATTCCATTTTACCTTCACAATGGTGCTGGAATTGTTGAATAAAGTGTGGCCCTGCTGCCCATATGCCATTCAGCTTCTGTCTGTCTTTTTGTTTACACTGGGAATACAATAGGAACTATAGTCCTTCCAATGCATCATTTATAAGTGTATTCTACCTCTGAATGTACAGACAGAACTGGCTCTGTGAATGAGCTCTGTGAATATTGCCAAGACACTGTGCTTTGTTCAGCATTATTCTTCACAATAGATACCACACTTTGGAAGTAATTTTAAAAAGGGAATCAAAATAGTGGTACTTTTAGCCTTTGTTTCTTTTATACCACACTGCATTCTCTGTCTCTCACTCAGCTGCTTCTATTATACTGACAAATTAAATAAACCACTCCATTGCTAAAGAGGCTTGGGCGGGCTGGGCTTCGGTACACTGTCGCACTAGGAAGTCGAAATAAACATTTATGCTGGTTTCATTCTTAACAAATTTAAGCTAACTTTAGTCAAGCATCCTTATTTTGGTTTGTTTTTTTATTTTTTTAAGAAAGAATGAAAGAAAGAAAAAGGGAAAGGGGGGGGAAAAAGGAAGGAGTACTTCATATTTTTGAGCCGATCTGCAGCTTCAAGGGATCTGGCATCTGAAGCAATGAAGTAATGAGAAGCCATGTGTTCAGGTAATGAGCCTGATTTTTCTAGTGCTCCAGTATTTAAAAGCGCTGCAAGTTCATTCCTGCTGTGCGGCCTCTGGGACAGTGACTCGGTGAGTTATGGGCAAAGTGGTGTGGTGCAAACAGGGTCCCTTGCAGATGTTCTCTGTAAGCAGCCTGCAAACTTCCGCAGCAAACTTTCCACTCGATCCGGGGATTTACGTCTCCTGCTGCAGGCATAGCTCTGCTTTGGAAAGCATTTGTTCGCATGCTCTTCAACATACAGAAATAAGGGCATATGGGGGAGTGCTGAGGAAAGTGTGTTGGATGGCAAGGGCAGGTCTCACTGATTACGGGCATGTATTTGTAGACAGATAGATGGACAGATAGAAAATTGTGTTGATTTGTAATTTGGCTATAGAATTGTATTCCCATTGCATGTCATAAAAAGAGAAATAAGAAAATGCAGACAGAGTAGCAATGTGGCCTTTACCTGCATCAAGGTGCTTTCTGATTTTCGGCTCTTTAGCAGGCAGTAAACAGAAAGAACAGGGGAGTAACTTGTAGTGGTCTGCTCGTGTGTAGATTAAGTGTGAAAGTCTATCGTCCACATTTGCAAGGGCTGGTGCAGTGGTGGGGATATACACTCGAAAATACTGTCAAACAAACAGCGTTATTTTTCCAAACGAGATCAGAGTCATAAGCACATTGTTGCCTGGGTTAAGTCTGAAAGCTCCTCCTGTACTCCTGGACAAGCTGTGTGTGAATAATGCAGGACGAGTCTCACCCTGACAGTGTCTTTCCCCTCCTGTCCTAACAAAGCAGATAACTACCGGCAGGAGTTTGAGCTAGGAACTTTCTTTTCTTTTTTTTTTTTTCTTTTTTTTTTTCTNAACTCCCTGCAGGAGTTTGAGCTGGGGACTTTTTTTTTTTTTTTTTTTTTTCTTTTTTTTTTTCTTTTTTTTTTCTTTGGTTAGGGGTGGGTGTTTGTTTTAGAGAACCTTGGAAGTGGTCAGCTTCCTTCTGAAAACGGCATTAAATGCCAGCCATAGGCCGTGAAAACCTGAGGTTCCTTTCCGGGGCAGGGAGGCTGCAAATAGGCTGGGGCTGCTCCAGCCGGGATGGCCTTCGGCGGTCAGGTCAGGCAGAGAGCACCTGGCAAGGAGTGATCAGGGCTCATTTTTTTATTGCGAAAGGAAGACTTTTTTAAAAGGGGAAAGGAAAGAAAACCCCTCAGGTGAAATCTCCTTCTATTGTCTAGCAAAATTCCCTTTAATTTGTCCCCAGGGCCATCCAGCCGCCTTGCAATTCCCCACTCCCACCTCTGTCAACGCCAGCGGCAGGGGGGAGCTCCCTAGAGAAGGGAGCGGGAAAGCTGAAGGTCAGGGTTACCCAGTGTGGCATGACTTTTAAGCTAAAGGGGTTTTTATTTCTCTTGTTGCCGTGTCAGGTCTAATTTGGCCTGTATTATTCCAAAAGGGTGGGCCTGCTCATGACAGGAGGGGGTTAAATGGGATTACAAGCTTTAGAGGTTGTCAGCAGCCACTGCTGCCTGGGGATGTAAAATTGCGATTTAATGGTCAGCTCTATCTGTATAGTATCAGTGGAAATCTGCTGTTTTCAGCAGCTTAATAGGCAGTGTGTTTTCAGGAGGGGCCGGTTTTGGGGGGAAGGGAGGCCGGCGGGGAGAGCTGGCGCGGGCAGTCCCTCCAGCGGGGCTCCGGCCAACGGCCGGGCTGCCCGCTCCCGCACGGGGTTCGGCTTCCCGACGATCAGCGGCAGCCTCGGGCCGGGGGAGAGCACACACGGCGAGGGGAGCGCCGGGAGACGGCTACAGGGCCGGCCGGGCCGGGCGGGGAGGGGCGGCGGCGGCCGGAGGAGCTCCGGAGCGGCGGTGCCCGCGTGTGGGTGTGCGTGTGCCGGGGGCAGGGGGGTCAGGCATTCTGAGGGCAGGCGGAGGGGCCTGGCCGGCGGACACCGGCATTGTCTGCTCGCGAATGAGGGGTCAGCCCGGAAAGTTCAGGATTAGTAAATCTAATATCCTGTCAAAATTCTCATGGTAATGAGCCCCGGCCGGCGGAGCTGGCGCAGCAGCCGCGGCCCGGCGCTCCCCGCCAGCCATTTATGAGCAGGAGATTGTGCTGTGCTGGCACGGGCCGGGCAGGGAGAGCGCCGGGGTGGCGGGGCCCGCCGGCTTTCGGCCGGGGAAGCCGGCTCTGGGTCTTCTCCAATGCTTCTTGCTCGTTCCCAAGCCCTCCCAGGAGCAGCTTGCCTGCAGTGACAGGGGTGGTCTGCGTTTGGTTTTTCGTCTCCCTTGCAGGAGTTCCCCCACACTCGGGATTTCTGGGATTAAAAATAAGAAAGAGGGAAGAGAGGCAGAATTATGAATAACCATATATATATTGCGTTATAAACTGTTTTTCAAAGGGCTTTTCTTTTATTTGCAGGGCTGGTAAGTTTAAAACAGCAGACAGGAGAAGATAGGAAGAAAAGAAACCACAGTGCAAACCAGTAGGATCACAATAAATAGTAAACTGTGGGCCACAACAGTATTTCTTTGAGCTGATGGATAATAGTAAAATACAGTTCCTAAGCGAGTAACAAAAAAGATGGGGGGAGGAGGGAGAGGAGGGGAAAAAAAGAAGGAGGGGGGAGAGAAAGTTCCTGTGCACTTTGTTCAAGGTTCTGCACCTCTCTAAGCAGCTGTCACATCCGTACATTATGGTACATTGAATCTGAATGAGGCTCTCCACATCAAAACCTTGCATCCATTATGATATCATCTCCTGCTCTAAGCTGTAATGCTTATTAATTCTGCACCCATACTCTCCAAGCTTCAGCAAATGTATTCCATCAGCCTAGCATTTAATTTAATTAGTACAGCTGGGCTCTCATTCTCCTTTCTGTGTCAGAGGTATTGTCAGCACGTTCTGCTATAACACAATTACTGATTGCTTTTAGATAGGCAGAAATATGATTAGGGTATTGGGTGACTGTATCATAAGCCTTATTAGATTCATTTGAAATCTGGAGATAAATAGGAAACTTTTATTTGCAGTGTAATGAGATTATGCTTATTAGGCCAAGGCCTCACAACCTTTTGCAAAGAACATAGTGTATCACTAGGATTATACTCTGGAACCACACTTTTTGCTCATAGCATCCAAGCAATTTCTCAGCAGCTTTGAGATTTAACTGTTGTAGACCTGTACACATTTTAGAATTGTTTTCTGGCTCAGTGGCTTTCTCCTTTCATAGAGTGCATGCACCTTCTACTATGGGTTTTCTTCTGCTTAAACCAAAAAATCGGGAGGATGTTTTGTTCAAAAGAGAAAGGGTGTTTGGGTGAGCCTTGCATATGTGTGGATAAGTAAACATGCCAGTACATTGGACAGAAAAGTTTTTGCCAATATCAGTCTTCTTTCTTTTTTTAAAAAAAACCTCTTTTTCCCTTCACTAGGAAGCTACAAAAAGCATTTAATCAGCATCAGTTTTCAGAAGGTAAAAAACATTGCTGTTGAGATACTTCTGAGGTTGAATCTTGAGATAGAAATAATGAGTTAATTTTCTTGTGTAAAAACAATGGAAAGGCTGCACATTTCATGTCACTTCCAAAGAGAGTGCATTTAAATCTTAATGTATACATCACAACCTTTTGTGTTACACTAGCCTGACAAAACATATGACACAGTGTTTGAGAAGCAAATGTTACATTTTTAAAAGTTCATTTATTACAAGGATTCAGAATTCTGATCTGGTAATTTCCCTATAACAATCAAAGGTACAAACAACCTATCACTGACTTGACAGGTTATAGAAAGGAGTCCATCAGTTTTAACATTGGTGTCAAATTTAGGTTTCATTCTCCTTCTGCGTAAGTTTTGCTGCAAACTCCAGTGGGAGAAAGATTAGGCTCTTAGTGGATCCCTTTCCTTTCTGAGTGGTATTACCCAACATGGGAACATTTTGTAACTGATTGTCGCAAAACCCCAAATGTAGGTTTTTATTCCTTGTTGCATGATTTGCTCTACAGTTAAAAGAAAATAATTTATCAAGCTGTCGGTCTCTCAGGCTAAGATCAGACTTGGAGAGGAAAATGTGGATTTGTGCTGTGGTAGTATGTTTACTTGCGTGTGCCTAACATTGAAAGCATGTTGCAAAGGCAGGCTTGTTGCTGTCATGAGCCAGTTCCATGTTGCATTGTTTATCCCAAACATTTGTGGTGTTTTAAAACTGGCATGGGAATAAACTTTAAAGATTCCAGGAGAAAGTTCTTAAGGATGGCATTTCTGTATTTTTCATGTAGTTACTAAGGGAGCATCCAGAGAATAAAACTATTGCCACAGCCCAGTGGACTCCTGAGGGTGACATTCCCAGTGCTGCCTCCACTAGTACTTCTGCAGGCACATTGTTGTGCAGTTCTTTGTGATTCGCCAACTGGGGAATCTCATGCTGTAGCTCCACTGTTAACTTTAATGGGGAGGAAGATGGATCAGTTTGCAATGGCTACTGACTTGCCTCAGGAGCCACAGTATGTATGCCTCAGCAACAACAGCAAACAGTTATTCTAAAGGAATGCTGCTTTATTGGGAGACCTCAGTGCTTTGCAAAAAGAGGGGGATCATGCTCTCCATGTTAGGTACAGGCAAGCTGAGGTACAAAACAGTGAATCATTTCTAGTTACATATCTAGGAGCAGCAGCCTCACTAGTGCCAAGTCTACTAAAAAGTCAAATACTGAAAATCTTGCATTTGCACTACACATAAGAAACAATTTTATTATTGTATAGCTCAAGAAAGACAAATGCCACTTTAAATCAGGTGTAGTTTGAAAAACGGTGATTTTTCATGTCGTTTTAGAGGACTGAATATCTAGTTTCTTTCTACCAACCAAAGAAAAAAAAAAAAAGTCTGAACAGCAATCCTGGTTTATACTGGCTCCAAAAGGAGCAGAGATGACAAATGCCACAATTTTCCAGTATGTTGCTTCATCAAGAAAATATTTTAAAGTGTGTTATAATTGCTGTATGTGAGAATGAACTGGTGGTCCTGTTCATTTGTCCCCTGTCACTATCATCCCGATTCACAGTGAGCAACAAGGTTATTCCCATACACAGATTATACACATGCTTCGGTGCTCTGCTGGATCAAGGCCTAATTGACACCCTAATTGACAGGCTCAGTTGAGAGACTGAAGACTAAATTGGGCTTGGAAGCTGAAATGTGATGTATGTTTTTACCCTCAGAGGTGGTTTGTCCAGGCTGTGTTTGAGATGTGTTACCAAATAATGTGTTCCACCTTCTGCTGTAGCTTTTGCTGCATTTCTTTTGTTGTCAGATAGAGGACTTCAGCTGCTGGGCAAAAAACCCAAATAAATATGTTAGACTAAACTAAATGACATGTTGGATGCTAAATTGAAATAAACAATTTTGTCTTTGGTCTTTCTAAACAAGTTTGTTAAAAGAAATAGTAACAGCCATTTATTCAAAACCAGATGATTAAATTAAAGTGTAACTAATTGTTAGATGTTTGTTTCATATAGACTCAAAGGTAGAATCACAACAGAAGTAATTAGGGTAATTATTAAGGTCTGTATTTAATTCAAAGCCTCAGAGAATATTGCATATTCATTAAAGTGAGCTATATTTCCTATTAAAAAGGATAGAATTTTCTCAAAGCTTTCATTTACAGGTATGTTTTTGGTAATGTCATTTTATATGGTGTCATGTCATCTTGCTCTCTCTCTACTTTGACAGTGTTTGTTATTCACAATGATGGCAATCAAGGGGGAAATGTTACTGGTAATTTCTGTGTGCACTTCTAACCCCCAAATATTTGTAGCAGTCGTTTTCCTAAGGGGTTAGAGAATTTGAAGATGGGGCATGAACTTGCCTTGATCTCTTAACAGAATGTGCTGTGTACAATAAGATACAAAAGCTAGGCATATTTATATACTCCTAAAGAAAATGAAGTGAGACTTTATTTATTTATAGAATAACTGAAAAATTGAGGCAGTGCTTGTACCCTTTTATTGACAAGGAAGGAAGGCAAATCTAGCTGTGTTTCGTACTTTCTTCTTTTTAAGGCTAGTCTTTATAAAATGCAAAGAAAATCTACAAAAGAAATGTTTGTGAGCTTTCCTGTGGAGAGGTTCTCAAAGGCTATTTCTGACTGTAAACTGAAGATGAATTTGTATCAGAGAATTTTGAGGGAAAAAGAAAAACCAGCTTCGTGGACCCAGTTCTTACATGTTACTAATCACACAGAACACAGAGTGGCAGGATGTCTTCCAATATTTGCTGCTGGCACATTACATGCACCATCTTTACAGGGCGATTGGTCTGGTGTGGTCTCCTCCTGGATGGATTTAATGCTTGGATTTAAATCCAGATTCTTGTCTTGGTAAAGCCTGGTGTTTCTCTTGAATTCTTAAAATGCAAAAATGTGTTGTTCAGACAGAAAATAATGTTACTTGCTAAATTAACAAGTACCATTTTTTTTCTTGTGTTTTGATACTGCTGTAGCACTCGAAGAATATGCACTGTATGTGTGTGTGATAGAAACACAAACAGGACCAAAACACTCTCAGCCAGATCCCTTACCACTGGCATATTGTTGGTGCCTTTGTTTAAATAGATACATTCCAAACTAGAATTAAAAATAGCAATGATAACAGATTTTTAGTTCTCTTTTCTATTACTGAAAAAGTTCACTAGTGATGATAGTAATACCTAATTAACCTAGTTTACTTGTACAATGGTAGATGTGTAATGCCTTAGTATGGAGCCAACTGCTATGGTCTGATGATGGCCTGCCTTTCTAACTTACAAAAATTTGGTCCACTACGGAGCTTGCCAAACAACTGAATAGAGAGAAAAAAAAAGTTGATACAGTCATTTAAAAAGAGTGAACACAGGTTATAGGTGGTAGCATTACAATTAGAATAATTATAGCTCTGCATTTAAAAGTCACATCTACATATATGTTGAAGTTAACATTTTACCCCCTTGGACATAATTTTTTTTTCCACTGAATGTAATAGCGCATCTTATTTGTGACAATTTAAGTGCACATTGTTAAAGGAGAAATAATGCAGGCTCATTAGTGAACCACTGAGAGTATTGAGATGGTGTAGGTATCTGCTAGAAGACAGAAGACAAAGGATTGCTCTCTGCCCTTTTGACCAAATGACTGCACAAGCACTGTACTTTTGTGTTAGGATTCAACATTTTGTTGCTTGTCCACAATTCCAAAAGCTAATTAGAGAAAAGATAAAGCTTCCCTTTTTGTCCCTCCTCCAAATGAGTTTGATAAGCCTTGCTCTCCTGCAGTACTCTTCAATCCTTCTAGCAATGTCCTAGGACTGCCAGGTAGGACTAGCTCTGCTGATATTAATAGAAATTTTCCATCTAGACCCTGTTGCTCCCACCTTCCCTTCCAAAAATGATGCACTTTTTCACATTTAAAATTACCAGTGGCTTTATGAAAAGGTGTTGTGAGAAGTTGCAGTGCAACAGAAATGAATCCCCTCCTCACCATCTTGCAATACAGTCAGGATCTCATGCAGCTTTTGGGTGTGCATTTCCTAATGCAGTAGTCCATTACTGTACAAATTTATGTGAAACTGATTGCAGAAGAAAGGCCTCACCTCTTATAAGAACAGTAGACTTGGCCTTCTATCATGTCTTGGCACTGAATTGATATCCTGTATCACAGAGGACTTACAGAGTTATCTATTAGATCTGTTTCTAAGGGTAAAGGAGTTATTTTGTCAGATCCATAATATAAAGTGCCTTTGCCTTCAGGCATTCTCGACAGGCATACACTTTACAGTGGGCAAAGAAAATGTGAAAACTTGCTTTAAAAATTATGAAATTTTGTAAAATTACCATTAATACTTAATTGGCTTTGGTTTCCATTATGCACCAGCTGACACTCAAAAAACACATGACAACTTTTTTTCCTTTTCAAGATCTTTTTCTAATTATTAGCTTCTCTGCAGTGTTTTTGTTGAGATGGACTATGCTATTAATATTCCTACAAACTCTCTGCAGGTTAAAGCTTAGTATATTTGAGCACCTACAGATAGACTTTTTTCTTGCCCAATGCAGCAGCGGTAGTCTGAAAATCTATGTTGATGGAGGTCATCTGTTGTTATATGCAGTTTCTCTGCTCCTTCTCTCTACTTCAGTATTTAAATATATTCATTTCTTTCCTGTTGTCTGCCACAATTTTTTATACTTGCAGAACATTATGGGGGCTGACGATGAACTCTTCCCCACTGCTTTCCTGTGTGCTGTATGGAAAACAAACAGGAGGGTTAAGACTGTATTTCTCACTTCCAGTAACTGAGTGCTGGATTCAGTTGCTGAATACTTGCTGAGACTGAATATAACAGGGTGCATGGTGAGTTTCTTTCTGAGCGCAGAGAGCTGCAGTAATGGTACATCTTGATTAAGAAATGCCACTAAAAGCCAGAAGAGTTAGATTTTATTCCAGTTTCTGACTTTTATTTTCCATTTAACCTGGACAGGAGTTCTGAAATGTGTCTGCTGATTTGTTTAGATGTCTTACCAACACTTGAATGGGCTTTCTGGGATGGATGTTCTGTTGTGTTGCAAAGCTATCTGAGTGTAGCTGCTGCTTATGTTAGCCAGTGTTCATAAAGCAATTCCCCAAACAAAATATACTTTATAAAGTGGGTTTGTTGGTATAAATGTACATATGCATAGAAACAAAATCCTATTCCAGAGCAATATTTAGTGTCTACTATGTACTTTATGGTGTATGGTAGCATCAATCTTCTGGGTAGTCTCTGTCCAATGACCCAATGCAAGCACGTGGGCACTTGTGGGTTTCGCTTTGGAAAGTGTCAACTGTCTCAAATTCCCACCACTAAAACACTGTTTCATCAGCATGTTCTGAGACTAAATTAATTGTTTTTAACATAACATGCAAGTGTTTAAAAGTCTCTGTATTACAATTGGTCAAAATTTTGCCAAATTTACAATTTTCAAGTTTGCAATTAAAACCCTCTTTTTATTACTAACCTCCTAAAACTTGCAATGACCAATACAATGATTTTGTCATACTTGTGATTGGAGTATTTTTATAATGAAAAAATGGGACACACTGACATTTTTCAAAATAATAAGGCAATAGAAAATTTTTTTGTGGCATATTTTTAACATATTTTGCAGTAATAATTTTTGTTTCAGGTACCTCATGTTGTTTAGCAATACTGTGGCCTTTTTTCTTTTTTTTAATAAAACTGAATTGATGAAAATCAGATTACAGATAAAGTGTTGGAAGCTACAGGAATTCAAATGTTGAGAATAGTGACCAACATGATATATAGAGATGTAGGTATATAGGGCTATATGGAACAGAGGAATAGATATGGTAAAAATGTAGAGTTTGGTTGGATTAAAGTCAGTGAGAAGAAGAAAATGACACAGGAGAAGCAAAAGGGGACAAAAAGGATGCTTTGGAAAATGGTTGGGCAGTGGAAAATGATGTAATTGGGAGCTGATGGGATAGAAAAAGGATAAAGATCAGAAAACACTATGCCTTATGCAAGAAGAAAAAATGGGAATCTGAATTTCATAGCTTGGTTCTCAACCATTTTGCATTCTGTTGTATCATCATAACTCAATCATCTTCATGTAAGTCAACAACATCAGGAAACTTAATTACTGGAGCATCTGCTGCTTGTTTAGGGAGGAATTGTGTTGGACTTGGCATCCCTTGGGGTCTTTTGACACATCAAAAGATGTTGGAGCAAGTCCAGAGGAGGGCCATGAAGATGACTAGAGGGATGGAGCAACTCTCCTAGAGGAAAGGCTGAGTGAGTTGGGATTGTTCAGCCTGGAAAAGAGAAAGTTTAGGGGTGATCTCATTGCAATCTTCCAGTATCTGAAGAGAGCCTAACAAGGAAGATGAAGAGGGGCTTTTTACAGGGCATGTAGTAACACGATATGGGAGAATGAATTAAAATTGAAAGAGAGCAAGTTTAGATTAGATATTAAGAAATAATTCTTCACTGTGAGAGTGGTGAGTCAATGGAACAGGTTGCCCAGAGAAGCTGTGGATGCTCCATCCCTGGAAGTGTTCAAGGTCAGGCTGGATGGAGCACTGAGGAACCTGGAAGGTGTCCCTGCACGCAGCAGGTGTGTTGGAACTAGGTGGTCTTTAAGGCCCCTTCTAACACACACCATGCTGTGATTCCACAATATTTAAAATAAGGAATTAAATACAGTTCTCACTGACATTTGCTTCAGTAGCTATCCTTGGTCGTTGTGAAGAAGAAACCCCAAAAGTCTGAGGAGTTCTTCTGTGACCTCCTGTTGAGACCAAACCTGAATCCTGCTAAGAGGAAGGTGGAACAAGAAAAGGCCATTAAATCTTACAATTAATTGAGCTATGTCTTTATTATCAGATTGTGAAGTGTTCTCAAGTTCTTGGATTTCATCTTCATGCTGGCCTTGTACAGACCCCATCCTGGAGGACAGCCAGGCATGCACCAAGCTTTATCTTTACATCTCTGCATCCAGATGTCCGTTCATGTGTGGAAGAACATAGCCCTATCTAATTGTTAAGGCACTATGACTCCAGGGTCCCAGGGTCTACATCAATAGGTCAGTCAAATGCAACCTTAAGCAAAGAAAAAAGTTGGATCCCTATAACCTTAAGAGTTGCTTGTTGTTTTTTTTCTGACAGGAATACTAAATATTAATGATTTCTAAGAGTTGTCCGATGTCTTTTAGGACATACTGCTGCTTTTGCTGCCATCAGACAATCAATTCAGCTTCTTACTTACATGTGTCTAAATTTCAACTAGTAGTGTAGCAGCAAGAGTTTGTGCACTTTTCAAGTCGATATGGACAAGGTCCTGATTTAATTAATTTATCTGATTATCTTGTGACAAAAATTACAGTATGACACCTGCTTTTCCCTGTTTCATGTATGATTTATACATAAGACCACAGCAGGGTCTGGAGGTAAACAAATTTAGTCTGCACATTTTTTAAGTGTTAGTAGGTTTAGAGTACTGTGAGCTTCTGAATGACACCACCCACAAAACCTCTCTAGCAATTTCTGCTTCCTTTTAGTGATTTTTAAATATATATATTATATATATATATATATTAACATCATTATATATATATATATAATGATGTTACCCGGTATTGAATTTAAAACTCCAGGCTGTTTCCTAAAGTGAGGTAGCGTGTGTAGCATGATCACTAGGTCGTATCGTGAATCTCTAACTCAATTATTGATGATAATAATGAGAGTAAATATTATGTTTTATTAGGTGTGTAGGCCTAACAGAAACAACACCTCTCAGCCTCTACTCATGTTTACCATTTTCAGTCCCCAGAAAGAGAAAACGTGAATTAAAACTGATGAGAAATGCATTCATTGGGGTATATGTCACACAGCTGCAGTAGGGATAATTGGAAGCTTAAACCCTAATCCTGCAAACACTTAAGCGGTGCTTAACTTCAGTGCATGCAGGTTGACTCAAATGCAATTACACATTTTTTCAAAAGTGCACCTGCCAAATCATATGATAAAGAGGGACAGAAATGGGGCTTTACTTAGCAATGAACTGCTGAAACTCTGTGCAGGGAAACAGACCTGTGGAATTGCAGTTGACTCACAAAACATTTTCACGCAGCACACAAGCCTGTGTATACATTATTCACTATTCACAAGATGTTGAAATTTTTTGATGGAGTAATATACTTATGTTCAAAAAGAAAAAAATAAGTAAAAAAATAGAAATCCCATAGCAAATGGAAGTATGTTTAAATTAATCTATGTGTATCCATGTGTATAGATATGTGCCTGTAGTATAATGATTTGTAGGTGAAGAATGTTGGATAGATATAGTTATTAGTGTTTGTGCCTGTCACGAACTCACTCACCCTCAGCAAACTCTGAGATTTTTAATGTTATGATATTTAATTTTACTCTTTTAATCTGAAAGAGCAGCCTGAGATCAGTAAGGGAATGGTTTTATCTTAATCATCACTCCTTTCTTCATAAACATGCAGATATTCAGCCTTCAAGTAACTCTGGTGATGATTTTTTGATGCATGAGGACAATAGAATAAAGTAGTTTCACCTTAAACACTATTAAAACTGGTAGTCTGGATATATTAATATCAGAAGGACATATTGCTTGTGCCTATTTGGAAATTGGGAAAATATCACAGTAGAGTTTGGAGTGAGGTTGCTTTTTTCTCCTTTTACTCTCTAGTGGCAGAGTGTGACATTGACAGGAATGTTGCTGGGCTTTTTTAGAAAGATATGTTTGAATATACTTGTCTTAGCTCAACTATGATCAATAGAACTTGTAGTTTCAATATCTTCATTTTACCTAGTGGAAAGATCTTAAACAATACTTCTTCTTCCAGGAAAACACTGATGGAATTTCTGAACCATTTTTCTTCCATGTATGTAAAAGATTTTCAGTTACGAGTTACATATGTAATGTGTGTAAAACATTTTAGTGCTTGAAAGATGTTCTAATTTAGTGAACTTTTGACTACATCTGATAGAAAACATGAATTCTATATCCTTTTGAAATGTGGGGAAACTATCTTATGTTTTATTTTCTTAATTTAATTATCTGGGATGCCAGAGGAGATGAGTATGTCAGGATTAAGTTGCAGAGGAAGCTTGTTGATTGAGGGATGAATAGGTGGGAAAAGCAGTTTCACCCAGCCTGTATTTGATACCTGGATGTGTTTCTCCATTTCTGCATCTGGGTTCTCCTTCTGGCTGTATCTCACTCCTTGGGGTAGGTGAGAAGGTGTCGTGTTTCATGTGAAGTCACACGAGAGTTTCCTGTTGATCTCGGAGTGCAAAGTGTGACATTGACACTAATGTTACAGTTAGTGTGGTTTTTTTAAAACTGGTATTGTCAGAGATTTGTCTTAGCTTATACCAGTAGCTCATCTCCATCTTTTTCTGGTTTTCACAGGAAGGAAGGACAGGCATACATCTGGCTGGATACCACTGAATAATCTGGCCAGGCCTCCATCTGGATGTTTTGAGGGCACCAGACTGATATAAGCACACATTCCAACAGCTAGACAAAGCCTGTGCCTGCACAGGTGAGACACTGCCCTTTGTGTTGAGTATTGACAGGGTGAGACAGTTTCACACACCTAGGAAAGAAAAGACTTAAAGCATGCCCATAGGGTATACTAGACAAAGGCATCTCACTCATTATACACTGTCATCTTGTTGGGATACAGGTTACCAAAACATTTTCTGAGGTACACACAAGCTAGGGCAAAATAGAGTAGGGGCCTTCGTAGAGTAAGCAGCATGAAAAAAGTCACCATTCTTGTCCTCTTGTAATTAAAATTATCCAGCCTCTTGTGTTTTGCACTGGCTTTAGCAGTTCTATTGTGCACTGTCTACTCTGAAAAGACCTTCTTCAGACTTTGACAGGTTTTTGTCATATCCCTTCCTGCTCCAGAATCCTTCAAGAGGACAGTTAAGAGCTCTGTGAACCATTTCCAGGTCATGAAAGCTTCTCTGTATGTCTAGGGAATTTTGTGGTCCTGAAACACAGGCAGTGCTTGACTTTGCAATGTCACCTAGTAGGAGGTGTTTGAGGGCAGGCACAGGGACAGCATCAGGAGCTCTCCTCATCAGTGAGAAATCTACAGGGCAGGGCTGGCAAGCACAGGTTCTTTGTATTGCCAGTGGGCAGGGATAGGCACACTTGTAGCACACGAGCTATCCAAATGGGTTGAAACATCCAGTCAGGTTTTGAATATCTCCAAGCATGTAACAGACTCCATAACCTCTCTGGGCTATTCACCAAGGGTGAGCTAAATTGTGCCCTTAGAAGTACCTCTTCCACTCTAGTGAACATAAAGAGCACCTAGATGATAAATGATCATCACCTAGATGATAAATGGAGGCATCTGATTGAGGTATAATAAGGCCTGCCCTTAGGATCACTTAAGGTAAGACTTAGGCAGCATAGAGATGGCGTGAATTTGGTTCTCTTTCATCATATTCCCTTTCCTTGCCTTTTCTTGTCCTTTATTTGGAGGTGGTTTTAAGAATGTATATAATATACTGCAATTGCTTTCCATCCATATGATGTAAAATCAAAAATTGAATTAACCAGTCCAGGTCAACCATGAGCTTTTACCCAAAACACAATACAATTTTTTTAAAATTGTAAATCAGTCTGAACTGCTGTTCCTTTTGAGGGAGACATTTTTCAGTTCCTCTATGACAGTATGTGTACAGGTACTCTTTGTTGAGCGTGTTTATCTAAGATTGAGATCTTTGCAAGTATTGCATAGAGTAGTTTGAATTACTTGTTTGTGTTGCATTACAAGTAGCTTCAGGCTCCTAAAATGATCTTGGCATAGTTTCACATGAGCTAAGATCTAATAGCTTTTGTCTTTTTGTTAAGGGTATAGCAGTAGAATTTCTGTCATAACTGCTCTGAAATTTAATGGAACAGGCTTGTAGCCAAATGGCTAGTAAAGATTTCTAAAAAATTTTAGAAACGTGTGAGCAAAATGTTTGGCACTGGTGTCACTATAATTTATGTGAGTTGTGTGTGTATACATACATATATACGCACATACACTGTATATAAACACATAGATATGTGTATGACTTGCTGATCTAAAAATCTTTAAGATTACTTTAATATAGGGATTTTTTAATCCTGGAATTATATCTTGTAGTCAACAGGAAATATGATCACTCTTAACTGGAATTCTTTCCTTGATGAGACTGTATTTGTATCTGAAGAAGCGTATCTAATACTATTTCAGGTCAAAGCAGACAAAAGTAGTACTCTTAAAATTACTTTGTTTTCACTGAAAAGGGACACAAAGAAGCAAAGATACTTGCCCAACTAATATCGGAGGTCTGTAGAAATTAAATCTGATTCAACCATAAGCACATTATATATTTACCTGATGAGGGAGGGAAATTTTGACACCTGTTGCTCGAGTAGATACATGAGTTTGGGATTTGTTTTCTTTCTTTTTTTTTTTTTTTTTTTTCTCTGGTTTTTACCTAGATTTTAATTTAGATGAAGAGGAATGAGAGTGTCTTTGTGGTGTCTGTGTAGTGTATTGATTTCAATGTTGTACCTTATAGGGCTAATTTACCATGTGTATCTTATCTATATGAGTATGTCCTTCATGTCCAGTCTAATAAATGTTAAGTTCCTGGGTGTTTTTAGTGGAATTGGGATAAATCAATCTTTTTTTTATCCCCAGGGCATTCTTCTCTTCCATCACAGAGTTGCCCTTTTACCTGTTCAGTGTAATTTAACCTGAGTCAGGAAATCAGTTGAATCTATGTCTAGAAAACAAACAAATCTAAGAATTAAATGCTCCTCCAGTGCCTGGGGATTTAATATTTTCCATCACAGTCATATTGTGCAGTATAATAAAACTCCAAAAACCAAAGTAAATAAGAGAAGTCATTCTGTCCCCAATCCTCAGGAAAACCTAGATTATTAGAACCAGTTTGGTGAATTCAGCTGTCTAATGAACTGTCCTTTTTTCTACCTACTTGTGTTTAATAGTTCTCCAAACTTTTTTTTGGTCTACACTTACATAAATCTTGGTGAATTTGAGACATGGAAGTAGAATAAATCCTGAGTTCTCCACTCTCCCGTGAATGCACTTTTAAGCCTCTAAGTGCAGCATGGCCAACAAACAGGCTTTTATCTCTGAACTAGTTTCAGACAAATACGGAGGAACCTTTGACTCTTATTCTTCATAGAAGACTTGGTTTCAATCTATACCAGAAGTCTTTAGAAAAAAACGTGCTTGAAAAGATACTTCTAGCCTTATATCTAGACAAAATAGCTGCAAATCCCAGTTACTTTCCTTTAGACTTTAACCTAGTTATAGTTACTCTTCTGAATTACTCATGCACAATGAAGCAAATGTGTCATCTTAAGCTTTGCAAATCATCACCATTGCTAATTTGTAGGGTTGGGAATGAGGAAGAATTACCTATGGATTTCTTTGAATTTCAGTCAGGTTTGACATTCAAGTTTATGCTGTTATTTCTAGCTATAATAACAATAGCAATTAGAGTTCAACAGATTTCATCCATAGGTGCCACATTTGCATTTCAAGGGCAGTGCATGAGGAGTGCATTTTATACAGTCACTCCTCTGTGAAAACAGCAGTAGTGGTGGCAGTATTAAAGTGCTTAGTAAGGATGCCTCTGCCCAGGCCACCACATAGCAACCACTATGTTTCTAAGGACAAATAGCTCTTGCCTGCCCTAAGCAACTCAGTGAGAACATCAAAACATGCCTTGTGAGAGACCTCTAATACCCATTAGTGGTAGCAACTGTTACCTCAATCATGAATGACACAGCCCTAATTATTAAGATAATTAGAAGTTATAACACTGGCAATATTAAAGGGAGAACTTCTAAAGCCCATTAACAATGTTACTTTAAGTGATCTGGCTGTGAACTGTTCATATCTCTAATTACATTATATGTCTGTCTTAAAGGGTGATGTAATTAAGTGATGGGAGAGGGAATGAATATATAGTGACTACTATACTATACTTTGTAAGTACTATTTTCACAGAAACCAGCCTCAGTAATGTCATGTCATTTAGGGATAGGGTTTTTTGTTCGACTCTATACCACATGTAGCTAAAAAATACTTAGAATATATAAAAATTATATATCATGGTTTAGTATAGTTATATTATCAAAATGATGTTGGATTGGATACATTATTCATGCATGACAAAACCATCAATGCAAAGGCTTTGTTCATGCCACCTCAAACAGCACTACATTTCAATATCACCCATGTAAGTGGGTAAATACCCATATCCTCTATGTCCTACATGGAGGAAACCATTTTAAATCTTTTAGAAGAAAATATATAAAATGTTACAAAAATGAGTGAAGTTTATCAAAAGTTAACAACAGTTATGCCTGCGTAAGAACCAAGGACAGTCTTTTGCATTTTGACCTTTATGTGTTCACATCATGAATTTAAATAGAGGACTGGAGAACAGAAGAAGCTTAGCACCGGTCCCTTCTTTTCAGATTGGAAAGAAAGGTGGAAAAAAATGGGAATATAGTGGAAAACAAAGTTGGATGGATAGAGGACACTGTAATTCTCCAGTCTTTGGTGAGTTTTCAGATTGCTTTCCACGAATTACAAAAAGTGGAAGATTAGTACTTTCCCAAGTTCAGTAAAATATTCATTTTCTCAGCAAAGAGAAACAAAATCAAGTAATTCACTCTTTCCAGTTCCTTTTATTCAGAAACTGGCCATTTTTTTCTGAGCATGAAACCTCCAAGTTCGAAAAAACAGTGGAATCCAAGTCCTGGAGTTTGGTTTTGCTTCTACTTTCACCAAAACCTCACCATCTGTATGCATACACAGCCACAGTAGCAAAGTTTGTTGTCCAGTTAGGTGGTTACATTTTTGAAATATTTCTTCTCGATTCAGTGAGAGTAGAAAAGGTCCATATACAACAAAGCAAATTAAAACCAATGCTCTTTTATTCTGGTTATGTTTTCATATTTGATATCCCATCATGGGTGAGAACTCTATTTATCATCAGTTTAGAGATGATTAGTGGATGACCCTTATACCCTTCCTCCAAATTCTGTGGGGTGTCTGAAGTGAGGAAAAATTCTCAGTATACTCAAGCATCACAAGGCCTGACTGTTGCTTGTGTATGGGGGCACTGACCCGTATTCAGCCCTGTGTGAATGCTCCCCTGCTTGTACCACAAGAATCACAGAATACTACAAGGATTTGGATTGGAAGTCCCCCCCTCTGCCACGAACAGGGACATCTTTCAACAGACCAGGTTGCTCAAAACCTCATCCAACCTGGCCTTGAACACTCCCAGGGGTGGGGCATCCACAACTTCTCTGAGCAACCTGTTCCAGTTCCTCCACCACCCTTTTTGCAAACAATGTAAACAATTTTTCTTTATATCCAACCTAAACCTACCCTCTTTCCATTTAAAATGTTTTCACTTTGTCCTGTCACTTTAGACCTTGGTAAAAAATCTCACTACTTATAAGCCCCTTTTTTATCTTGAAAGGCAATAACAATGCGTCCCAGAGCCTTCTCTTCTCCAGGCTGATCAATCCCAACTTTCTTAGCTTGTCTGCTTGAAGACGTGCTCCAGGCCCCTGAACATTTTCACAGCCCTCCTCTGGACCCACTCTAACAGGCCAACGTCACTTTTATATTGGGAGTGCCAGAGCTGGATGCACAACTGGGAAGAATTTGTTGGAGATTACAGCCAAGACAGGCCACCACTGAGTCAGGGAAATTCCTTCATCTACTTTCCTGTTCCAGGTTGTATTTTCCACTTGGTGAACTGAGTTGTGACTGATGACTGATCAGTTTTGAAGTGAGCAGGGGGATGGCAGGCTTCTTCTCTTTGAGCAGTGTGTAAGCAATGTGGTAGCTGCGGAGAGGGGGCATGGTGCACTAGGTGAAGAAGTTCTTACCCGTGAATTCAGATTCCAACGTCACCTGCTGTTCTGGGGAACGAAGGAAGGAAGGCGCGGAAGGAAGGTGCGGAAGGAAGGCAAAGAAGGAAGGCGCGGAAGGCAGGAAAGGAAGGCGTGGAAGGAAGGTGTGGAAGGAAGGAAGGAAGGTGCGGAAGGAAGGAAGGTGCGGAAGGAAGGAAGGCGCGGAAGGAAGGCGCGGAAGGCACCGGAAGGAAGGCGCGGAAGGAAGGAAGGCGCGGAAGGAAGGAAGGCGCGGAAGGAAGGAAGGATTTTGCTGCTGCTGAAAGGTAGATCTCTTACATCTGTTCAAATAGTATTGCTGGGTGCACATATTCCATCAGTGCAAGCCAAAGATGTCATGCATGAATACCTGGCAAGAGAGAAGGCCCTAAGAAATCACTGATACTGGAAATGGGAGAGAAGGGAAATGGAACCAAGGAGTGAGACCAAAAAACATACAAAAAAGAGTTAAATGTGAGTTAGCAGTGAAAGAATGAAGTCCAGAGATGAAGAGGAGAGAATGGTCTGCCAGCAGTTTGGTAGGTCTTTCTGGCAGTTTTCTTTACAGAAACTCTTCCCTCTAAGAGTAAGACGTCTTTCAGGCAGTGTGTCCCCAGAGCTCTATTCTGAGAGGAGCATGGCATTAGCAGAAACAGTTCCTGATACTTCCTTAAAAGACAGTTATCCTACAGTGCCTGACAAGTGTCAGTCAATCTGCCAAAAAAAATGATAACCAGGGATATACAGGATATGTATATATGACTGGGGAGTTCTTTTTCTGGGTGTCAGTAATCACCAAGTTAAATTTGTAATAAAACTTATAGGATAGACATGTCACTTCATTTCCCTTTTTTCGTGACCTTGTACAAAACCAGATTTTAAAACCTTTTTAATTAAGAAAAAAAAAAAAAGATACTTCCCTTCTTTGAAGAATCAAAAACCAAGAGGATAGAGCTTTGCTGTTTAAAAAACAGGTCACTGTTAAGCCATGCATAGAAAATATGTAGCTTAATGGGGATTGGGTTCCACAGAAAGCTGCATGTGAAAATTAAGAATTAAAGTTAACTTTTCAGGTGATGGTAGCTTTCATTCTTCGCCTAGCAAAATAGTTGATGTGCCCAGAAGCCCGGTTGGAAATATACCTTGTCAGGAAAGCACTCAAGTACTTGCTTAAATATTTTCCTGGGTGGAACGTAGGCCATACACAAGGATAAACTGATGTTCATATATGGTAGTTGTAACATTTCCCTTGACTGCTACTTAGTGAAACCACTGCTTTTTCTGGGGCACAGAGACAGGTAGCATACAATCCTGTGAGCTCGTTTCTTTTTACTGCCTCAAAGCAAGAAACATTTGTGGATGTATCCTTCTTCACATATTAACAGTTTTCTCAAAGATTCCGAACAAGCATTTGTGAACATGTGATGAAAAAATAGTTCCATGACTTGGAAATGTTGTTTAAGTCAGTTCTATGTCAGGTTAAAAAGTCATCAGTGCCTCCATTCCTGGCTAAGTCCCTGTGAGGTGACATATTAATACATCACTTGAACTAATATCTCTCTGTTGTCAAGGTGTTTGATGCTGAGCTCTGTTGGCCAGACAGTTCCTGGCAGAAGCAAGGGTCACAGGTTAACATCTGTGCACATGTTTGTCACTCCGTATTTGAGAGCTGAATATGCATCGATATTTCTGCAAAGAAAGAAATATTTTCCTCTCAGACACAAAGAACAGATCGTTCCTCTCTCAGTTTGAAAGCTCAGAGTTATATTCCAAGCGTAGCAAAAAGAAAGAATGAAAGTAAGAACAAAATTCATCTTCTTTGGGGACCTTAACAAGTAATCAATATCTTAGCCAGGATCTAGTTAGAGTTGGATGTAGAGCCCAATCAGAGCAAGGCAAGTCAAAGTCAGGCAATAGAAGGGTAAAGATATACAAGGCAAGCATCTAGGCAAGGCCTGGGATCAGAAGCCAGGCCAAAGGACTGGAAACTCAACACAGTTGTCCCAAGCTGAAGGGCAAAACAACAGGAAGATCAGAGGCAACAATCAGAAGCCAAGGAATTACAATGTAAAGCAGAGCATGGGAAGGGGAGCAAGACACAAGCGGAGCCAAAGGCAAACTAAGCAGTTAGTGTGATTATTCCTTTGATACCCAGGGCAAAGAAGCAGCCAAGTTCAGCTGGTTGTGTTTATCAGGCCTTCAGGGATCAGCAAAGGCCGGAAAAGAGGGGCCTGGCAGGTTCTTGAAGTTGGAACTGGAGCTGGAATGTTCTTTCTGCTTTCTAGTACTCAGTCAAACATAAGGCTTAAAACATTTCAGCCTGCAAATAGACATTATTAAACAACTGATTTGAGATGAGCAAGCAAAGGACTGAAATAAAGCTGTGTATATGTGCCTGATTTACTCAGGTGCATGTGTGGGGACATGGGTATTGAAATAGGCAGTGACCTGGCCTTGATCCCCAGACTTCACAGGGCATAGCACTCCTTTGTGTCACTAGTAACCATAGGTTAAGGATGTGTATGAAAATAGACTACAACAATAGGGATAAAAGAGAGAAAATGAGGTGAGATACCTTGCTGTGGTTGATTTGAGGATTATGAAAGTAGGTTTTTAAGGTTAAAGGAAAGGAGATACCTTCAGCGGATGGTATAATGATACATAGCAAGGTGTATGTTCATGAAATCTATCCGAATTTTTCCGTATTTTAGAATACATTTTGAAAGAA
This sequence comes from Dasyornis broadbenti, assembly GCA_013397935.1. Lineage (NCBI taxonomy): Eukaryota > Metazoa > Chordata > Aves > Passeriformes > Dasyornithidae > Dasyornis > Dasyornis broadbenti. The sequence continues at coordinate 244,752 of VZRN01001378.1, forward strand.
AAGTCACACCAAGAAGTTACATTACAGCAATATTATGATGATGCTTAAATTGTACTTAAATTGATGCTTCGAGTCTGGAAATTATATAGTGAAGGGCTTTTTCCTAGAGAAAGAGACATCTAGGCTCCCAGATGTCAGAAAGCAATTGGGCCTTTCGTTCTCAGTTGTATCTTAATCCCCACTGTCTTTTCGAATTCTGAGGTGCTGATAAGGAGAGGGGCTCCACATGACCTTACAATTAAAAGTTTTTCTTATCTTCCATACACATTATATTACAGTCCTTAATTTCACGATTGCTTACCTGGTCTCAAATCCCATAACATAAACTATGTTATTTCTGTGAACACCTTTATTAACAGCTAAAACAGTTTGATCATTCTGTTCTCCATTTTGCTTCCACATGGAGAGAAATATGAACATTACTATTGATGTGTGTGGGTTTTTTTAACTAAAGCTTCTCAAAGATTATGAGAACACTGTCTTACAAGTTCAAAATGCTCTACTAAAATAAAATACATGCAACCCAGGTGGTTTTGATCTTATGACTAATCAAGGGTTGTATAATAAATTGGAGTCATACTTCTGTTTGTAGAAGAAAGAGGGAAAGTGGCAGATGAGTGAAGTTTTGGCACAAAGGTAATGCAGAGCTGTTGTTCACCAAATTCCACATTATGGGAAGTAGAGGCTACTCAGTAAAAATAGTAGGAAACTGAGTTAAAGCTAAGAAGCAATCAATCCTTTTACCCACTGTATAGTGAATTTCCACAGCTTGCTACCAGAAGAGGTTGTGGATGCATACCCTCAGAGGATCTTCAAAACAGAAGTCATAAAAATTCATGGACAAGTCCATAAAGTGATCAGAAGGAGTAGACAGGGAGGTGCCCTCTGAAATCCCTGGTGTAGTTATTTGTGTGCTAAGGGAATACAAAAGAAATGGACTGCAGATAATTATTAGGCTCACATGCTGTCCATGAATGACATCTCCTTTTTCCATTAAGACAAAATACTGGACTACAACCCAGTAGGTTCTCATGCATTTTGCTCTTTATGGCTTTGAATCACCTTGCCAACATACTATCTGCTAATTCATTCCTTTTGAAGCAGCTTCAGCAGGTCTTTTCCACCATACACTAAGGATTTCTCTGCTGACTGGCCATAAGGTGTCTCTTTCTGTAAAACAGTTGTTTGGGTGTAGGTGATGAGGTGGTTATTTGACTAAAGTAATCTGGGAGGATGGAGTGCACATCAAGACTAAGTGGTGTTCTGTACAAGTTAAGTGTGAACAGCTTGTCAGAGGAATAAAGAGATAGAGAAGAAAAGACCATTTACTCAGACTTGGGATAACTACATTAAACCTGATTTTATTCTGTCTCCAAGGGTCTTCATTATCCTTTGTAAATATGCAGTCAAGTTGGAATTTTGTAACATAAAAAAAAAAAAAATGCGGTTGTTTTACACTAGGCAATCTTGCAATAAGGGTAATATATAGGCTAACTGGTACACAGCAATGCACAACATTCCTAAGGGTGAGGTGGTAACAAAAGCTGAAATACTGGAGCATTTTGGAAGTTGCCAGCAATGGGCACCATTTGTTGCACAAGCTGGCTTGAACACTGATGCTGCCAGCATCTCTGTGAAAGAGGGACCTTCCTGAAAACATATTTAGACAAACTCCTTTAGCTATAATAGGATAATGAAACTGTGACTTCGTGGGATTTGTAGCAGCAGCATGCAATATCAGCACAAGTATGTGAATTCTTAATGTTGTCCTTAGCTGACTGCTTTGTCTCTGTTCAAATTTTCTCATGTTTTCACACTGGTCATACATTCCTGGTTGGGAATTATTTGACATCAGTTAACTAAGAGAATTTGGTTACAGGTCTTCTCTAAGCTGAACAAAGTCTATAGGAGTGAGCGGGAAATGTACCTCACTGCAGATGGTGCCTGAGTGGGAATCTGGGACTCTTAATCCTTGTTTGTCTATCAGTCTGGCAAGTCACTTCACTACCACCTTCAGTCCTGCTTGTTTTCTCCAGACTGGAAGAGGGAGATCATAATATAGAAAGTGTGACTAGATGTTATCTTTTATTCTTTGGAATTTGGCTCAGACCCTTTTCTGATTCAGAATTCAAATTCTTGTGTTAAGATAAATGCTTCACCTGCTATGTTTCTGTCCCCTGATAGGAAGAGGGAAGGACTTAGAAAAAGATTAACTTCTTCTTACCAAGAACTTATTCTAAGGAATATTTTGTAGTATCTATTTAATTATATTTTATTTGTTTTGTTATATTCTTACCAATAAACTTGATTCTTTGAGCATTTTTAGAAGAAAAAGTATACAAGCCTAAAAACATATAAAAAGGAAAGTCACTTAAAATATGAATATTTTGGGGCATCTTCTGTAGCCATAGCATCCAGTTTTCATTATCATCCCATTCCTGGCAAGCATACAAAATTTGGGACTACAAACTTCAAAATGGGAAAACCTTTCAGTTAAAGCAATGTCTGTAAGATGCACCCCATGGTCTGGTGTGCACTGACGGATAAGTCTGCACAAAGTATTGTGGCCAGTTTCATCTGGTGAGTGAGAATCTTTTATTTATGTAAAAGAGGCTCCCATTTTTTGATTTATGTGACTCCAAATCCCATTCTTTTATTAAACAGAGTTCTGTGATAGCAAACACAGTATGAAATATTTCTTAGAGCCATGGTAAAAGCAACTTGAACTACTTCATGTAGATGTCCTTGTATGTTTTATTTTATTAGAATTTTAGATAAGTTTAATATTAAACATTTATCAGAAGACTATATAGTTTACATTAAAAGTATATCCTCTTACTAAAACCTCCATTCACCTGAAGAGTTCTGATAACGTGTATAAACCACTCAAGTTCCATTCTTGTTTGGTTATTACAATATCAGATCCCTGGTTGAACCAATCCTGCTTCTTATATCCCATATTAAATTTTTAAACTTCCAGCTTAATATTGTTCCTCCTTACTATTCATCAAGTAGATAACTGAAAAAGTGTTCCCATTTTTATTGTGATTTATAGGCACTGTAAATATTTCAATCCATTTTCTCTCAAAGTTTTCTGCGATAGTGAGTTGAAAGCCAGTCAAAATTCACTCATGAAGATGCTGTGTTGAACTGCCTTAGCTTTTTTCCTAAACTATGTGTTGCTTCTCTTTTAAATCACTGTAACAAACTTTTTTAGTGCTCATCTTTCAGTGCTATACATAATAAACTGGCAAATCCCAGGAAAGTAAAGGAAGGAATTTCATATCCTCTGGTGGAGTACAGCAATTTCTCTTCCTGCCCAGAGACCACCTTAACCATTCCCCTTAGTACATAAAACGTGGTAGCCTTGACTCTGGCCTTCCGTCACTCTTTTGCACTCCCTTACCATGTCAGGTTCTTCGTCTGTTTTGGTTTTTTTCTTCTTTTTTTTGCCTGTAATTAGTAGTTGCAGACATTTTCTGTAGTCATTGGTTATGCTGCAAAAGTGTAGTTTGGTGAAGGGACATTTGCACAGAAAAGAAAATGGAAGGCTGATTTCAGTAGTAGGGGGCCCAGTGATTATGAGGCAGAAAGAGGAAAGAGTTTATGTTAGTTCCAAAGCAGTGCAAGGTCTACAAAAAAAAAAAAAAAAAATCTGTCTATTATTCCAGAGTAGTGTCTATGTAGGAACATAGGGAGTTACACAAGCAGTAGCTGCTGCAGCATTATAATTTTACGGCCAAAGTTCTGCCAGTTAATTTCCTCACACAGACAAGCCCTCAAATTTTTATTTGCAAGGTCTCACCAAGAATTCTTATTTGGGATTACCTTCATGAATACCTGGCTTCTTTTTAAAAATGTATTGCTTTTTAAAATATCAGTTGTTGTAAGAGCTATGAATTCACCCCCAGGCATCACAATGTCTTTGAAGCTCTGTGCAGGTTTTAAAATGCCCAAAAAACATCATTCCATTTTGTCATTGAAATGCTATGCAGACTTTATAAATCTCTGAATTGGATGAACCTGACATTAATAATAACAGCAAGTCCCCTTTGTAAAAATTAGTATGGCTGCTAATTGCTCTTTAGGCATTAGGCCCATCAAAATAACAGAGTAAGGAGACTGCAACAGCAAAATGAAGGACTAAGGCAAGAATGGGAGTCTGAAGGCTGAAACAATGCTTAGATAGCCAGACTGACAGTTCCTTGAAAAAACATCTTAATGACCTGTGTAAGGAGCATTGCATGAACCTCTTTCTCAGCCCAAAGCAATGGAAGGGAAGGAATAGGAGAGCACCACCTTGCCACTCTTTTAGCTCCACAGGATCTACTGTTCTTCCAGACTGGGCAGCAATACACACTCACACATGGAGGGGTAAGCTGTCTCTCATGCAAACCACTGGCTAAGAAACTGGCAATATTTATGTAGTTGTCCAAATCAGTAAGTATGACTTAGGTAGTGGTAAGCTATGACTGGAATTATTGGAAGAGGACACCTTTCTAGGAGTATATGCAAACTTCTATGAATCTCTGCATTCATTTATGCTCTACAGTTGGGGCACCCTCATTCCCTTGTTGCTGTTAGACATTTTGTTTTCTTGCATACTTAAATATAGTGAGTGTTTTGTTGTATTAGTGATAGAATGACAGAGTATGGCCTTGCTAAAAGTGTACTTAATTTTAAATATATAATTTATGATTGAAGACAATTGTTAAAAACCTGGACCCAAGAGTGAAAGCCATGAAGTTCTATTGTAAACATCTTAAATAAACTAGAGTAAATGTCCACAAACCCTGACAGTACTACTGTACAAAGTGTTTTCACAGTATTCTTATGAGACTTCACAGGCAACAAAGTGCTTCCCTTTTTCCTGCTTTACTGGATTTTGTTACAGATCAAGGGCAAATGTGTGTTTGCTTCACTTAAAGCTGTGATGCATTCTCCTTGTATATTAGGACCAAATTTTCAAATGGGAACAGCCTTTGTATTAGAGATAACCAGCTTGAAAGCCTTCATGGATCTTCACTGTCAGAAGGTGAGTGCTCAGGCCCTTTCAGACACCTCACCTACTAGCACCAGCTACCAGCATCAGGTGTCACTGCAAATGGAAGCTATTCTTGAGCTTTTAGACTTATTTTTAGACATACTTAGCTTTATAAAAATTTTCTGCTTCAAGCCAGCTCCTTTGGTAAGAAGATTCATTGTATTAGTAATCACTTGCCCTATCCTGATCCACTGGTTATTATTGTGCATCTGTGCACAGCAGAAAAATGAGCTATTTCCTTGAAATTGTGTATCCTTATATTTATGAATAGGATCATATGTGTGGAGGCAGCTATACAGAGTAATGAACCTGATGATAAACTAAAAGGTCACTTCAAGTGCTGTTACTACCAAGAGAATTAAAAGATACATCTAGAACCGCACTAGCGTCAATCCCTGATCCCCAAAGAAGGGTTGAGGACAAACTGTAGTCAGTAAGAATAATGATCTGTCTCAATAGCATTGTTTTTATTCGGCTGAAACAAGATCTGTAAGGTGCACTGGCTTTGAAGTCTGTTTTGCCTATCACAGTTAAAATGTTTTGCACTGTTATCTCCTTTGCTGGGTAAACAGAGTGGTGCCCTCCCTGTTTTATCTGATTATTCTGGGTAAAATTCAGAACAACTTAAGTTATTTTGTAACTTGTTTGTCACAAAATAGAAGCTGGGAATTTGGCAGGGGGAAATACAGTTTTCCATTATAAATTCAGACAGCAAAGTCAGAGTGACCTCTACAGTTGCTTGGTGCCTTGGAGAAGCAGACTATAGAGTGTCTTGGAATTGTTCTATGTGTAATCAACATGCACTCCATTTAAAATTGCCAATCTCAAACAACCTGTCACAATCCCTTGGCCAAGACAATACCCTCATCTACTTTGCCTCATTGAAAGAAGGAGACCAAAATGGCCTTAATTTTGTGGTTTGTAGACCTGCTAAAAATACACAGATTTTCCATCTTTAACAGTATTCCTGGGAGGAAGGTTGATGTTTCTTGTGGTTTTACATGAGAGGTTACATAGGGTTACATAAAATATGAAATAGGAAGCTACTTATTTTTTAAGTTCTCATTTCAGACCCACAACTTACTGATGTGATGGGAGTTGTAGTACCAGAGCTAAAGTTCAAGTTTGACAGTTCACGTTATTACACTTACAGTGTTCCAGATAAAGACTATTTTACTTGTAGCCAGTGTTCCAGATAAAGACTTCTGGGAAGACAACAAAAATCCCACAGTGTGGTATAAAGCTGACAAAACAAGAGAAAATGAGAGGAGAATAATATCAGAGCTCAAAGGCCTCTAGTTTTAACTGTTCCGCTCCTAATGCTTTCTTCCTTCATTTAAGCTTCCAGTAAAGTCTCCCTGTGTTTACCTCTAATTTAAGAAACTGTCCCTTAATCCCATCCCTTCCTATTCTCTGTCATCCTGTTGTTACTTCCTTCCTCTTATCTTTTAAAAGCTTGCTCACTGACTCTCCTACCCCCACCCTGGCTTATTTCTTCCATATTAATAATAATCTTAGTACTGAGCACTTATATCGCTCTCTACATGTTCAAAGTGCTGTACAAACCTTAGCTAATTAATCCTCACAACACACTCCCCTCCCTCTGTAAGATAGGTAAGTATTATTATCTCAGTTTTACAGATGGGGAAATTGTCGCAATGACTCAGTGGCAGAGACACAAGCACAGTAACCTTGTTCTTGCAACCTCTATTTTCAAAATACCTTCTCCAACCCAGCTTGCCTCTATAAATACATTCCCATCTCCTTTGTCTCCTAAATTGTCAAGATAAATCCTCTGCCTACTCTTGCCGCCACAGCTCCCTTAATTGTTGCCATCTCTTGCTCCCTCAGACACCTCCAGCAGGAGCTCTGCCAATGCATTGCTCCGCTGGCTCTTTGAATGTCTTCCTATTACATGTGCAGTTTTCATCTCACTGCCACCAAGCAAGATGAAAGTAACCCCTTGCCAGCCTCACTGGTTTACGGCTCTTCTTTGTTTCTGCGCCTGGATTCCATCAAAATCAAGGCATGAGTGCCTGACTCAAGGCTGCACGTTAGGGATCTGGATCAAGATGGCCTGAATTCCCTCCACATCTTTTCCTGGTTCCCTGGCATTTCTGAAGGCATCCTGTTCAAGCAGGTGAACAGTAGACATTGGTTTGTCCATAGAATTTATTCTGTCTGTATGCATGCAGCTCCAAAACAGGCCCCAGTGTTCCTGCTCAGGACTATGTGCTGGTTGAGGTGCAGTCTACTGCTTTGTGTTTTCTGTCAGTGAGCTGCAAATTCACGTCGTAGGCAAGGACACTGCTTGATCATTGAAGATGCTGACCTCTCCCACCTGACAGTTTTATGTGGCCTGAACCATCTTCCGAGAATCTGGCGTTTTGATACTTAAATAACCTTCTTGAAGTAGATGTCCTGAATCTGGTCCTGAGAACAAGTGGATTGACAGAGGATATTCTTAAATTTAGGAAAGAAGCACCCACAGTTACAAGTAAACCCATCCAGGATTTGACTGCCTCTGTGGTTTACCTGTACCTGTTGTGATGCATCCTTGTTTGTGTACATTGTAAATGAGTGGTCTTTGCTGTCATGTTTGGGTGGTCACAAAATATGTGTGACACTTGAAGCAGTGGACCTAACTACTAATTACTTAGGTATTATCTTGATTTGCACTCTCTGGAGTGGTGCTGTTGATCTTATCTGACAAACGAGTAATGATAAATTCTGATAGTGTATTTCACTGTGCATCTTGCTTAGCTGCAACCATAGGTTTTGTCAGTCTCTTGTTTCAGACCAATTAATTAGACATGACTACATGAATTTGCTCTTTAAAAGACTGTGCCCTAGTGTTGTGCCCTGTCAGGAACAATCTATTTAATGGATCAGTGCTCATTTTGTTATTTTGTGTTCTGTGTCATATGACAAAGTATCATACTTCTGCAGGTGAGCTATCAGTATCTGTGGTGCTGTAGTGAAGATTTTTTTTTCAGATACCTTTGAAAACTTGTAATGAGGCTCCACAGCAAATTCTTACTCATGGTTACACTAATGAGAGCCTAACAATGATGAACTGAAGGTGAAGCCACATCTCTTTTTTTCATCAGCTGTAAGCATTAGTGTTAGGGAGGTCAGAGTCTCGGACAAAGAAGTTGCTGATTTTTGCAGCTAAGTTTTGTTGACCCACACCCACTTCTACTGTTGCCCTTTTTCATTACTTTATGTCGGTTTAAGTTATATACATACTATCACTCCATTACTTTGTTGTGCATTGAGTCCTCACCTTTTGCAAAAAGTGAGCATGGGAATTGGCCAGCCTAGGCAAATGTTTTTTGGGAGTTGGGTCTCTGTATCAAATATTATTTACTTAGTGTTTGGCTTGGTACCCATAGATGAGGTGATGGGACCAGCGTGTACCTGGATGGACTGCTTACATGTTAGTTCAGGTTTAACAAGGTCTCTGTAATGCTATGTTTCAGGGGCAGAAGTATGGCATCACTGCACAATTTGCATATGTGTTTGTTCTCAAAAACACTTGAAATTTTTTATGCCCTCTTCCTGCATTGTGCCTTCCTCCTTCTGCTAAAAATGAATGCCGGAGAGTGTAACCCACAAACCTCTTGGCTCTCCAGGGGTCATTCACTTTGGTTAGGGTTGGCATCACTTTCAAACACAAATCTTCTTCCCAGTTACCATCTGTACACTTTTGTGGGTGCTCTGCTTCTTCCTCAGCAGCAACACCTTCTGCACGGAGACCTCTGTGTCTCACTGTACCTCCCAGACCAAGTCACCTTGAGTACTAGGTCTGACTTCATCTCTCCTACTCTTCCCCTGCCCTAGCCTTCTTTCTGGCTCTAACTCTATTCAGTGAAAGTAGAAAACAGCTGCTTAGGTTGCCAGATACCTTGGTTGTTTGCCTGAGGTATGGGAGAGATTGTTTCTCCTAAGGATCAGTATTGGATCTGCGTGGCAAGGTTTTAGTACTGGGAGGGCTACAGGGGTGGCTTCTATGACAAGCTCCTGAAAGCTTCCCCCTATGTCCAATAGAGCCAATGTCAGAAGGCTCCAAGTCAGAGCCAATCAGTGACATTTGTAGCACCTCCATGATAATGTATTTAAGAAGGGGCAAAAGTTACTGCAAACGCAGTTGAGTGACAATATGTGAGACAAACTGTCCTGCAGATCCCAAGGTCACTGAAGAAGAAGAACAAGGAAGAGGAAGAGGCACTCCAGGTGGCAAAGAGATTTCCCTTCAGCCTGTAGCAAAGACCACGGTGACGCAGGCTGCCACGCTGCAGCCTATGGAGGTCCGGAGTGGAGAGATATGCACCTGCATCTTCTGGAGGCCCCCCCCACCAGAGCAGCTGGGTGACCAAAGGAGGTTATGACTCCATGGGAAGCCTACACTGAAGCAGACGCCTGGCAAAATGTGGATTCATTAAGAGAGAAGCCCACACTGAAGCAGGTTTGCTGTCAGGACCTATGACCCCGCAGGGACCCAAGGTGGAGCAGGCAGTTCCAGAAGAACTGCATCCTCTGGAAGGAGCCACACTGGAGCATTTTGTGAAGAACTGAAGCCTGTTGGGAGGACTCATGTTGGAAAAGTTCATGGAAGACTTGACTCCCCTGGGAGAGACCCCATGCTTAAGCAGGGAAGCCAGTGAGGAGTCCTCCTCTTGAGGACAAAGGAGCAGCAGAGACAGCATGTGATGAACTGACTGCAGCCCCCATTCTCCACCCCTCTACATCACTGGGAGGATGAGGTAAAGAAATTGGGAGTGAAGTCAAACTTGGGAAGAAGGGAGAGAAGTGGAGGTACTTTTAAGATTTGTTTTTATTTCTCATTATTCTACTCTGATTTGATTGGTAATATTACCTTTTTCCCAAGCCTAGTCTGTTTTGCCCATGACAGCAACTGGTGAATGATCTCTCCCTTCTCTTATCTCTATCCATGAGGCTTTCATTATATTTTCTTTCCCTCCTAACTCCCAGCTTAGGAGGGGAGTGATAGAGCAGCTTTGGTGGGCATCTGGCATCCTGCCAGGGTCAAACCAGAACAGTTTATTCATTGGCCTTAGAGTCTTTTAAGCCTGCAGCTGGAAAGCTGCATTATTTTCTGGGACCTGGGGCAATCATTTGTGGCTCTCGGAAGTTGTTCTGCCCAGTGACAAGTGCAAAGATCCTTGGTCTTTTCTAAGCCTGGTTATGACCTCAGCACTCAGTATATTCATTGTGCTGTCGGACTACTCTGTGGAAAACCTAAATATGAAAAGAGCAGTCAGGAACCAAATGATCTCAGCACAAGGCCCAGGGAAAGACAATACTACAGGCATTTGAACACCGGTTCTGGCACCAGCCCACATGCCTTCAGCCATTTCAATGGAATAAATTTTTTTCTGTCTTTCTTTCCTACCTAACAGAGAATAATTGACAGAACTGGGGTTTTAGTCCCTGTGTATGTGCTTACTCTGTCTATTTGCCATGGCTATAGCTACTGCTGCCTGGTAGAGTGGGTCCAGGGCCTTCTAGATGCTCATTCAGCAAGGCAGCTGTCAAATCCCATTGGAAAACAGTGACAGGGTGAAACCTGTTCATTGCTGGATTTTTTCAATTCTGTTTTCACAGGGAGTTGTATTTGGTATTTCACTGAAAAGCTCTATTCTCTAGAGCAGAGTTGATGGGAAATTAAATTAGCTCTAAAATTTTCCCCTTTTTCTATTTGCAGTGAATATTTTCCCTTTTTATTAATTTTTCTAAATTCAAGTGCAGTAAGTACATTGCTGAAACCAAGCTAAATGTTGAACAGTCAAATGTGAAATAACAGGGAGAATCACATGCTTTCAGGGCTACTGCAGATACTTGCTTTCAAAGAATAATGACCTTAGCTACATCTCCTTATTCCACCTGTATTCTGCATGGGTGTCTAAAAGTGCCCTGTGCCCTGCTGGTATTTTTACTGATTTCTTATCTGCAGTATTTATCTCTCAAAGTACTGAGTGTTTCATTCTGAAAAGGTACAGTGGTAAAGGATTTTGGTCTTTGCCAGCTTCTTTGATAGCAGAAATAGTTTCATACATTATTTGCTAGCAAAGTAGAGAGTCTCTACATTTTTAAAGAGTAGAATTCCTCTAAAAGGTTGTATATTATGACCAAAACTTTAACGTTTCATTCTGTTAAATTGTTAACCTGCATAAGCTGCCTTTTAGGCTACAAATTGATGTTTGTAAAAGCAAACAAAGGGAAAAAACAGTCTAGAGAGGTCAGTGCTTTGTATCTAATATGCTTTTGCAGTTTACTTTTGTTCTGGTAAGCAGATGCTTTGAAAACTGTTCAGCTGCAGTTCAGACAAAGGTCAATATCGGGCCAGTCAATATATAATGCAAAGATCCAAATCAATATCCTATGAAAGGAGGTTCAGTACCTTCTGCCTAAAAAGTATCTAGAATAGAACTTACTTCTCAGGCTCATGCTGCCATGGGGGATTTCCTTCTTGTTCCCACTGGAGAGCCCATCATCATATTGCAGTAATTGGTAATCTTTTAACAAACTATCCATGTAGTGAATGTCATGATTTAAGGAAGCATATTGGTAACCGGCCTTTGCTTTTTAGTATATAAATGCTAGGGTGGCAGACTTATATTTTCCACATAAAAGTTCAGCAGCTATTACCTGCAAAAGGTGGTTATAAGGGACTAAGACTAGAATTCATCATAGTAAGTATGGTTATTTACTTTATACATTTATGCAGTGTATCAGCCACAGCTTTGACAGTGCTCTGCAATTTTTTTTTTTCACATGAAGGCATTCAAAGCTAAGAAATATATTCATACCTGCTGTCAACAAGTGCAACTCCCTTGGAAAGCTCTGAGCCAATTTCAGCAGTGACGTGAACAGCAGCATAAATTTTAGGTCTAAATTAGTCAGAAAATAAGTGAAAGTGGGCATAATTTGCATGCTAAGGACTGAAAAGGGAAGACTAGCTTGCGAAAAAGGTGTGCAATTAAGTGAAGGGGGGAATAGAGGATCTACTGGCATGAGTGTAGTGCATCAAATTTGTTTCTGAATTCAGATAACTACGAGCAAATGTAAATGTTATACTTAATGCAAGTAGCCACTTATAGTGGTGTGAACACACATTCTCTACCTGTTATATTAATTTCTATGCTAAAGAATGGCCTGGAGTATGTCATGTCTGGTCTGGAAAACATTCAGCACATACCTGTATGTATGTGCTGCATATATTTCCCTGCTCCCCAGTGAGCTCAGTAGTATGCTTGCAAATATACTGACTTGTTATGGAAGGGAAATCTTGAGAAATTAAAACAAATTACTTTGATCTCCTTGAGTATGCTTCAGGGGTCTTTTGCTTAAAGCAGCCTTTCCTATATTTCAGCCTACTGAGGTAGGTCATGGAAGGTGAGGGATATTTGCCACTGAAGCACCACTTCTTTGCTACCTGCTCAAAGGAAATGGCTAAGAACTGTGTCATGAAATGAAGGCAGTATTTCAACTGTCAACAAGAACTGCTCAGCTCAAGTGCTGCCATGCTTCCAGGCAGCCCCTGGCCCAGCAGGTTGATTCAGTGCATCTGAGGTAGACATCTCCATTCAAACACAATGGATGGGGAAAGGTGGCCACCTCTCAAATCATTCAAAGTAGATAGGAACTTCTCTCTCTCCACTGTCTGAGCAGGTCACTGAAACTCCCACCTACCAATCACCTGGGAAACCTCTTGGTTTTGATCTGAACAAGTGTTGAACCTCAATCACCTTCTTTCACTTGAAATCCAGAGCACTGTCGTCTCTTGAGAGCAAGCAGCTAATGATGGAGGAGGAAGAGGCAGCAACCACTTCAGAATAACTTCATTGTTTGAACACTCTTACAAGAAGTGGGAAATATAGATTTTAAGCCTTTCTCAGACTGAAGGGGTTTGAACCGCAATTCCATTTTCCTCAGAGTTTATCCTACCCATCAAGCTAGAGAAGTTCTTCATTCTGCTCAATGTGTGAGGCCATGGAGCAGAGAAAGAATAGGTAAGAGGGGGCTTGATTTTGAAGCCCATTGGTGAGGGCAGGCATGAGAGAGTCCTGAGGCTTGGTCCCAGCTGTCACTGCTGTTTAAGTATTCTTTGGTATTAATTTGTAATACAGGCACTCACACAGTCAAGTAGGCATGGCTGACAGACTGTAGAGACTGTAGTGTTTAATTCTGCCTGAGTTTGTACTAAGCACCAAAAATATGTGAACGTACTTCCTGACTTTCTCATACCCAGCGATAAGCACCTGAGACTAGCAGCATAGTTGCCTAGTAAGGAGCAGAGTTGTTCAAGGCCTTTTGCAAAAGTAGATGAGAGAGAAAGGAAATTGATGAAGGAAAAGTGAGACCATTCTTCATTCAAATAACATCCTGGAAGTACCTGTTCTTCTCAGCTGATTACAAAGTGAGCCGAGGATGATAATGTTCCCCAAATAGACCTCTTGGTTGAATTTAGTACGCCCAAATCAAGGAATACAACTTCTTTTCTCAGTTGTTTTTCCATTTATTACTGCTGGTTTCCTTTTTGTCCACCTCAGAATGGTGTACACCTTTGGAGAAAGATACAGTGAAATTGTCTAAACACAACCTAAGTGCCAAGACTGCTATCTAGCATCAGCCTTTCAGGGTGAAGTGAGGGAGATTTTAAACCTTCCCTTTGTCCCAGGGAATTTGTTGTACAGCAAAGCTTTTACTCTTTCACAAAACCAGCACACAAACAACAGACCCCGTTCAAAAGATACGCTCAATAATCCATCCTGAAATGTTACATCCGTCAGCAGTTCTACCTTCTTCAACATCATTAAATGCATCTTCTCCGTCAACGTGCTGTGCAGTTTCAAAATATAAAATTCATTCACCGTGTTGGGGTTTTTTTCACCTAAGAACATTTTCCTTATTCCAAACAGTGGCTCTCCTAAAAAATGAGAAGTCCTAGAAAGGTAGGGACAAGATATGCAACACTGCTGTGCTGCTGGTGTAGCTTGTGGAGGGATCTGTAGTGAAGAATCCCAGAAATCCCCTTGAAGGTTCCATCTTATTTATTTTCAGTATTTTATGATCTATCAAGAGCACACATCTTGTTAATAATGTGCTTCTGTAAGAAAGGTTGTTTACACAAGAGAGGAGGAAACTCATTGCTGTGAGAGTGTAAACTGGTAGAATACCATTTAGCTAAAGTTTCCTTCCAGTGCAAGTATTTCAAAGGGACCTCTGTATTGCAGCCTTGGGCCCTACAGGTAATTCTGGGACCATAAGGTCTTTGTTGGCAGGTAGAGCATCTTCTTAAGTGTTTCCAAAAGGTCTTATTTCTTTCTGGGGCCTCATGTTGTTGTTGTAGTAGAAAGGACAGCAAAATCAAAATTAAGCCACTATCAATTATTTTCATTTTTTTCTGAGGTATATCTCTTAGGAGCTTTGAGTGGAGGAATAATGTTTTGTAACTGTAATCCAGAATATATACAATTAGACCCTGTCCCAAACAAAAGATTCTTTTAAATCAGATGCCTTCAGTCCTCACAACTGGCATAATTGCCCTGTCTTTCCACCAGTGGAGCTGAAGGGAAAATACGGGTGTGTAGGGGTATTTTTGTTTTTCTAAATAACAGAGCAATAACGATTGCAGGGGAATGGTGGCTGATGATGAGACTGTATTAAATTTGGGTTAGCCAGTTTCAGCAAACTAGTAGAGACAATGTAAACACTTGCCATTTTTGTTTGGGAAAGGCTTCAGTAATAATGTCACAGAAATTACTCATCAGCCTTTATATCTCTCTGAGCAGTATTTTTCACCTTTCTCATTCTAAGGGGATGTTAACTTGTTAGAGAAAATTGAATAAAGGCCACATAACATGAATTCTCTGATGGTCTCCACATATTTGTCACCATCTTTCATAACCATAATGATTCAGAGTAAGCTATGGACACTTTAATTGGCCCATGGAAGCTTCTGGAGGAGCAGGTTATGACACAGCTACCGTCTCCCTGCAGGTAGTCTGCCATGTACTAGCACTTTTGCTACAGTCTGAACACAAAATTTGAGGCTTTTTCGTCTCTAGTGCCTTTGGGACTTAGAAGTTGTGCTTTCAACAAATTTGCCTAGGATGATATATATCTTTGTAACATTTAGACCAATTGTGTATTTTCCCCAAAACCATTCTAGTTCTTGGAGTATTTTTTTTGCTGATCAGTTCAAGAGCCATGGCAAGGGTGTTTCCCTGTTCATTTCACTGTATTAGTTGACTTTACTCCAAAAATAAGTAGCACTGAGTGGAGAGGAAGTACTAGGGAAGAAGCAAGAAGGTGCTTATTTAATCTATAACATAGCTCTTGTTATGGATAAAGAAAACACAGATCTTCTCTTTGATTTGCCTTAAACCACCTTCTTCTATGTTACCTTTAAAAACCTTCAAAACCGCGATGATAAAAAACTAGGGCTAATGTGTTCCTTCCTGTACTATCTAATTTAAATGTGATTTCGAACAATTATTTACATTAATAACTCCGAGTTAAATCTACCAGCCTTGCCAGAAATGTCAGAGAAGCAGCAAAGGCACCAGCTGAATGCAATTCTAAATAGGGAACTTCTCCCACAGCTTTCCCCTCATTTGAGATGTCTTCCGTACTGGTAGGGATGAGTTAGCCGACAGATCCTGGCAGCTTCCCTTCTGATTGTTTTGTTGTGTCCATGTGTTATGGGAATGTTTAATTTCATTTAGCAGGTCTTGTTTCCTGTTTTGTATATAGTCATTAACATATCTCCTTCTGTGCAGAGAGCTGAAAAGTTTGCATTTTAACTGCTAGGTTCAAATCAGAAAGAGGCTTTCTAAGAGTAGCTATTCCAAAAATATATACTGCTGTTATCAGTAATTTATTGACTTGTGTGCTAATTAAGACTGTGCTTTTATCTTTATTATGATTGCTGTCACTGTTGGGTCGACCTTCTGCCAGGGTTCCATCCCTACAGCTGCTTCACTCACATCCTGGGGATACCAGCAGCGCTGTGCCTGGCCGGATGCACTCAGGCAGGGGGGATGCTGTGGAGAACCAAGAGCCTGCTCCTCTGGCAACGAGGGCTGCTCTTGCAGGTTCAAAAGTCAGAGAACAGGTAGGGTTACGCCAGCAGCCTCAGGATCCTTGTAAAGGCAGTAAAATCCTAAAGCCACTCGTGCTTGTAGGTGTTAGGATTTAATCCAAAGCCTTTCTCTGGATTGCTTCCATATGGTGGTTCTGAAGGCAGAGGTCTGTACTGAGGCGGGATCTGCCATGTGATCTCTCCTGTTCAGAAAGTTTGGCTTAATGTAATCGATGGAATTTTTTTGCAGGTGCAAGGTCACTCCCACACCTCTTCTGTCACAGTCTGTTCTCTCCATATGGCTACCTGTGTGACAAACAATGTCCCATTCTTTTGTGACTCCATCATGCTTCAGCAATACAGATTATAGGTTCTCCAATGCCTGGCAAATTGTTTTTTGATTTTAGGTCTCCTGTAATGTTGCATGGACATTTACAGAAATTTTATCTACATACCAGTGTTTATTTTGCTCTTTTATTTGATATTATCATTTTTATACAACCTTCTGCCAATGATCTTATCCATATCACATGCTTTTTAGTTGTTTCATGAGCTTTAGAGGGTTACTTTTGTACTCCTCAGTCTATCTGTAATTGTTAAAGCTTTTATCCTTGGGTGTTACGCATTCTAAAAAGTGCTGCTAACTCTGAACGTCAAACAGATGTCTTAATGGAACCTCAGTGCTTCTCAGCACCTGTTTCTTCCCACTCCTTGTTTAAGTAAGCGTACGTAGTAATTCATCTTCCAAGCCAGTATCTGGTTTCATTTTTGTTAGGCAAAAATCTAACCCTGCTGTACAGGTGTTCTCTTTTAAAGGGAAGCCCAAATACCTTACAATAGAGTTATATTCTCTTTCTACGACATTCATTCTTTCAGTGAGGATTTTGACATCTGTCTTTGCCATCACATTACGTGGTCCTTTGCAGAAAACTGTCAGAGAAAACTTCCTGAAGGCTTGCAGCGTCAGTGTATGATAAGCATAACTCCTAGGTGCCTGTATTCCTCTCTGTCATTAGCATCAGCCTATATCTAAGAGCACAGATACTTGCTTTGCAAATCTAGACATTAACTGAGATCCATGCCTGCATAGTCATAGAAGAACTGATATTTCTACTAAAATCCCTAATTTAAAAACTCATCTTTAGCAGGACCTTTCTTGCAAAGTCCATTTTAAGACAGAAACACACTTGCTTTCTTCTCTCTGTCCTTTGAAGTGGGCTTGTTTCTTGTGTATGCCTGTGGTCCTCTTTCACCATGGAGAAGAAGGGATCTTTAGGATCAGCAAATCAAGAGCCCTGGTTTTACAAGCAGCGCATCATGCAGAACCCTTGCTGACCTTTGAGGGACTTTTTACAAAGCCAAGGCTTTCAGACCATGGGGGAATAAATGGCTAGATTGTGAGGATTCAGTAAATTAAACAATAAATTCAATATATCAAGAAGAGATATAAACCAGTAATTGTTACACAGAAGACTTTTTAAAAGCTTCTTTGGCCCAAAGAGAGTGTCAAATCAGTTCCAATTTCTTAGACTTGATTGGAAGAATTTCAATGCCTTTATCAACAGCTCAGTATTTTCCCAGTCGGGTTAAATTTGCAACAGCATTATAACCATTCTGTGACATTAGATTGTGCAACAACATTAGTGTATGATAAAGGTAATAAATTAACTGAGTTAGACCGTAAACAAGCTAGATGGAACAAATAATTAAAAGCTGGGCTGCAATTCTTAGGTGTCTTCTACAATGATGTGTAACTAAGATACCATAATACAGATGAGACATATGCCAGATTCTATATGCTGAAGTAGAAGCAGAGAAGGGGGAACTTTACCAGCATAAACTGACACAACTGACGGCATACAAAACTATGACATTTGTAAGCATTTGTTCACTAGAGAAAATAAAGAATAAGAAGTATCCTTGTCCCAAGACAGCACTGGAGAAATGATAGAAAAAAGGTAAGAGTTGGGTTTTACTGCTCAGTGGAGAAAAAGCCTTTGTGCATGTTGGTGGTTTGATGGGGAACAAGATGCTGAAGGGAGACTATGTTGTTCAGCTGAAGAGAGGCCTAACCTTCTATTTTGTACTTGTGAAAGAGCCTTTTCAATTTCATGATCGCAGTATAAATACATTAATATATATCTGAACACTTGTAGTTTCAGCTACCTGTTAGCTCATGGCCACAGCCTGGGAAAACAGGCTGGTGCCCAGGATTGAATTGTGAGTGCAAAGCATTAACGTTTCAAATATCCAAACAGCTCAAAATCACAGTGGAAAAATATTTTGGTAATAATGCAGATTACAAAGCACAGTCTTACAGTGCATTCCCCAGATCAAAAGTAGTGCAATAAAATCAGCAGGACATATAAACTTCTAAATAAACACCTCCAAAGCCTAACTTGAAAACAGCTGAAGGTGTTTGGGAGTTTGTGAAGTAGATTTGTCTTCAAGGAAGCCTACCACCATCCCTAGCTACAGACAATGGCTTCATCTCAGTGTATATTTTTGAGTCAACAATAAAAGCAAGACTAAGGCTTCTTAGGACTAAAGCTTGGTAGTTCTACTCTATCTGCTTCATGCATTGCTAACCAGTGTAAGAACATATATTGCTTCCTGAGGATTTCTCCTTTCAAGACTATTTTAATGCAAACTGCCAATTTATTACTTCGTACAGAAAGTTTGATCTAGAAACAGAATCATGAAACAAGAGTCTTCTTTCTAACTTTGGAACCTCAGATATAGTCTGTATATGTTCTATAAAACCAAGGACTGGCACAATTGCTAGGTGTATGTAGTGTCACTGGACAGTCTTGAAGTTCCCCACTGAAGATCTGGTGTGGCAGCAGTTGATAGGTGTCCAAGGCTGTTACTCCCTGGTCTTTCCTTGTCCCACCTACACTGCTAATGGTTTTCCAACATTGGAGATGCCTTTGGTAGGATTTCTGTCATCTAGTTTTAGATGTTCACATCCGAACTTGTTACCGCCAGGTCTCTTCATGTCCAGTGAAGACAAATAGATGTAGTTCTCAATAACTACATTTTAGACATGTACTTTAGTAAGAAACCATTTGTTTCCACTGACTTTATAGGGTGTTCAGATCACTAGCTCAGGTACCGACTTTGAGAACACAGACTTTTGGCAAGGTACATCTCACTCAGTTTGTCTGTATGAATTGTCAATCACAGAACCATCTGCAATTTCAATTACCTGAAAATAAGAAAATGGAATGTCACTTTTCATTTTCTTCAATACTGGTCACCCAAATGTCCATTTTTTGGCAGATATTTCACTTCCTAGCATTGCTTGCCATGCTACTGTTAAATTGAGCACAGTCTTTTTCTCTTCATTGACCTTCTAGTAATTAACCAGTTCTCTTTATTACACCCTATTTTAGTGTCAACTGTTTTATGCTAGAGTTCAATCACTTGGACACTCCAATGACTTCACAGGAGATGAAGAATGAGAAAGAAGTCCCTTTAATATATTTAGATTAGAATTATAGTAGATAATTAACTTTAAAACACATTTGTATAAGTGAGATTTACTGAGTACAACCAAACTAAACATAATTGAAGATATTCCATTCATTACTTGAACTGTGTTTTCCCTTTATGTGTTCTCTAAGATATGCCATTGATTTTCATAAGATAACTTTTCAGCTTTTATTTCCAAGCCAGGCCAACAGCAAAAAAAAGCATGGAGTTTGAGGGTCTCTCAGCTCCTACAGATTCTCTATGTATTCCCATGTCTTTAGGAAATACCTGGTTTCACTTTGAGGAGCAGAGCTTAATGCATAAACTGTCTTTGGGAGTGTAGAGAGAAATGGAAGTAGAAATGGAGGTTAAGAATGACCCTGTTTTGAATAAGATTCCTTTCTCAGTACTGGATATCAACCACTTCTGGCTGCTGAAAGGAATTACAAAGTTTTTGTTATCACAAGGCTTCAGATAAATATAATGCAAAGATCCTTCTCATTTATTTTGGTGTCTTTAAGTAAATATAATGAAAATCAGTAACAAGCACAGTGTTCCCTGTAATTAATCTAGTACTCTTGCATGCTTTTGTATTTTTTTCTGGTATTTGTTAGACATAGATGGAATAAGGGGAATCTTTATAAATTTCTTCATGGAGTTTGCCTGAAATAAAGCACCCAAAGAGAAGTGTATAAAAATAAAACAAAACAAAAAAGTCTAAAAAATTTCTGTGGAGCAGTAGTATAATACACTACCTCTAGTACTGGATTTCACCTTCTCCTCAAGAGAATATTAACAATTCTAGTAATCTAGTGTACTCCGTGTCATCCACTTATGCCATCGTTTTCTCCCATTGAACACTGTTTTGCAGCCAGCAGGAGTTCTGTGGAAAAAGAGACTGATAAATCAGGACCATAAAAACAATTTTAGGATTTGGGAAATATCTTTTCTTCTGAGATGTCCATCTCAGTTCCTGTCCACAAACATTTATTTGGGCTTGTGTTTCTCTTTGCCTCCTGGACAAATGACACTGTTCAGGTAACACTGGCAGCAGCATTTTACAGGTACAGCCAGGGGTGGTATTCAATGCAGAGGTAATGTCTTGAGGACATGAAGAATACCTCTTGGTCTTGTTGGAAGTTCAGTTAATTGATCACCTGTGTCGCAGTTTTCATTGCTGACCTTCAGAAAGAAGTAGGCTTTCCTTAATTTACATAGTAACAGCATAACACCTTTGGTGACTTTGTTTGTGTTCTTGGCTCAGCAAACAATGTCAGTGTTGATACAAAACTATGTTGATGCTTCCTTTTATTACTAAGTCATAGTACATTCAGAAAACTTACTTCCTTATAAAAATCAAGCTTGAAATTATATATCTGTTCTTCCACCAAGAGATAGAATATTGTCCCTTGTTCCTGAACAGTGCTGGTGTGGCTTTTTGTAATTTTATGCCAACCCCAGAAAGAAACCCTCTGGTTTTAAGACAAGCCCACCCCAAGTCATTTTGTTTAAAACCATAGGTACCATCTCACTGAGCTCTGTACATTCTATCATCCAATAAATATTTCAATAAACAGAAATATGTATCCTCCCTTTAAAATTTTTAAAAATAGTTATTAAAATGCACAGAAAGCTGCACAACAGATGTTCTAGACTTTTGTAATAAAATATATTCTGGGAGAGATAAGATAAAACATAACATAATTAGTTTTCTTTATGGTGGTTGTGGGTTTGTTTTTTTTTTAAAGAGATGGACTGAGCTGTGATAATAAAATTATTAAAATCCTGTTTAATCACTTAAAATTGTTTATCGTGTTCATTTTTGTATTTTGAAACATGTAAAGGTTATTTTTATCTAAATTTTTATTTGTCTAAGTAAATACACGTGAGTTCTCTACCAGTGCTCATGCCCCTGTTGAGCAAATGACAAGTCGTTTTTCTCATGTAAAGAAAGAGTTAAGCATCTTGAAATATATATCCTAATGTGGTAAAGCAAACACTTAAAGCTCTACCCTTTTATATGAACACCAAAAACAATATTAGTTGAACATTAAGACTCAAATCAGAAAGCAGCAATAAGATGCCAATGCTGTCTCTTGTTTCTCATAACCTCAATTAAAACAGCAGGGTTGTGTGGAGGGGGAAAAAAAAAAAAGCCCAGAAAAAATAGTTACCAGTAGGTAGGCAAGGTAGAGCTGTCAATGTTTGTGACTCCAAAAATCTTAAATTATGCGAATTTAATTAGTGTGATTTGTGTTGCACACAGGTCTATGAGTAGCTTGTTAGTCACCATAATTAACAGGACTGGAGAGCTTGTTGCTTTGTGTCCAACAGCAGTGTGGGGAAGCAGCAGCAGCAGCGATGGGGAGCGGGAGCAGGAGCAGGAGCACAGCCCTCCCTGCTCCTCAGGACCCAGCACTCAGACAGGCGGGCTGCAAACTCCACACCTGCCCTACCTTCCCCTCCCATAAATCTGCCTCTGGGGGAAACCTGGCCAAGACAGCCCATTGCACAGAAAGGGTTAGCTGCAGACAGCTGTTCAGAGAATTCCCAAATCTTTGATTTACTGTGATCAATTGCATGATGAGGCTGGATGTCATTGAGGGTGGTGATTGTCTAATGGGGGCACTGTGATCTCTGTTGCAAAGAAACTCTGCTGGGGAGGAAAAATTCACAGAAGATATCAATATGCATTTATACAAAATACCTCAGGGCATCTTTGCAACCAACAGACTATAAATTAAAAGAGCTTTTTCTCTGTTAAGCCAGTGAAGGACACATGCTTGTATTAAATTTGTGTCAGAAAGTGAATCTTAGTGTTAGCGATTTTCTTTCAGCTAATGCATTTAGCCACACTAAGGTATGAATTTAATCATTGAGCTATTTGGGAGGTATCAAGCACAGATATTAAATAGGATTATGCAACAGCTGTCTGCACTCTCTAATTAAAATGTGGAAAACAGCCAGTGTCAAATTATTTTTTTAGACAATTCATGGCTGGGTTAGGTAGTTCAGCATGTATACAGTAGTTTCACTCTTTGGTAAGACTTTTACAATTTCACAATGATCTGTAATTCTAATATACAGACTTTAAGTAATATCACTGTGCCCAAAAAGAAACTTTAAACTTTTGTACTGAAGTAGGATTTTTAATAAATAATTGTCATTTTATTTGTTTGGAAAATACATTGAACATAATTTATAGAGCCTGCACACTATAAATTCTGTTCACCAGTAGCTTCAAGTACCAATTTCACCTACACTTCAACTAAATTATGGTCAATTCCTGTTTTTAGAAGACTCTTCTTTAGTTTTAAAAAAATGAGCTATGATTTTGCTTTTAAATGGACTTACATGAATCCTAGAGAATTTACTTTCTAATGGTCCCTTATTCCAATAAAATTTACTTTTGCAAGACTGAGCTGTAGTCACAAGTTGTATGGGTGTGCTTTGCATGTATCCAACAAGCAAGATCCAGAAAAACATACATTCCATGTATGCCTGCAGCCTATTCCCTGTGACCCACCAGCTTGCCCCAGCGAGGGAGCTGTAATCCAGATAAGTTTTTCTGGCAGTCTGTGTCCTGTAAGTCTTTCTCCAATGCCCCAGTGCCCATCCCTTCTGCCTTGATAACATGACCAAAAGTTCATCCCTTGACCAGACACACACTGCCCACAGCCCCTGCTAAATGCCACATGCATGTGGGAATGCAACATGCTACAGGGACCACCTTCCTTTATGCTTTTTTGTTACACATTCTCCCACCTCCTTGAGTGACTGAAGCTGCACCCTTTGTTGTAGGGTGCTCACCCAACAGCCACAAATCTCAGTGTTTTAGATGAGGGAACTCACTGTCATACGTGCTGCAGCTCTTTGCTGATGCACCTGAATACAAAAGCTGAACACAGGGATTGGACAGTGTGTGGCTCAGTCTACCTCTGTCACGGAGCTAGGCCATGTCTGAGTTATCTCTCCAAAGCAAAGGGGTAGGAATGCTCACCTACATTCTTCAGTGTGACACAGCTCATGTGACCCACTGGAGCCAAAACTTTGGGCACTACTTTATTTGTGCTTGAAAGCTGAGTATGTGCCATCTCGCAGAGTCTTGTCAGTTAAGTGAAACCCCAAAGGAACCCTAGTGCAAGAACACATGTGACCATCGGTAGGGTTATGATAACCACTGGAGTTGCTTCAGTGGCCAGTGTAGGAGGTCTGGGTCATCTGTCCTTCTCACATTTGCTTTGTTGGGTCCCAATTTCCTTGTTCCTCTAAAGAAACTATCCATTACAATTAGTTTTCTTCTCAAAGCACGCCACCCTTTGTCCAGCTCAGAATTCAGGCAAGATAAGTAGGTTTGTGTGTTCATTAGAAACACCACTGAAATGATCAGCACAGGAGCACAGCTTAAAAAATTACATTTGTATTGTCATCATTATTGTTTAAAGTCAATGCCTGCTACGGGTGAAGAGAACTTCTGCCCTACTTCTGCCCTACTGCCCTTCCATCTGCACTTCCCTTACACTACCATGCACAGATTGTTTTGCATCCTTCTAACGTTTTGACAGTTACCATTAGCAATCCAAGTGTTGAAAACTTTTTAGAAGAATCTTGAATGTCACTTGTTTTGTGGCAAAATCAATTCAGTGACAAAATTGCAGCCCCCACAAAGGACTAAAAGGAAGCTGGAATTCTTCAAACTTTATGAGTTAGAAAAAAGACGGTTTAAATAACTCTTCTAACAAAACAATCTGGGTTTTAAGCAATATAGATTCAAAAGAGGATCTTAAAATCAATGAGCAGAATGCTTTAGGAACTTCCCCAACCACTGTTTTCCTCCTTGCATGAAAATGACTCATTAAAAGGACACATCAAATTGCTTTCCATGTCTGTGAGAGTGAACAGCAACACAATTGGAGAATTTACTAAACTGTTACATTGAATGTGATATATAACAAGAGGGTTAGGAAGCTGCTGCATTAACATGTGGGAGATGATAAGAGAAAAACACAAATGTCGATGTAAGAATAGGCAGGAAATTTCAATTCGCAATTATGCTTTAGTTTTTCTTAACAGACGTTGAAGTTTGTAAAACAGAAAGAAGCCTAGTTTTGTAGTTCATGCTCCCAATTTTCAATATAATTTTGATGTAAGTGTACAAAATGTTTGGTTTCATGCTTTAGGTTTGTTTAGGTTTTGTTGTAGTATTTTTGCCCTCCATCCTACACAGAGCACTCATGACATTCATCTGTCTCAGCTGGAAACAGAACCACATTTTTAGGCCCACGTATAGACACAAAGTGAGACTTGATGTTTATATTTAGTGATTATAGACTGCTAAATATAGAGATTTCACAGCAAAGAAGTCTTTTAAATGAAATGTCATATTAAGCACAGAAAATAACTTCTACTCATCCTTCGGTAGGCAAACCCCTAATACAGCTGTAAAAAGAAGGAAAAACAAAATCTGCCTTTCTCTCCCAAAATCACAAAGTCCCAAGAGGACAATGGTCTTTGGTGTTTGACTGAAAAAGGAAGTTGCACTATGCTTGGATGTGGGGCATGGGCAGGAGCATGACAAGAATGCCATTGCTGGATAGTCAAATGCTATCAGAGAATGCACATCAAGCCACATGCATGATGCTTCTCTGTCCTGTCTGCCATCTAAATCATCTACCTAAGGATCAAGCTGAGGTTTCGCTTTCCCAAGCCAAAAACGTTTCCCCTTCAAGCATTCAGAATTCATATGAAATACAGCACAGTTTCTTTGAAGGTGCCACAAAGTATTCATACGTCTCCACAGATTAACAGGATGAACATCCCCTAGAGTCGTGCCCCACAGACTGTGGAAGGAGACTTCTCCAGTCCTTCTCCTCACCACTAGTCCTCTTGGCTGCTTTTGTTTCAGGCTTTTGGTCAGTGCAAGGGGAGTCAGCTCACAAGAACCTGAAGAAAAATGGACTCAGTAGGAAATCCTGGAAACGTGACACCCCTTGAAAACATTGAAAGAGTGTATTTATGGACATGATTTCACACTCCATTAGGAAGGTGTAAACCTTGTGAAACTTGGGAAGTTGTTCCTTATTAATATGTCTAGCTGAAAGCAGCAGTTGAATCAATGTTTGAGCAGAAAAGGCTGTTCACTCTGACAATTAAGGAGATTTGAACAGTTAACCTATCAATAAGAGCTGTGCCAGTCAATTCAATAGAAGACCTCATTTTCATAAAGATATCAGGTGGAATACTCTGCATGCTATTCTGTTCCAGAAAAGAATCTAGTAATACTGCATTTAAAAATACATACTTCTTGAAGCAAATATTTAATTGATTTGATGTGACCACGTTTGTGATAATATTTTTCATGACACGATAATACCAGTGAATTTTACTACTTGCCAAGGGAGACATGCTACTATCAGGATGCATCCTGATTGTGTTCAGCTAGTTCAGCTCAAAGGAAACAATGGAGCTTATAGACATGTAGGTTACCATTCAAGTTGGCAAGGTTCCCATTACAAATATTCCTTCTTTTGAATATCTCTTGCCATCCAAGTCCTACATGATGCATATAATTTAAGCATTCTCCTTAATGAATCACAAATGAAGAGCAATGTCTACAAGGGAATTTCAGGGGAGGTGTAGGTAGGATCCTGTGTTACACTGAATGAAAATCTTCAGAGCAGGCAGGCAGAGTAGAGGCCCTGATCCAGAGGTTTGTGGTGGCAATATGACCAAAGAAAGTTTTGGATCTAGCCCAGAGAGGGCACAACACCTGTCCAGAGGTGTTTAGCTGCCAGCAGGATAAAACCTCAGGTAAGAGAATATAAAACTAGAGGACTATATGTGTTTTTTGACATTTAAGAATAGTACTGCAGAGCTTGACAACACAAGATTTGTCTGATTAAAGGGCAATGGCATGGCACCCTAAATTAACAAAATAAAATATATATTGTTATATATTGCTACTATATGTTTTCTACAGTTTGAATATGAGAAAGTATGATTAAAAGTCGATGAGAGACTGTTTATAAATTTTGATTGCTTCATAATTTTAACTCTGAGCAACATTTTTATCATAATTATAGGCTTTCTTAAAGCATTTATGCAGATTGTTTTATTCAAAAGGGGTTTGTTCCATATAAACTCCACTCTTTTATCTCTCCATAAAATCAGTGTGTGAATTCCCAGCAACCACAACTCCACTAGACAGTCATCACATTAGTAGCAGAGATATTTTCAAACAAGGCAATATTCCTCAGATTATTCTAAACATTATTTCCTGCTTTTCCAGCCAATGAGTGTCATGGTGGTAAACAGTAACCCTGAGCAAATTTGTTACCTCTTTATGTCTCTTTAAAAGTATTAGCAAGTTTGTTCTCATAATTCCTCTGAGACGTTCCTGTGTGCTACAGTAGCCAGTGTTATCTATGGTTCAGTGGAGGCTTGGGGAGATTAAGCCAGATATCTTACATCTTCAGCTCAGATATGTAAGTCCAGGGATTTAGATGCAGAGCTTATGTTCATTTTGGTGACAGTTTTGTGTCTAAATATCCTAGAGCCCTACAAATGCTGAAATCTAAAGGACTTCAGGCTGTTTCTTAATAGTTATTAATAGCCAGTTGATTGCACTGTTTCAATGTTTCAATGCATGTGAACAGCTTTTGAGAGGTGAAGTAGGGCGTGAGTCCATGACTCACAGCTCAGATTGGCTCATATCCATGTTGCCTGTGAGGAGAGGGCTCCGGAGAAAACCATCCTCTCTCCTTCCTCCAGGTTTTCTCACAAACGGTATGAGCCAGCCAAAAGCCCAGGATTTCTGCAGTGGCACCAATCAAAGCAACAGAACACTTCGGTGAAGCATAAGGCAACAAACTGACAGCATGGCTGGACCTAATGTAACAGAAAAGCAATCTAACCCCCTAGGTGACCTAGGGGCAGTCCTGGTAAAACAGCAAAAGTGAATCATCTTCACTGGAAGAGGAGCTGAAAGGTTTGAATAGTTTCACAGTGGTCACTGGCGCAGCGAGCTATGCCTCATTGTGATCTACTCATCCCAATGATTTGAGCAGGAACTTCTCCATCACTGGAATATCTATAAAGTAAACAAAAGAAAATATACACCCTCTATTTGCATGTATTGCTAGGGCATCAAATGGAAAATATATTGTCACCTCTCCCAGGAAATACAAATATATGATGTTAAATGTAAACAAAATATGTGCAACCATTTCTGCTGTTGCCATAAAAATCTGATCTTTTAGTACATGTGCTTGGATAGTCATAAAATGATTTCTTAAAGCTGTAACATGTTCTGATGGGTTCATGGCAATGATGACAGTCTCTAAACACTTCATTCTTCATTGAGGAGTGTTAGTTTGCCTCAGTCCCTTTGAAGCTAAGCCTGATGCTAAGCCATGCTCCATTTTAAAGCACTACCTTCAACTTGGATGGTTTCATCAAATGACTGGATCACATTGCAGGGGGATAACCTAATCTTCATCCCACACTTTCTACTGATAAGCCCCTTGAAAAACTGTTTTGCACTTTGGTCTTGGAATGTATATTTTGCACTAGAATGGTGTGATTTGGACTTCAAACCCTATTGAAGGGGGAAACAAATGTAAGACCTAAACACCAGCACCACACCCTCCCCCNCTGTGAAATGAATGGTGCAGATGACTCTGGTACCAAACTCTATAATTAAAAAGCCAGTGTGGGTTATTAAAACCCACCCCCCCCCCCCCCCCCCCCCCCCCCCAAAAAAAAAGAAGATAAAAACACACTGAGGAAACAATTCCATTACTGTCTACTGCTCTAAAATTAAATGAGTCAACACAAACAAACAATTAGATTTTTCCTGTTGATTTTTATAGCTTGTATGTTACAGAAGTCATAGCTTCCCTCTGATTTCGCTCCAGTATGGATCAGTCATCATTCCACAGCAATCACAGGAACTAAACCCATGGGAGACACGATTCTGGTGAACTTTGTTTTTCTTGTCTACAGCACAAACCCCATTTAATCCTTCAACACTAAAATCAGAATCATCTTTGTTTACATTTCCAAAGTAATTTTAGTAACTTCCCATCTCTACCATTTGAACTTGTTTGCTGATATTTCCACCTTGAAAACATGCTAATATTAACATTTGAAGTACAAGAATAAATACAAGTTACGTGCCTGGATTGCTCATGACACTGCAGTTGGAGAGGGTGCCTATCTGTATTTCAGAGCAAATGTAGGACAAGCAGGTTATCACTGGACTTAATTTCAAGACCTGATAAAACTGCTACATTTAGGAAAAAATCTTTTGCTATGTCAATTATATTTTGACTTCTGAGGCTTGCAACTGTTTCATGGCAGAATGCTGAAAAAGAAACAGCTGTGTCTATGATGAAAAGCAATCAATTACTGATACAAGTATATTGGTAAAAAGCGCAAACACATTAGAGGTAACAGAATGTCCATTTTTAAGTAGCAAGCGGAGATCTTTAATATCTATCAAGGATGTCAATAACATTTTTTTCCAGATTTGTTGGTCATTTACTTGTATGAAAATAAGGGTCCCATTCTACCATAGCCTTTATTTGCAGGTACATGGGCTGGATAACAGCTACAGGCATTTTTCTGCACGAGGAAATTGAATAAAGACAGTCCACAGCTCCTCACTAGAGCCAGGGACCGGCCGCAGAGGCAGCCGTGCTGCCCATCAAAGTTGCAGCTACAATTGTCTTAAAACAACTCAGTGGCAATTATTCCAGAGTAAAACCTGACTTCTTTGACGATGTTTTCCGATGCTAGTCTGTAGTTGGTGTTGTCAAGGCAAGGAAGAGACCTTGCCTCGGGGCTGATGCTTGGGACCCGAGGAGTCCCCAGTACCCTCAGCGTGGAGCACTCCAGGCAAAACTCTGGGGGTGTTTTAATATATTATTTTTAAAGCCAGGGTTTCTGAAGCGGCAATTTTTAAGTCAGACCCGGCAGCAGAGTGTCTACTGTACCTACCCAAGAGCCCTGGTAAGGGCTGGGGAAGGTTTCGAGCCCCTCTCCGTCAGCCCGGCGGTGCGATCTGCAACCCCAGAGTTGCGGCCGGGGCCGCTGCCCGCCGCCCACAGAGCGGGGGCACCTCCCGCCGGGCGCGGGGCTGCGGGCATACCTTTCTCCCCGTGCTTCCCGAACACCTGGGGCAGGATTAGCCAGTCTCAGGCATTCATTGTAGTTCTGCAAACTAAGCGTCCAAAGCCCCCGCAAAGCAACAAACAAAAACCTGCAAAGTGGAAAACGCTGTAATCAAGCAGCAGAGCTTTGGGGATTTGGAGACGAACGTGAAAAGAGTTCGGATCAAATGGGATTTAAATGTAAACAGCAGTAACTGCGTATGATCAATAATCACCCCGTGTGCATTCCTCTACTAATTTAACATTAGCTAGGACAGCGCAAATATTGCAAGTGAGTACTCGACAAGGAAACAGCTGAGCGTATGTTTTAACTGTGGTTAATTATTAATATGAACAATTATTATCAATTAAATATTTCGTTGAATCCTTTCATATCGACTTGTCTAGGAAGCTACATGTCTAGCTTCCAAAACGATAATGTGGGTGCAGACTTATTCTGGAGAATTTGATATAATCCATATAACATCATTCATGCAATGAATTGTCATCTTTACTCTTCTTGCTTCCTTCTAACCAGCTGAGGCAACAAACAATTTTTCATGTAAATATTTATGACATTTTTCAGATGTTCGAAGGAAATTTGTCAGGAAGGTCCCTCCAAATACGGGGGAAACCACATCTCAGTGAAGATAAGGGTCTTGGAAATGTGAGTTCAACAGGAAAAGCAGCTCATGTTTCGAATAGTAACTTCCAAATAAATTAATTGTGACTAATATTTTCCTGATACCACTCAGCATCTCTTGCCATGTCCTAGGCGGGTGCGTAGGACACCCTTTGCAGTGGGTCTGGCCACCTCATTGCACGGTCCCTCGTTCACCCTACGAAGTCTGTGCTCCTGCAGCTGCCTGCTCGCTGCATCTGTGATCTTTCCTTCCCCTGCCTCCTTCTCCTAAATCAAATCCCTCGGGTTCCGCTGTAGGAAACTGCCCCTGAAACCTCTAAACTCGTCTTTTCCTTCCTTCCTTCCTTCCTTC